>BSUD01000005.1:53015830-53060323 GCA_033239045.1 Fagopyrum esculentum
AAAAACGAAAATGCAATACCTTGGGTTGCCTCCCAAGAAGCGCTTTGTTTAAGGTCCGTAGCTAGACCAAATTCGCACTTATTCGAGTGCGGTAGGTGCAAACTCCTCAGCTTGGAGTTCCGGTGAGTACTTCTTGAGCCGTTGGCCGTTCACCTTAAAACTTCCGCTAGCTTCACCCCATACTTCAACTGCACCATGGGGGAAAATACGCTTAATTAGAAAAGGTCCAGTCCAACGAGATTTTAACTTACCTGGAAAGAGGCGAAGTCTCGAATTGAAGAGGAGAACTTGATCTCCTTCTTGGAAGTCCTTTGGGATGATATGCTTATCATGCCAACGCTTTGCTCTTTCCTTGTAGATCTTAGCGTTTTCGTAGGCGTTCAAACGGAGTTCATCCAGCTTGTTGATGTCTAGGAGACGCTTCTCTCCCGCTTCTTTCATGCCGAAATTCAGCCACTTGATAGCCCAAAACGCCTTGTGCTCTAGCTCTACCGGCAAGTGACAAGACTTCCCATACACGAGGTTGTATGGTGTGGTTCCTATGGGAGTCTTGTATGCAGTCCGGTATGCCCACAATGCATCATCTAGTTTCAAGGACCAATCCTTCCTAGTCCTCGAAACCGTCTTCTCTAGAATTCCCTTGATCTCCCTATTTGAGATCTCAACTTGTCCACTCGTTTGTGGATGGTAAGGGGTGGCGATCTTGTGAGTAACCCCATACTTGGATAGAAGAGCTTCAAAACGACGGGCTATGAAGTGAGAACCTCCATCACTAATGATCGTCCTTGGCGTCCCGAATCGCGGAAAGATGGTCTTGTTGAAGAACTTAACCACCACCATGGCATCATTTGTGGGAGAGGCAATTGCTTCCACCCATCTAGAAACGTAGTCTACCGCCAATAGTATGTATTGGTTTCCACAAGAAGAAGGGAATGGTCCCATGAAGTCAACTCCCCAAACGTCGAAAATCTCCACCTCTTGGATGTTGTTGAGGGGCATCTCGTTCCTTCTAGAGATATTGCCTGTTCTTTGACAAGCATCGCAACAAGAAACAAAGGATTGCACATCTTTAAATAGAGTAGGCCAATAGAATCCAGATTGCAATACCTTTGCGCTAGTTTTGTTCGAACTAGCGTGTCCTCCACAAGGTAATGAATGACAATGACGGATGACACTTTGCATCTCATCTTCCGGCACACATCGCCGAATGATGCCATCCGGACCTCTCTTAAAGAGGAGAGGCTCGTTCCAATGGTATTCCCGGACGTCCTTGAAGAACTTCTTCCTTTGCGCATATGATAGTCCGGGTGGTATCTCCTGGCAAACCAAATAGTTAACGAAATCAGCAAACCATGGTTCGTCACCCTTGGAGATTACCTTGATGCACTCCTCTATGATGTGTAGGTGTTCGTCCGGAAAGGAGTCATCAATGGGTAAATGGTCGTCCTCTAGATGTGTTAGACGACTCAAATGATCCGCAACAGAATTTTCCGAGCCTTTCTTGTCGCGGATCTCAAGATCGAATTCTTGTAGGAGAAGAATCCATCTAATCAGCCTTGGCTTCGCATCCTTCTTTGCAGAGAGATATCGGATCGCATCATGATCCGTGTAGACAATCACCTTTGCACCTACAAGATAAGAGCGAAACTTGTCAATAGCGTATACAATGGCTAGAAACTCTTTTTCCGTAGTGGCGTAGTTGAGCTGGGCTTCGTCTAGCGTCTTGCTAGCGTAGTATATGGCGTGGGTTCGTCCTTCCTTTCGTTGCCCAAGAACAACTCCAATGGCTACGTCACTAGCATCACACATAATCTCGAAAGGGAGAGTCCAATCCGGTGGTTGGATAATGGGTGCTGAAATTAGAGCTTGCCGGATGGTGTTGAACGCATCTAGACATTCCTGTGAAAACTCAAAAACCGCATCCTTCATCAATAGATTAGTGAGAGGTTTTGATATCTTAGAAAAATCCTGAATGAAGCGTCTATAGAATCCAGCATGTCCTAGGAAACTTCTTATTCCCTTCACCGAAACTGGGGGAGGAAGTTTCTCTATGGTCTCTATTTTAGCTTTGTCTACCTCTATCCCTCTACTAGAGACTAAGTGACCTAAAACGATCCCTTCCTTAACCATGAATTGACACTTCTCCCAATTAAGAACTAGGTTAGTGTCTTCACATCTTTGCAAAACAAGAGAAAGGTTAGAAAGACAATCGTTAAAAGAGGAACCGTAAACGGAGAAGTCGTCCATGAAGACTTCCATGATTTCCTCTACGTATTTGGAGAAGATGGCCATCATGCACCGTTGAAAGGTGGCTGGGGCGTTGCAAAGCCCGAACGGCATCCTCCTATAAGCGAACGTACCCCAAGGGCACGTGAATGTGGTCTTCTCTTGATCATCCGGGTGTATCGGGATCTGAAAGAAACCACTATAACCGTCAAGGTAGCAAAAGTATGAATGTTGTGCTAACCTTTCAAGCATTTGATCGATGAATGGCAATGGAAAGTGATCCTTCCGCGTTGCGTTGTTGAGCTTGCGGTAGTCTATGCACATTCGCCATCCAGTTACGGTCCGGGTAGGAATGAGTTCGTTGTTCTTATTGGTGATGACCGTCATTCCTCCCTTCTTCGGAACTACTTGAACCGGGCTCACCCACTTGCTATCGGAGATAGGATAGATGATACCTGCATCAAGAAGTTTAAGAATTTCCTTCTTGACAACCTCCTTCATGGTCGGATTCAACCGCCTTTGAGGTTGTCTTGAAGTTCTAAAATCCTCCTCCATTAGTATATTATGCATGCATAGGGAGGGTTTAATTCCTACTAAGTCCTCAATAGTATAGCCTATGGCTTTTCTATGTTTCCTAAGGACAATCATGAGCTGTTCATGTTCATCTATGCTTAATTCGGAACTAACGATAACCGGGAAGGTGGAATTAGATCCAAGAAAAGCGTACCTTAGATGAGTAGGAAGTGGTTTAAGTTCCATTGCTTTCGGAGCTTCCAATGATCCTTGAGGAGCTTCCGATGTTTCCTTAGAAGTTTCTAAGGATGTTGAATGGTTTGGAGAAGAGTTAGGAGAAGTTGAAGAAGTGTGCCGATCACTCTTTTCCACGGTCAAAATCACGGTTTCCTCTGGTTTTCCACGGCCGTAATATCCTCTGGAATGGAGGTCGAATTTGGTTGTGGAATCCACGGCCGTGGAATACAGAGTATGGCCGTGGAATCTTGTATTCTCAGCCTCATCGTGGAGTTTCTCAAACTCCACTTCATGCATCTCTTCTTGTGCTTCTAAGGCTTCAATTTCCTCTTTGCACTCTTCTTCTTCTCCTACATCGGTTAGACTCATAGTAATAACCTTTTGCAAAGGATCGTTAAAGAGAATCGCACTTACCTCCTCCCTAGATAGACCTTCTTCGTCTTGGACATTGTAAATATCCTCATCAAAGATTGGCTCCTTCACTAGAGTGGAAAGAACGAATTCTACTTTCTCTTCCCCAATGTCAAAAGCGAGTCTCCCATTCTTGCAATCGACCATGCAGCCGGAAGTTGCAAGAAACGGTCTTCCGAGTATGATCGGGACCGGACTATCTGCAGGAATGTCAAGCACGACAAAATCAATGGGGACAAAGAACTTGCCTAGATTGACCGGGACGTCTTCTACAATGCCGACGGGACGAGTAATGGATCGATCCGCCATGTATAACGTCATCGTCACCGGTTTAGGGTCGCCTAAACCGATCTTCCTGCACAACGCAAGTGGTATGATGCTCACACTTGCTCCTAGGTCACATAAAGCGTCATATGTGACCTCTCCCACTCCAATGGGAATGCAAAATGACCCCGGATCTTTCAGCTTTGGGGGCATTTTCTCCTTCATAGTCTTGATGAGGTCCGAAGAATCCGAACTCATCTTGACCTCTCCAAAATCTTCTAGCTTCCTCTTGTTAGAGAGGAGCTCCTTCAAGAACTTGCCATAAGCCGGCATACCTACAATAGCATCAATGAAAGGTATATTAATATGCAGTTTGCTCATGAGTTCTATGAACTTACCGAATTGCTTGTCTAGGCGCGCTCGCGCTCTAGATTGAGGGAACGGTAGGGGAGGTTTGAAAGCTGGAGGGGGAACATAGACGTCCTCCTTCTCCTTCCCCTTTTCTTTGCTTTCTCCTACGGGGACTTCAACAAACGTAGGCTGCGGATCGGTGGTAGTCACTCCGCTCCTAGTTGTAATCGCCATTACCCTTCCCTTAGGGTTGTCCTCCGTCTTTCCTGGAAGTTTCCCTTGATTTCTAGGAACTTCCTCCGCATGGTTGAACATTTGATTTTCCAAAACCTTTTGAGCTTTGTCAACCTTAGAAATTTGATCATCAACCTTGATGATGCGGTTCTCCAACCCTTGAAGCTTTCCCAAGATCGTTTCCAACATGGGATCCGGCTTTTCCTTTCCCGTATTGTTTCCTCCATTTGATGATTGCCCCTGGCTTTTCAAAGGAGTAGAGGAAGAGGAGGGTGGAGTTAGTGAATTGGAATTTGAAGGATAGGAGTTACCGGAATTTTGTTGATTGGAGCGCCAATTGTTGTTGTTCGAACCCCGATTGTTGTTCCAATTGTTGTTATTCCGGTTGTTGTTTCCATTCCAATTGTTGTTCCGGTTATTGTTCCGGTTATTGTTGTTGCGGTTGGTGTTGTCACCGCCATTGTTGTTGCCCAAATAGCCAACATCCTTCTCTTGTTGCTTTGGGAAGTTGGTCTTGATAGTCTCCTTCAACTCTTTGATCTCATTGTTGAGGGAGAAAATCTGATTTTGAGCTTCATGTGTGAGCTTCGCTCCTTGCTCCACACGATTTCCCTCCACTTTCCGGTGGGAATACTTCTCTATGACTCTTGCTTGCTTCTCAATGAAGTCCCAAGCGTCATCTTCTCTCATGTCCATGAACGTTCCGCATGAGAGGGATTGAAGGTTGAATTGCGTTCCCGCATCCAGCCCCTTGTAGTAAATTTCCAGCAAGGCAAGCTTGGATATGCCATGATGAGGGCAATCCAAGAGCAAATCCTGAAACCTTTCCCAAGATTGAAACAAACTTTCGTTAGGTCTCATAGAAAAAGCATTAATCTTACCTCTATGTTCCGCCGTTTTGGAGGGCGGAAAGAACTTGGTGAGAAACTCTGCGGAGAGGTCTTCTCACGTCTCTAGCTTTCCACTAGGAAGAGCTTGGTACCAAGATAGCGCTTTCCCTTTCAAAGAGAAAAAGAAAGGTTTGAGCTTGTAGCTGTTGGTAGTAGCGCTCTTTGGTCTCATTGTCTCCATCATACACTCAAAGTTTTGCAAGTGTTGGTGTGGAGATTCAGTGCTTGTACCGCCAAACTGGCTTTGGCGAACAAGAGTGATAACTTGAGGGTTGAAGCTAAACCCTTGTACATCTTTAGCATCAAAGTTCACACCTAAGCGGCGTGGTTGTTGTGTTGGATCCATCCGCTGGCCAAGAGTTCTCGGCTCATTATCCACACGTTCGACCCTCCCATTCCTAGGTGGAATGCGGCGGTTAGCAGCTCCTTGTTGATTGAAAGGATTTATATTGATCGTGGGATCAATCTCTTCTAGCGGAGGCATGGAAGAATCACTATCATCAGCGGATGAGTGGCTTCTTCTTCTAGACCTTGTCCTTCTCCTCGAGGACTTCTTGCCCACCTTACTTTCGAGATCGCTCATCTTTATCGTCATTTGGGCGATCATGTCTTGTAGACCGTTAACTTGAGTTTGATGACGATCCATTTCGTCTTGGAGGAAAGTCTCATTCCATCGGAGTTGAGCTTCCTTCTCCGCCAACTTAGTTTGAAGATCGCTTTCGTTCTCTTGAGCCATCCTCTTTTCCTTGCGTCTTTGTCTCAAGGTTTTCTCTACCTCTTGATCAAGAGGTAAGAGATCTTCGGTGTTCCTAGACCTGCGCATGCACTCAAAACGAAGTCAAATAACGAGAGCAAGCTCCCAAGCTTGACAACCGGTAACCGGATTCGGCCGAAACCAAATCCCCGGCAACGGCGCCAAAAACTTGTTCGCCCCTAGAGGTGTGTGCAAATAAGCCTTAAATTTATAAAACTAGAATCAAGCAGCGAACCCGCAGTGTACGGATCGAGGTAGCTAAGCAAGAATTCCAGAGTATCGAACACAGGGATTTGGGTGGGAACAAATTCGATTTCAGATTATCAAGCAGTAAATATGGGAGTTTGCAAGTGTTGGGAAAACAACAATCCTAAAGATCCGGGTATTCAGTTGTGGCAACAGATTCAAGATATACTAATGATATAAAGACAGAGTAGAGATATGCAAAGGTATACTAATGTAAGGTGATCGTACGGTTGAGGTTCCGAAAACCTTATGTGACTCACCTAAAAGATACTCCCTATACAGGTTGTTGAGGCTCAATATAGAGAGGTTCTAAAGACAAGGATTAGCATCAAATACCCAAACCTATAATCTAAAGGTCAAGACTAACTTATTCGATTGAGGTTATTGAGGCTCACAATCGAGGTAGAGGTTGTTGAGGCTTCACTACCATCTAGAAAAGACAAGTCTAAGCTAAGCTAAAGCGAATCTTTAACTTTGGATTAAGGTAAAAGCAAGCTCGTAAACTAAGGGAAATTACGGTTGGATCTTGAGATTCCACGGCCGTGGAACTCAAGAACAGCCTGTAATTTAGGGTTGTCGGCGATAATTCTCTAACTCTCAGGGTCTAATCCGTTTGCGATCGATCTATCTTCATCTAAGCCACAACTATCAACCCTTCACCTTAGAATTGTTAAGGGTTTTTAGCCAATAACAGTCATATTGATATTAATTCAAGATTTAAAAGATAAAAGATGGGAGCTTTCAAGAACTTTCAATAATCTTCAAACGAATCTCAGAATCACAATCAAGAACAAGTGTTTATCAAAAGATTCAAATCGGAATAAACAATCACAATCTTAGGAAAGAAAGGAAACGGGATGTCAATCCGATCCTAAATCAAACCTAAGCAAGAAGAGAAATCTTCTTGCAAAATCCTCCAAGAACTTCGATCTTCCACAACGCGAAGATCGCTAACAGCAACTCTCCAACACGAACTTTTGAACTTCAATGGGATCTCCAAAATCACCTCCAAGAATGAGGGTTTGTGTGTTGCTAAGCTTGCGTTTTTGCCGCTAAACTTAGGGTTGAAGGGTCGTAAGCGAGGTAGCGAGGTAGCGAGGTAGCGAGGTAGCGAGGTAGAGAGGTAGCGAGGTAGCGAGGTAGCGAGGTAGCGAGGTAGCGAGGTGACGGAATCTTGCTTCATCCGTCCTTTTTATAATGCAGGGCAAAATGTCGGCCCGGCCCAATCTTCAAAAGATCATGGCTTCGAAACGTGGCGAAAGGATTCGCCAAGATCATGGTCGTGGAAGATTCCACGACCGTAATTTTGAGGCGTGGAAACAAACACGGATAACTTCCACGGCCGTATTATCTCCTGGAATGAACATCGAATTCTGACTCACAATCCACGGCCGTAATTTAGGGTAAAACCGTGATTCTTGCCTTCATTCGTGCATTCCTCAATCTAATACTCCAAATTGCTTCCAAAAGGTGTCCTTGATCTAGAGGTACATCAACTCAACTTTCCTTTGCTCGATTTCGTTCGGAAATAGCTCCAAATCACCTACAATCAACATAGAACTCGTGTAGACATCCATATCGACAATATAGGCAATACTAGCTCATATATGCATAAAGCTTAATCAAAGACTATCAATATGAATCAAATACGATTATAAAACGTGCCTAAAATATCACAATATTTCATGCTAACAGTTTCTGGAAGGAAGATATGATTTCTCATTGATTTATTTTGAGAACGAGATATATATTTTATAGGAAATTATATTTTTTAGATATTTTATCTTTGGAAGATAATTCTCCTATATAAAGGGTTGGATTTTCCACAAGTTCAACCATGCTTGGAGCATCCAACAATTGAGAGATTTTTTGGAAGTTTGAAGGAAGGATTGAAGGATTGAAGATCAAGGAAGGAAGGAATCATAGTTGGAGATAGCTTTTGAAGGAGTTTGTAAGACTTTCTTAGATTGTCTTTTTGGGTTGATTGTCTTTTCTGATTTGTGATTGAGGAACGCTTGTTGTTTGATATTTGATTCAGTTATTGAGACCTTTTTCTTAAGATTTTCTTGTTCGAATATTGATTCCTTTTCCATTAATCTGATTATTGTCATCATGATGATTGTTGGCTAAGTTTCTTATGCGATTCTAGGGTGATTGGATGAAAGTTGTGGGGAAGACGATGATAGAATGATCATAATCCCGGCAGGACCCTGAAAGCTCGAGTCTTTTACCTTAACCTAAGAACACCTCGCTCAGTCGTTGAACATCTCAGCCGGGGTGCAATCTGACTGAACGAATTGAACCTTTCCTGATCCAAAACTGAATTTAAGTGTACTAGTTTGCCAAATTCTATCCTTATTACACCTTTCCTAGTTCAGCGCAAGCCTATGATGAGACTTACCCGGTGATTCCTTTGTTTGTTTATCTAAGATCATGAGTGTAGGTGATAAAGGTTTATCCTGTATTGGGGTTTGAGTGTGCCTTCATCCCATCTTTGTGAGTTAGCCTGAGACTTACCCGGTAAAGGTTGATTCTATTCCCTTGGGTGGAGTGTTGGTTTGAGATTATAGTTTCATCCTTCGGAATGCATTGTCGAAGCATCCCGTCCGGACCTCTCTTAAACAGTAGAGGTTCATTCCAGTAGTAGTGGCGTACATCCTTGAAGAATTTCTTCCTTTGAGGGTACGTCAATTCGGGCGGTATTTCCTGGCAAGCAAGATAATTAACAATATCAACATACCAAGGCTCTTTACCATCAGAAGCTTGGTGGAACCAATGCTCCACCAACTGTAATGATTCTCATAAAAAGGTTTAGGAAGTTTGTTGTCCTCAGTTGACGACATCTCGCTTGCTGTCTCGGTTAGTGTCCGAGGTGGGTGACCGAGATGTTCTTCGGATAAGAACACCTCGCTTGGTCCAGAAAGTGCCTCGGTCGAAGTACTTGAACTGGGACCGAAACTTGATTTTCTCCTCTCCTGGATTAATTTCTCAATCTTAGCTCCTGGATCTGCTTTCAGTGCCTTCAAGCTCCGTATATCTACATCACAAGAAACATCTATACCTTCCTCCATTAAGCTAAAACTAAGAACTCTTTCAAGAGGGTGATTAATAAGGATAGAGCTCACCAATTATCTTGATTCTTCTTCATCATAGATGTTGAAGATGTCATTCTCCAACGGCTCTCCTTTCATTGTAGCAATCAATTCAAACTCCACTTGATCTCCACCAATGTAGAATTTCAACTTGACGTTCCTACAATCCACATTGCAACCCAAAGTTGCTAGAGATGGTCTCCCGAGAATGATAGGAACGGGATAATCTACGGGAATATCAAGTACAACAAAGTCTATAGGTAAATAGAAGTTAACTAACTTAACGGGAATGTCTTCCAAGATGCCCACGGGATGGATAATGGAGCGAGCCACCATGTACAACCTTATCTTTACCGGCTTGGGCTATCCAAGTCTGATTCTCTCACATAGCTCTAGCGGGATGATACTCATGCTGGCTCCTAGATCACACAACGCTTCACAAGTTACATCCCCAACTTGAATGGGAATGCAAAAGGAGGCGGGATCTCTTAATTTGGGTGGCATCTTCTCCTTCATGATTTGAATGAGCTCCGAGGATTTAGATGTCATCCTAACTTCTCCAAAGTCTTCCAGCTTCCTATTCCTTGATAGAATTTCTTTCAAGAACTTCCCATAGGCGGACATCCCTAGAATAGCATCAAGGAAAGGGATATTAATGTGTAGTTTATTCATCAAGTCAAGAAACTTACCAAAATGCTTGTCTAGATGTGCTCTGGCCCTTGACTGGGGGAATAGAAGTGGTGGTTTATAAGCAGGAGGTGGAACATAAACTTCAGATTTGTCCTTTTCTTTCTGGGTATCCACCTCGGTTGGCACCTCGACCGAAGTGTTCCTCGTTTGATCCTGGACCGAGGTGTTCTTCGTCTGCACTGGCACCGACCGAGGTACTGGATCTGCAGTTTTTAGTCCACTTCTCGTCATTATTGCCATAATCTGTCCTTTAGGGTTGCTCTTTGTCTTTGCTGGGAGCTTCCCTGGATCTCTTGGCGCTTCATTCGCCTTATTGAAGAATTGTTGCTGTAAGGCTTTTTGTGCCTTCGAAAATGAAGTCATCGATGTCTCCATAGTGTTGAGCTTGATCAAAATCTCCTCCAGCACTACATCTTTCTTCTCTGGCTGGGACGAACTTGATCCAGGCTCCCGACTCTTCAATGGAGTAGAAGAAGAAGAGGAGGGGTTAAAAGCATTATTAGCATGATAATTAGGGTTACCCGGATTTTGTTGATTAGATCTCAAATTGTTGATGTTGGAGCCTCTATTGTTGTTCCGTGACCCTTGGTTGTTGATTTTCCTTGATATCCTCCATCTTGCTCCTTCTTCATTTGAGCTACTAAAAGCTCCTTGTTCGCCCCTAAACGTGCGTGCAAATAAGCTTTAAATTTATAAAACTAGAATCAAGCAAGCGAACCCGCAGTGTACGGATCGACGTACTTAAGCAAGAATTCCAGAGTATCGAACACAGGGATTTGGGGAGAATAAGTTCGATCGTAGGTTATCAAGCAAGTGAATATAAGAGCTTTGCAAATTATTGGGAAAACAACAATCCTAAAGATCCAAGTATCCAGCTGTGGCAATCGATTCAAGATTACTTAATGATATAAAGACAGAGTTGAGACATGCAAAGGTATGCTAATGTAAGGTAATCGTATGGTGAAGTTCCAAAAACCTTATATGACTCACCTACAAGACACTCTCTATACAGGTTGTTGAGGCTTCAATATAGAAAGGTTACAGAGATGAGAATTAATGTCAAATACCCAAACTTGTAATCCAAGGATCAAGACTAACTTAACCGATTAAAGTTGTGACACTCACAATCGAGGTAGAGGTTGTTGAGGCTTCACTACCACCTAGAAAAGACAAGTCTAAACTAAGTTAAAGCAAATCTTTAACTTTGGATTAAAGTAAAAGCAGGTTCGTAAACTTAAGGGAAATTACGGGTGGATCTTGAGATTCCACGGTCGTGGAACTCAAGAACAAACCGTGATTTAGGGTTCGTCGACGATTCTTTCTAACTCTCAGGGTCTAATCTGTTACGATCGATCTATCATCATCTAAGCCACAACTATCAACCCTTCACCTTAGAATTGTTAAAGGTTTTTAGCCAACAATCATCATTATGATATTAAATTCAAAGATTAAAAGATTGAAAGATGAAAACTTCCGAAAACTTCCAATAAACTTCAAACCAATCTCAAAGTCACAATCAAGAACGAATATCGTTAATAGATTCGGAATAGAACAAACAAACACAATCTTAGATAAGAAGGAAGAACGGGATGTCAATCCGTCTTCTAAATCAAACCTAAACAAGAAGTGAAATCTTCTTGCGAACAATCTTCCGAACCTTCGATCTTCCGTAAATCTGGAAGTCTCAGTCACAATCTCCACCAAAGTGCGAGATTAGGGCAACCATAAAGATGAGCGCAAGTACGTCTTTTGCAAGAATCGCAAAGATCTCTAAGTCGCGGTGTGGGCGAAAGTGCGTCAAGCGGAGTTGTAAGCGTAAGCCTAAAGCGAGGTCGCAAAAGTCTCTAAGCGGAGGTGACGGAATCTCTCTTCGTCCGTCCTTTTATAGGGTATGATGAAGTAGCGGCCCGGCCCAATCTTTTAAAAGATCGTGGCTTAAAGTGTGGCGAAAAAGATCGCCAAGATCACGGTCGTGGTAGGTTCCACGACCGTAATTTAGAGCGTGGAAATCAACACGGTTTGAACCATGGATTCCACGACCGTAAAAGCTTCTGGAATGAACCACGCTTCTCCTGCAGGGTTCCACAGCCGTGGAACTGAACGTGGAATGTAGTACGGCCGTATTTTAGAGCGTGGTTTAGGGCAAGAACGTGATTCTTCCCTAGCCTCGTGCATTCCTCAAGTTAGCTCTCTTTGGACTCCTAAGAATGCCCTCAATCCATGGACATACTCAATCAACTTATCCTTGCTAAATTCCGTTCGGAAATGGCTCTCAATCACCTATAATCAACATAAAGTTTGTGTAGACATCCATATCGACAATATAGGCAAACTAGCTCACAAATGCAACAATGCTCAATCAAAGACTATCAATATGAATCAAATACACTAAGAAAACGTGCCTAAACTATCACAATATTTCATGCTAACAAATAACCCCATACTTGCAACTTGCTTGTCCCTAAGCAAGGTCTTTCAAAAGTTTTAAAACAAGAGTTAGGATGAAATATGTGTACCTTCTCAAAGCAGTACTTCTTTTGGATGAATGTGCCTTCTAAAGAATAGATCATTCTCAAATCTTGCTTCAATCGTTTATAAGACATTCATACACTTAATCAAAGAGTAAAGAGTAAAGAAAACTCATGAATCAATTAAACTTCCATACAAGCATCATAACCTTCAAACATTATCAAAATCAGTCACAAGAAACTTCAATTTAGATCACCAAGCCATATAACATTCTTTTGATCTTAAGGACTTTCAAAGAAAAAGGTCTAGAACGTGGAAAGGGAAGGAAACTTTAAGGAATGTGGTGCATGAATCCGGGAATGTGGACAACTACTCTCTTCTTCTCCTTTTGCGGTTTCCGCAACAACTTTAACTTAGAGCTTCGCTCTCTTCTTTTCATTTTTCGACTTTACTTTTGGAGTTATGGACAGAGGTGCACAAAAACCGAAGCCTAGGAGATTGGCGTTTCTCAATTTTTATGAGATGCCTCAAACCCTTAGCGCACATACCATAATCCGCTAGGAATATCGCTCAATCCGACTTTGGCAAGACACAAACACCCGGCTATGTGAATGGTGCCGAGTTACTCATCGTCATGATTGACTTCCCCAAACCTACAATTTCTTTCTATTCTTTTGATTGCAAATAATTGCTCTCATGGCCCTCCCACATCAAACATGCCTTTTTCATTCACTTCTCCAAATTCCCGGATAGGTAAAGGAGGTCAATATTTCAATGAGGAGCTAAATGACCAAAGAAAGAAGAAAGAAAATATCGAATTGCCTTAATCATCTCAACAAGAAGTATAAGAACTTATAGTGTGATTTCAACTTCAATTTCTCAACATGATTTAGGTAATATTTATCACATTATGAAACTTGTAAAAGAGGTATAATCAACTCATTCATTTCCTTTCAATTCACTATTCTTTTAAGCATGCAATTGTCATCAAACTCAATTCACAAGTAGTGATTATCATAGAAATCATCTCAATTCATTAGAAGCACAAAATTTTCAAAATTTTTCAATTTTTATGGGTTTTTCAAGTTCTTTTTCATGCAATGCAATAACGAAACGTGCAACAATATAATGAACATGCAAGATAGTCTCGAATAGAAGCAAACATAGTGAGTAAGAGTTATTACAAACTTTTAGTCACACCCCACCCCATACTTGGGACAAACATTCTCCCTAATGTTCAAAAGAAAGAAAGAAAAGAACAAAAGAAAAAGAAACTCACAAAGTGGCGGTGGAGCGGCTAAAGCGAAACAGTCATGCAACCAATCACTGCGGCGCTGGTGGAGGCGGGAATGGAGAGAAGCTAGGATCATAAAACCGCCCAAACTGCTGGCGGTAGACGTCTCTCATCATGTGATCGAGGTCGTCCAAGCGTCCATCTCTAGCATCGGCTCGAATCTCCAATGCTCCTACTCTCTCCGAAAGACTAGTAGCCCAGTCCGGCATCTGCTCATACCATCCCGGAGCATGACTGTACCACTCTGGAGCGTCGGATGGTGCTGGTGCTGATGTAGATGGTACCTGTGTAGACCATGGAGGTGGAGCTCCATACCATGCAGGAGGTGTGTCAGCCCATGTGGGTCTCTCACTCACGCTGACGCGGCGAGAAGACGAGCCTGAAGCTCTAGCTGGACGTGAAGAACGTCTAGGCACATCGGGGGCCGCATCCGGCTGGTCCGGAAACGTGCCAAACTCCTGCTCTGCTCCTCCTCCACCCTCAAACTGATCCCTCATCTCCTCCTCCTCAACAACTGGCGGTGGTGGGACATATGGGGGAGCTGCAATCCTGTTCGCATGCATAGCAGCGAACGTCTCCTTCCAATTATGGCGTCCAGCCATAATGGAGTACTCTTGCAGCCATTCAATACTCCTACCCGTCCTGCTCTCCCAAGGCATGGCCGCGTAAGGCGGACCTCTATGTGTGGGGAAGATGAGACCCCTAGTCATGAAGGCATGAAGTCCTAAAGGTATGGCTGGTATGCGGGTACACGTAGAAAAATCAACACCCAAACTCCTAGCAAGGTGGGTAACTATCCCACCGTATCCAATGTTGCCCTTCCTCTTATTCTTGAGCTTGCTCATAGTAGCAGCTAAGAGGGTGACACAGTCAACTCGGCGCCCGTACAACATAGAATACAACAAAAAGAGCTCATCCGTCTTGATCTTTTGGGGCGTCTCCGTCATAGGCAAGAGACACTCCGAAAGAACACGGTGAGCTATCTTCAAGGCTAAGTGGTACATCAACTTAGCCTTGGTGTCAGCAAGTTGCTAGCGGTCCTCGCTGGCGTAGATCATCGCTACCTCCTCCCAAGAATCCTTGGCGTAAACGCCACTAGGAAAACGACCGTTAAAGGTCTCATGGAACCCAAAGAAGGTCCCGAACTCACGGATGGAAAAGTCATAGTTTCTTTCCATGAGACGGAAAGAAACGGTCCTATCTACATGGCTGTGCTGAAAAGACGTCACAACCTCCCTCATAATTTCCTCATACGCGTCTTCTCGGATAGCCGAGAAGACAACTAGTCCGGCTCTATCCAAGAGCCAAGTAAGGTCCTCTATGATGTTAAGAGGAGCTAGATCCTCTAACAACAAGTACCTAGGTCCAATCACAACTCTCTCGTGGATCCTCTCGAATGCATCGAGGTGATCCTCATGAATGGTAGGGACTCTAGGGCTAGGAGGTGAGGGTGATGAAGGTGATGATGGAGATGAAGGGGAAGAGGGTGGTCGTGCTCTAGAGGATGAGGAAGAAGAGGGATTACCCTTTCTCTTCTTGTTCTGGTCATTCTTTTTCTCCTTAATCCTCCCCGAAACTCTCCTTACGAAATCCATCACTGTCAAGAATCACGGTCTGTTCTAGCCTTTCCACGGCCGTGGTTCTTCGAGGAACCGTGGTTTGTTTGTTTCTTTCGCAAATCTCAGCAAACAACTCTCAAATTCAACAAACAGGAAGCCCTAATCTAATTCCTTCCAATTTCAATCAGTTCTTCCTAAAATTTCTAACAAAAACGAACCAAATCGACAAAGATCAAGAAGAGTGGAAAAACCTAGGGTTCGGATTTTAAAATCCGAATTGCGCGTTCCTTGGTGAATTGCCGCTCGATTCGTCGCTTGGATCTTGTTGGTGGTCGAATTTGCTTCAAATTGGGAAGAAGAATCGTTGAAAACGATTAAAAAACGAAGAATTGGAGGAGGGGGCGTGGATTCGGCGTTTAGGTCATGGAAGAGGTTTTTGTGTAGTGATTTTTGTGAAGAACGTGGTTTATATAGTCATAGGCAAAATTTTGAAAATCACGGTCTGTCGGGCTGTTCCACGGCCGTGGAATTGTACGGAACTGTGGTTTTGGTGAATTTTCAAAGGCTTTTGGAAATTACGGTCACTATAGCTGTCACGACCGTGGTTTAGGCCGTGGAACTCTCTGTAAAGCTCCAAAGTCCAAATTTCGTCACTTTTCTTCAACATTATCCTTCCCTTTTCCTTTTCCATCGTTCCTACATCCAAAAACACGAACATACCGGAAGGAATCGAAGGCAAACAAAGCGAAAAACGTCTAAACTCAGCTAAACTATGAATCGAAAACAAAAACAAAAATGCAATACCTTGGGTTGCCTCCCAAGAAGCGCTTTGTTTAAGGTCCGTAGCTAGACCAATATCGCACTTATTCGAGTGCGGTGGGTGCGAACTCTTCAGTTTGGAGTTCCGGCGTATACTTCTTGAGTCGTTGGCCGTTCACCTTAAAGCTACCGCCCGTTTCACCCCATACTTCAACTGCACCATGGGGGAAAATACGCTTAATTAGAAAAGGTCCGGTCCAACGAGATTTAAGCTTACCTGGAAAGAGACGAAGCCTTGAATTGAAGACGCTTCTCTCCCGGTTCCTTCATGCTGAAATTCAACCACTTGATTGCCCAAAACGCTTTGTGCTCCAACTCTACCGGCAAGTGACAAGACTTCCCATACACAAGGTTGTATGGTGTGGTTCCTATGGGAGTCTTGTACGCAGTCCGGTATGCCCATAATGCATCGTCAAGCTTCGAGGACCAATCCTTCCTAGTCCTTGAAACCGTCTTCTCTAGAATTCCTTTGATCTCCCTATTTGAGATCTCAACTTGTCCACTAGTTTGTGGATGATAAGGGGTAGCGACCTTGTGAGTAACCCCATACTTAGCTAGAAGAGCTTCAAAGCACCGGGCAATGAAGTGAGAACCTCCATCACTAATGAATGTCCCTGGCGTCCCAAATCGCGGGAAGATGGTCTTGTTAAAGAACTTAACCACCACCATGGCATCATTGGTGGGAGAGGCAATTGCTTCCACCCATCTAGAAACGTAATCTACCGCCAATAGTATGTATTGGTTTCCACAAGAGGATGGGAACGGTCCCATGAAGTCAACTCCCCAAACGTCGAAAATCTCCACCTCTTGGATGTTGTTGAGGGGCATCTCATTCCTCCTAGAGATATTACCTGTTCTTTGACAAGCATCGCAGCAAGAAACAAAGGATTGCACATCTCTAAACAACGTAGGCCAAAAGAATCCAGATTGCAATACTTTTGCGCTAGTTTTGTTTGAACTAGCGTGTCCTCCAAAAGGTAGTGAATGACAATGGCGGATGACAATTTGCATCTCATCTTCCGGCACACATCGCCGAATGATGCCATCCGGACATCTCTTAAAGAGGTGAGGCTCGTTCCAAAAATATTTCCGGACATCCTTGAAGAACTTCTTCTTGTGTGCGTAGGATAGTCCGGGCGGTATCTCCTCACAAACCAAATAGTTAACAAAATCAGCAAACCATGGTTCGTTACCTTTGGATATCACATCGATGCACTCCTCAATAAGGTGTAGGTGTTCGTCCGGGAAGGAGTCGTCGATGGGTAAATGGTCGTCCTCTAGATGTGTTAGGCGACTCAAGTGATCCGCAACAGAATTTTCCGAGCCTTTCTTGTCGCGGATCTCAAGATCGAATTCTTGTAGGAGAAGAATCCATCTAATCAGCCTTGGTTTCGCATCCTTCTTTGCAAGGAGGTACCGGATCGCAGCATGATCCGTGTAGACAATCACCTTTGCACCTACAAGATAAGAGCGAAACTTGTCAATAGCGTAGACAATGGCTAAAAACTCTTTTTCTGTAGTGGCGTAGTTGAGCTGCGCTTCGTCTAGCGTCTTGCTAGCGTAGTATATGGCGTGGGTTCGTCCTTCCTTTCGTTGTCCAAGAACAGCTCCAATAGCTACGTTACTAGCATCGCACATAATCTCGAAGGGGAGAGTCCAATCTGGAGGTTGGATAATAGGTGCTGAAATTAGAGCTTGCCGAATGGTGTTAAACGCATCCAAACATTCCTGCGAAAACTGAAAAACCACATCCTTCATTAATAGATTAGTGAGAGGTTTTGATATCTTAGAAAAGTCCTTAATGAAACGTCTATAAAATCCAGCATGTCCTAGGAAACTTCTTATCCCTTTCACCGAAATTGGGGGAGGAAGTTTCTCTATGGTCTCTATCTTAGCCTTGTATACCTCTATCCCTCTACTAGAGACTAAGTGACCTAATACGATTCCTTCCTTAACCATAAATTGACACTTCTCCCAATTAAGAACTAGGTTAGTGTCTTCACATCTTTGCAAAACAAGAGAAAGGTTAGAAAGACAATCGTTAAAAGAGGAACCGTAAACGGAGAAGTCGTCCATGAAGACTTCCATGATTTCCTCTACATATTCGGAGAAGATGGCCATCATGCACCATTGAAAGGTGGCTGGGGCGTTGCAAAGCCCGAACGGCATTCTCCTATAGGCGAACGTACCCCAAGGGCACGTGAATGTGGTCTTCTCTTGATCATCCGGATGTATCGGGATCTGAAAGAAACCACTATAACCGTCAAGGTAGCAAAAATGTGAATGTTGTGCTAACCTTTCAAGCATTTGATCGATGAATGGCAATGGAAAGTGATCCTTCCGCGTTGCGTTGTTGAGCTTGCGGTAATCTATGCACATCCGCCATCCAGTCACGGTTCGGGTAGGAATGAGTTCGTTGTTCTTGTTGGTGATGACCGTCATTCCTCCCTTCTTCGGAACTACTTGAACTGGACTCACCCACTTGCTATCGGAGATAGGATAGATGATACCTGCATCAAGAAGTTTAAGAATTTCCTTCTTGACAACCTCCTTCATGGTCGGATTTAACCGCCTTTGAGGTTGTCTTGAAGTTCTAAAGTCCTCCTCCATTAGTATCTTATGCATACATAGGGAGGGTTTAATTCCTACTAAGTCCTCAATAGTATAGCCTATGGCTTTTCTATGTTTCCTAAGGACAATCATGAGCTGTTCATGTTCATCTATGCTTAATTCGGAGCTAACGATAACCGGAAAGGTAGAATTAGATCCAAGAAAAGCGTACCTTAGATGAGTAGGAAGTGGTTTGAGTTCTATTACTTTCGGAGCTTCCAATGATCCTTGAGGAGCATCCGACGTTTCCTTAGAAGTTTCTAAGGGTGTTGAGTGATTTGGAGAAGAATTAGAAGAAGTTGAAGAAGTTTGCCGGTCACTCTCTTCCACGGTCAGAATTACGGCCTTCCCATGTGTTCCACGGCCGTGTAATCCCCTGGAATGGAGGTCGAATTTGGTTGTGAAATCCACGGTCGTGGAATACAGGGTATGACCGTGGATTCTTACATTCTCAGCCTCATCGTGGAGTTTCTCAAACTCCTCTTCATGGATCTCTTCTTGTGCTTCTAAGGCTTCAATTTCCTCCTTGCACTCTTCTTCTTCCCCTACATTTGTTAGACTCATGGTAATAACTTTTTGTAAAGGATCGTTAAAGAGAATCGCACTTACCTCCTCCCTAGACAAACCTTCTTCGTCTTGGATATCGTAAATATCCTCATCAAATATTGGTTCCTTCACTAGAGTGGAGAGAACGAACTCTACTTTCTCTTCTCCAATATCAAAAGCGAGTCTACCATTCTTGCAATCGACCATGCAACCGGAAGTTGCAAGAAACGGTCTTCCGAGTATGATCGGGACCGGACTATCTGCAGGAATGTCAAGTACGACAAAATCAATGGGAACAAAGAATTTACCTAGCTTGACCGGGACGTCTTCTACAATACCAACGGGGCGAGTGATGGATCGATCCGCCATGTATAACGTCATCTTTACCGGTTTAGGATCGCCTAAACCGATCTTCCTATATAGTGCAAGTGGTATGATGCTCACACTTGCTCCTAAGTCACATAAAGCGTCATATGTGACATCTCCCACTCCAATGGGAATGCAAAATGACCCCGGATCCTTCAACTTTGGGGGCATTTTCTCCTTCATGGTCTTGATGAGATCCGAAGAATCCGAACTCATCTTGACCTCTCCGAAATCTTCTAGCTTCCTCTTGTTGGAAAGGAGCTCTTTCAAGAACTTCCCATAAGCCGGCATACCTAAAATAGCATCGATAAAAGGTATATTAATATGCAGCTTACTCATGAGTTCTATGAACTTACCGAATTATTTATCTAGGCGCGCTCGCGCTCTAGATTGAGGGAACGGTAGGGGAGGTTTGTAAGCTGGAGGAGGAACATAGACATCTTCCTTCTCCTTCCCCTTTCCTTTGTCCTTCTCTACGGGGACTTCAACGAACGTAGGCTGCGGATCGGTAGTAGTCACTCCGCTCCTAGTTGTAATCGCCATCACCCTTCCCTTAGGGTTGTCCTCCGTCTTTCCTGGAAGTTTCCCTTGATTTCTAGGAACTTCCTCTGCATGGTTGAACATTTGGTTTTCCAAAACTTTTTGAGCTTTGTCAATCTTAGAAACTTGATCATCAACCTTGATGAGGCGGTTCTCCAACCCTTGAAGCTTTCCCAAGATCGTTTCCAACATGGGATCGGGCTTCTCCTTTCCCGTATTGTTTCCTCCATTAGATGATTGCCCCTGGCTTTTCAAAGGAGTAGAGGAAGAGGAAGGTGGAGTTAGTGAATTAGAATTAGAGGGATAAGAGTTACCGGAATTTTGTTGATTGGAGCGCCAATTGTTGTTGTTTGAACCCCGATTGTTGTTCCGATTGTTGTTGTTTCCATTCCAATTGTTATTCCGGTTATTGTTCCGGTTATTGTTGTTGCGGTTGGTGTTATCACCGCCATTGTTGTTGCCCAAATAGCCAATATCCCTTTCTTGTTGCTTTGGGAAGTTGGTCTTGATAGTTTCCTTCAACTCTTTGATCTCATTGTTGAGGGAGAAAATCTGATTTTGAGCTTCATGTGTGAGCTTTGCTCCTTGCTCCACACGATTTCCCTCCACCTTCTGGTGGGAATACTTCTCTATGACTCTTGCTTGCTTCTCAATGAAGTCCCAAGCGTCATCTTCTCTCATGTCCATGAACGTTCCACATGAGAGGGATTGGAGGTTGAACTGCGTTCCCGCATCCAGCCCCTTATAGTAAATCTCCAACAAGGCAAGATTGGATATGCCATGATGAGGGCAATCCAAGAGCAAATTCTGAAACCTTTCCCATGATTGAAACAAACTTTCGTTAGGTCTCATAGAAAAAGCATTAATCTTACCTCTAAGTTCCGCCGTTTTGGAAGGCGGAAAGAATTTGGTGAGAAATTCCGCGGAAAGGTCTTCCCACGTATCTAGTTTCCCACTAGGAAGAGCTTGATACCATGACAACGCCTTCCCCTTCAAGGAGAAAAAGAAAGGCTTGAGCTTGTAGCTGTTGGTAGTAGCGTTCTTCGGTCTCATCGTCTCCATCATACACTCAAAGTTTTGCAAGTGTTGGTGTGGAGATTCAACACTTGTACCGCCAAATTGGCTTTGGCGAACAAGAGTGATAACTTGAGGGTTAAAGCTAAACCCTTGCACATCTTCAGCATCAAAATTCACACTCAAGCGACGTGGTTGTTGTGTTGGATCCATCCGCTGGCCAAGAGTTCTTGGCTCATTATCCACACGTTCGATCCTCGCATTCCTAGGTGGAATGCGGCAATTAGCAGCTCCTTGTGGATGGAAAGGATTCATATTGATCGTGGGATCAATCTCTTCTAACGGTGGCATGGAAGAGTCACTATCATCAGCGGATGAGTGACTTTTTCTTCTAGACCTTGATCTCCTTCTTGAGGATTTCTTGCTTCCCTTATTCTTAAGGTCGCTCATCTCTACCCTCATCTGGAAGATCATGTCTTGTAGACTGTTAACTTGAGATTGATGACGATCCATCTCATCTTGGCGGAGAGTCTCATTCCATCGGAGTTGAGCTTCTTTCTCCGCCAACTCCGTTTGAAGATTACGTTCGTTTTCTTCAGCCATCTTCTTTTCCTTTCGTTTTTGCTCTAAGGTTTTCTCTAGCTCTTGATCAAGAGGTAAGAGATCCTCGGTGTTCCTAGACCTGCGCATGCACTTAGGAAAATATCAAATGACGAGAGCAAGCTCCCAAGCTTGACAACCGGTTACCGAATTCGGCCGAAACCAAATCCCCGGCAACGGCGCCAAAAACTTGTTCGCCCCTAATGGTGTGTGTAAATAAGCTTTAAATTTATAAAACTAGAATCAAGCAGCGAACCCGCAGTGTACGGATCGACGTAGCTAAGCAAGAATTCCAGAGTATCGAACACAGGGATTTGGGTGGGAACAAATTCGATAGTAGGTTATCAAGCGGGTAAATATGAGAGTTTTGCAAATATTGGGAAAGCAACAATCCTATAGATCCAAGTGTCCAGTTGTGGCAATCGATTCAAGATGTACTTAATGATATAAAGACAAAGTTGAGATATGCAAAGGTATACTAATGTAAGGTAATCGTACGGTGAAGTTCCAAAAACCTTATATGATCCACCTAAATGGCATTTTCTATACAGGTTGTTGAGACTCAGTATAGAAAGATTCTAAAGATGAGGATTAGTGTCAAATACCCAAACTTATAACCTAAAGATCAAGACTAACTTAACCGATTGAGGTTGTTGAGGCTCACAATCGAGGTAGAGGTTGTTGAGGCTCACTACAACCTAGAAAAGACAAGTCTAAACTAAGTTAAAGCAAATCTTTAACTTTGGATTAAAGTAAAAGCAAGTTCGTGGATTCAAAGGAAATCACGGTTGGTTCTTGAGGTTCCACGGCCGTGGACTCAAGAACAGGCCGTAATTTAAGGTTGTCGGCGATTCTCTCTAACTCTCAGGGTCTAATCTGTTTGCGATCGATCTATCATCATCTAAGCCACAACTATCAACCCTTCACCTTAGAATTGTTAAAGGTTTTTAGCCAATAATAGTCTTGTTGATATCAATTCAAGAATTAAAAGATAGAAAGATGGAAACTTTCAAGAACTTTCAATAACCTTCAAACTAATCTCAAGATTACAATCAAGAATGAATGTTGTCATAGTATTCAAAGTAAAATGAACAATCACAACCTTAGGGAAGAAAAGAAACGGGATGTCAATCCGTTTCCGAATCAAACCTAAACAAGAAGAGAGATCTTCTTGTAAAATCTTACAAAGACTTCGATCTTCCGCCAATCCGGAAATCTCAGCAGCAATCTTCACCAAAAGTGCGAGATTAGGGCAATTCTCCGATGCGAATTGCAAGCGAGCCTAAGCGAGAATGTAAGCGATGATGAATGAGCGTAAGCGGGGATGTAAGCGCCGATGACGGAATCTTGCTTCGTCCGTCTTTTTATAATGTAGGGTAAAGTGTCGGCCCGGCCCAATCTTCAAAAGATCGTGGCCTCAAAGTGTGGCGAAAAGATTCGCCAAGATCACGGTCGTGGAAGTGTTCCACGACCGTAATTTAGGGCGTGGAAACAAATACGGTTTGCACCATATGTTCCACGGACGTAATATCCTCTGGAATGAACATCAATTTCTGACTTTGAATCCACGGCCGTAATTCTGAACGTGGTTTGGATTCCGGCCGTATTTTAGGGCGTAATTCAGGGCAAGAACGTGATTCTTCCCTAGCCTCGTGCATTCCTCAAGCTAAAGCTCCAAGTTGCTTCCAAAGAGTGTCCTCAAAGTATGCACATATCAACTCAACTCTCCTTTGCTCGATTCCGTTCGGAAATAGCTCCAAATCACCTAAAAATCAACATAGAACTAGTGTAGACATCCATATCGACAATATAGGTAATACTAGCTCACATATGCATAAAGTTCAATCAAAGACTATCGATATGAATCAAATACGTTTAGAAAACGTGCCTAAAATATCACAATATTTCATGCTAACAAATAACCCCATACTTAACACTTGCTTGTCCCTAAGCAAGGTCTTTCAAAAAGCTTTAAACAAGAGTTAGGATGAAATATGTGTACCTTATTTTGGGTGAATGTGACTTCTAAAGAATAGATCATTCTCAAACCTTGCTTCAATCGTTCTTCAAACTTTCACATACTCAGTCAAAGAGTAAAAAGCAAAGAAAATTCATGAACCAACTTAACTTCTAAACAAGCATTATAACCTTCAAACATTATCAAAATCAATCACAAGAAACTTTAATTTAGATCACCAAGTCATATAACATTCTTTTGATCTTAAGGACTTTCAAAGAAAAGGTCTAGAATATGGAAGGGAAGGGAAAACTTTAAGGGAAAGTGGTGCTAAAATCCGGGAAAGTGGACAACTACCTTCTTCTTCTTATGCGGTTCCCGCAACACTTCAACTTAGAGCTTCGCTCTCTTCCTTTCATTTTTCGACTTTACTTTTGGAGTTACGAACAGAGGTGCACAAAAACCGAAGCCTAGGAGATCGGCGTTTCTCAAATTTGCTAGAGATGCCTCAAACCCTTAGCGCACATACCATAATCCGCTAGGAATATCGCTCAATCCGACTTTGGCAAGACACAAACACCTGGCTATGTGAATGGTGCCGAGTTACTCATCGTCATGATTGACTTCCCGAAACCTACAATTTCTTTCTATTCAATTGATTGCAAATAATTGCTCTCATGGCCCTCCCACATCAAACATGCCTTTTTCTCATTCACTTCTCCAAATTCCCGGATAGGTAAAGGAGGCTAATATTTCAATGAGGAGCTAGATGATCAAAGAAAGAAGAAAGAAAGTATCGAATTGCCTTAATCATTTCAACAAGAAGTATAGGAACTTATAATGTGATTTCAACTTCAATTTCTCAACATGATTTAGGTAACATTTTCACATTATAAAACTTGCAAAAGAGGTAAAATTCATTCATTCAAATTCTTTTCGATTCACTATTCTTTTGAGCATGCAATTGTTATCAAACTCAATTCACAAGTAGTGATTATCATGGAAATCATCTCAATTCATTAGGAGCACAAAAGTTTTCAAAATTTTTCAATTTTTATGGGTTTTTAAAGTTCTTTTTCATGCAATGCAATAAGGAAACGTGTGACACATAATGAACATGCAACGATAGTCTCAAATGAAGCAAACATAGAGAGTAGAGTTATTACAAACTTTTTAGTACATCCCACCCCATACTTAGGACGAACATTGTCCCTAATGTTTAAAAGAAGGAACAAAAGAAAGAAAAGAAAAAGAAACTCACAAGTGGTGGCGGGAATGTCTAAACGAACGGTCATGCACGAATCACTACGGCGCCGGCGGAGGTGGGAATGGAGAGAAACTCGGATCATAAAACCGCCCAAACTGCTGGCGGTAGACGTCCCTCATCATGTGGTCAAGGTCGTCTAAGCGTCCGTCTCTAGCATCCGCCCGGATCTCTAGCGCTCCTACTCTCTCTGAAAGTCCGGTAGCCCAATCCGGCATCTGCTCGTACCATCCTGGAGCCTGACTGTACCATGATGGGGCGTCGGAAGGTGCTGGTGGTGGTGGATGTGCTCCTGGCTGCGCCGTGGACCAAGGAGGGGGGGTGTCATACCAAGTGGGAGGTGTAGTAATCCACGTGGGCCTCTCACTCACGCTAGCGCGGCGAGATGACGAGCCTGAGGCTCTAGCTGGGCGTGGAGAGCGTCTGGGTACATCTGGGGCCGCCTCCGGCTGGTCCGGAAACGTGCCAAACTCCTGCTCCGCTCCTCCACCACTCTCGTACTGATCTCCCATCTCCTCCTCCTCCACAACCGGTGGTGGGACGTAAGGGGGAGCTACTAGCCTGTTCGCGTGCATCGCAGCGAACGTCTCCTTCCAATTGTGGCGTCCCGCCACAATAGAATACTCCGGCAGCCACTCAATACCCCTGCCTATCCTGCTCTCCCAAGGCATGCCCGCATAAGACGGACCTCTATGTGTGGGGAAGATGAGTCCCCTAACCATAAAAGCATGTAATCCTAAAGGTACGGCGGGTATGCGGGTGCAAGCAGAAAAATCTACACCAAATGTCCTAGCAATGTGGGTAACTATCCCACCATATCCAATGTTCCCTTTCTTCTTATTCTTGAGCTTGCTCATCGTAGCAGCCAAGAGAGTAGCACAATCTGCACGGCGTCCATAGAGCATGCAATAGAGCAAGAATAGCTCATTCGTCTTGATCTTTTGGGGCGTCTCCGTCCTAGGAAAGAGACACTCCGAAAGAACGCGGTGAGCTATCTTCAAGGCTAGATGGTACATCAATCTAGCCTTGGTATCGGCGGGTTGGCAACGGTCCTCGTCGGCGTATATCATCGCAACTTCCTCCCAAAAGTTCTTGAGGTAAACTCCACTCGGAAATCGATCGTTATAGGTCTCATGGAACCCAAAGATAGTCCCAAACTCGACAATACTCAAATGATAGTCTTTTTCCATGAGACGGAAAGAGACGGTCCTATCGACGTGGCTGTGCTCGAAAGAAGTCACAACCTCCCGGGTGATCTCCTCATAGGCGTCTTCACGAATGTTCGTAAAGACAAGCAATCCGGCTCTATCCAAGAGCCATGTAAGGTCATCAACTATGTTGAGAGGATGTAGATAATCCAACAACAAATACCTAGGACCAATCACTGTCCTCTCCGTGATCCTCTCAAATGCAGCAAGGTGGTTCTCGTGTATGGTTGGAATGCTAGGGTGAGGGGGTGAAGATGGGGGTGAAGGTGAAGATGGAGGTGAAGGAGATGAGGGTGGTGGTGCCCTAGAGGTGGAGGGATTGCCTTTCCTTTTCTTATTCTGCTCTCCTTTCTTCTCCTTTATCCTTCCCGACACTCTCCTTACGAAATCCATTTTTCTCCAAAAATTACGGTCTGTTCTTCAGGTTCCACGGCCGTGGTTTACCCAGAGACCGTGATTCGTCTCGGAATCTCGTGAATCTCAGCAAATTCACCAACCATCACCACAACAAGCAGTCCTAATCTAATTCCTTCCAGTATTTGTCAATTCTTCCTAAAAATCTATAGCAAAAACGAACTAAATCCGCGAAATTCAAGAAGAAAGAATAAACCTCTTTTTCGGATTGAAAAATTCGAAATGCGTGTTTGTTGATGAATTTCCGCTCAGTTTGTCGCTTGGATCTTGTTCGTGGTTGGATTTGCTGCAGTTTAGGATGAAAAATCGTTGAAAACGATTAGAAAACGAAGAATTTGAGAAGGTCGTGGGATTTCGGCGTTTTAGGTCGTGGAAAGGGGTAAGTTTGTGGGTAGTTTTGTGAAGAATGTGGCTTATATACTCGCAGGCAAAATTTTGAAAATCACGGTCTGTCGGGGTTTTCCACGGCCGTGGAAGTGTACGGAACCGTGGTTTTGGTGATTTTTCAAAGGCTTTTGAGAATTACGGCCACTGTAGCTATGACGACCGTAATTTAGACCGTGGAACCTTCTGTAAAGCTTCAAAGTCCAAATTTCGTCACTTTTCTTCGACATTATCTTCCCTTTCTCCTTTTCCATCGATCCTACAACCAAAAACACGAACATACCGGAAGAAATCGAGGCAAAACAAAGCAAAAACGTCTATTCTAAACTAGTCTATGAATTGAAAACAAAAACGAAGATGCAATACCTTGGGTTGCCTCCCAAGAAGCGCTTTGTTTAAGGTCCGTAGCTAGACCAATTTCGCACTTATTCGAGTGCGGTTGGCGCAAACTCCTCAGCTTGGAGTTCCGGCGTATACTTCTTGAGTCGTTGGCCGTTCACCTTAAAACTTCCGCTAGCTTCACCCCATACTTCAACTGCACCATGGGGGAAAATACGCTTAATTAGAAAAGGTCCATTCCAACGAGAATTAAGCTTACCTGGAAAGAGACGAAGCCTTGAATTGAAGAGGAGAACTTGATCTCCTTCTTTGAAGTCCTTTGGAATGATATGCTTATCATGCCAACGCATTGCTCTCTCCTTATAGATCTTAGCGTTTTCATAAGCGTTCAAGCGGAGTTCGTCCATCTCATTAAGGTCTAGGAGACGCTTCTCTCCCGGTTCCTTCATGCTGAAATTCAACCACTTGATAGCCCAAAACGCTTTGTGCTCCAACTCTACCGGCAAGTGACAAGACTTCCCATACACAAGGTTGTATGGTGTGGTTCCTATGGGAGTCTTGTACGCAGTCCGGTATGCCCATAATGCATCGTCAAGCTTCGAGGACCAATCCTTCCTAGTCCTTGAAACCGTCTTCTCTAGAATTCCTTTGATCTCCCTATTTGAGATCTCAACTTGTCCACTAGTTTGTGGATGATAAGGGGTAGCGACCTTGTGAGTAACCCCATACTTAGCTAGAAGAGCTTCAAAGCACCGGGCAATGAAGTGAGAACCTCCATCACTAATGAATGTCCTTGGCGTCCCAAATCGCGGGAAGATGGTCTTGTTAAAGAACTTAACCACCACCATGGCATCATTGGTGGGAGAGGCAATTGCTTCCACCCATCTAGAAACGTAATCTACCGCCAATAGTATGTATTGGTTTCCACAAGAGGATGGGAACGGTCCCATGAAGTCAACTCCCCAAATGTCGAAAATCTCCACCTCTTGGATGTTGTTGAGGGGCATCTCATTCCTCCTAGAGATATTACCTGTTCTTTGACAAGCATCGCAGCAAGAAACAAAGGATTGCACATCTCTAAACAACGTAGGCCAAAAGAATCCAGATTGCAATACTTTTGCGCTAGTTTTGTTTGAACTAGCGTGTCCTCCAAAAGGTAGTGAATGACAATGGCGGATGACACTTTGCATCTCATCTTCCGGCACACATCGCCGAATGATGCCATCCGGACATCTCTTAAAGAGGAGAGGCTCGTTCCAAAAATATTTCCGGACATCCTTGAAGAACTTCTTCCTTTGTGCGTAGGATAGTCCGGACGGTATCTCCTGACAAACCAAATAGTTAACAAAATCAGCAAACCATGGTTCGTTACCTTTGGATATCACATCGATACACTCCTCAATAAGGTGTAGGTGTTCGTCCGGGAAGGAGTCGTCGATGGGTAAATGGTCGTCCTCTAGATGTGTTAGGCGACTCAAGTGATCCGCAACAGAATTTTCCGAGCCTTTCTTGTCGCGGATCTCAAGATCGAATTCTTGTAGGAGAAGAATCCATCTAATCAGCCTTGGTTTCGCATCCTTCTTTGCAAGGAGGTACCGGATCGCAGCATGATCCGTGTAGACAATCACCTTTGCACCTACAAGATAAGAGCGAAACTTGTCAATAGCGTAGACAAATTGCTAAAAACTCTTTTTCTGTAGTGGCGTAGTTGAGCTGCGCTTCGTCTAGCGTCTTGCTAGCGTAGTATATGGCGTGGGTTCGTCCTTCCTTTCGTTGTCCAAGAACAGCTCCAATAGCTACGTCACTAGCATCGCACATAATCTCGAAGGGGAGAGTCCAATCTGGAGGTTGGATAATAGGTGCTGAAATTAGAGCTTGCCGAATGGTGTTAAACGCATCCAAACATTCCTAAGAAAACTCAAAAACCGCATCCTTCATCAATAGATTAGTGAGAGGTTTTGATATCTTAGAAAAGTCCTTAATGAAACGTCTATAAAATCCAGCATGTCCTAGGAAACTTCTTATCCCTTTCACCGAAATTGGGGGAGGAAGTTTCTCTATGGTCTCTATCTTAGCCTTGTCTACCTCTATCCCTCTACTAGAGACTAAGTGACCTAATACGATTCCTTCCTTAACCATAAATTGACACTTCTCCCAATTAAGAACTAGGTTAGTGTCTTCACATCTTTGCAAAACAAGAGAAAGGTTAGAAAGACAATCGTTAAAAGAGGAACCGTAAACGGAGAAGTCGTCCATGAAGACTTCCATGATTTCCTCTACATATTCGGAGAAGATGGCCATCATGCACCGTTGAAAGGTGGCTGGGGCGTTGCAAAGCCCGAACGACATTCTCCTATAGGCGAACGTACCCCAAGGGCACGTGAATGTGGTCTTCTCTTGATCATCCGGATGTATCGGGATCTGAAAGAAACCACTATAACCGTCAAGGTAGCAAAAATGTGAATGTTGTGCTAACCTTTCAAGCATTTGATCGATGAATGGCAATGGAAAGTGATCCTTCCGCGTTGCGTTATTGAGCTTGCGGTAATCTATGCACATCCGCCATCCAGTCACGGTTCGGGTAGGAATGAGTTCGTTGTTCTTGTTGGTGATGACCGTCATTCCTCCCTTCTTCGGAACTACTTGAACTGGACTCACCCACTTGCTATCGGAGATAGGATAGATGATACCTGCGTCAAGAAGTTTAAGAATTTCCTTCTTGACAACCTCCTTCATGGTCGGATTTAACCGCCTTTGAGGTTGTCTTGAAGTTCTAAAGTCCTCCTCCATTAGTATCTTATGCATACATAGGGAGGGTTTAATTCCTACTAAGTCCTCAATAGTATAGCCTATGGCTTTTCTATGTTTCCTAAGGACAATCATGAGCTGTTCATGTTCATCTATGCTTAATTCGGAACTAACGATAACCGGAAAGGTAGAATTAGATCCAAGAAAAGCGTACCTTAGATGAGTAGGAAGTGGTTTGAGTTCTATTACTTTCGGAGCTTCCAATGATCCTTGAGGAGCATCCGACGTTTCCTTAGAAGTTTCTAAGGGTGTTGAGTGATTTGGAGAAGAATTAGAAGAAGTTGAAGAAGTTTGCCGGTCACTCTCTTCCACGGTCAGAATTACGGCCTTCCCATGTGTTCCACGGCCGTGTAATCCCCTGGAATGGAGGTCGAATTTGGTTGTGAAATCCACGGTCGTGGAATACAGGGTATGACCGTGGATTCTTACATTCTCAGCCTCATCGTGGAGTTTCTCAAACTCCTCTTCATGGATCTCTTCTTGTGCTTCTAAGGCTTCAATTTCCTCCTTGCACTCTTCTTCTTCCCCTACATTTGTTAGACTCATGGTAATAACTTTTTGTAAAGGATCGTTAAAGGGAATCGCACTTACCTCCTCCCTAGACAAACCTTCTTCGTCTTGGATATCGTAAATATCCTCATCAAATATTGGTTCCTTCCCTAGAGTGGAGAGAACGAACTCTACTTTCTCTTCTCCAATATCAAAAGCGAGTCTACCATTCTTGCAATCGACCATGCAATCGGAAGTTGCAAGAAACGGTCTTCCGAGTATGATCGGGACCGGACTATCTGCAGGAATGTCAAGTACGACAAAATCAATGGGAACAAAGAATTTACCTAGCTTGACCGGGACGTCTTCTACAATACCGACGGGGCGAGTGATGGATCGATCCGCCATGTATAACGTCATCTTTACCGGTTTAGGATCGCCTAAACCGATCTTCCTACATAGTGCAAGTGGTATGATGCTCACACTTGCTCCTAAGTCACATAAAGCGTCATATGTGACATCTCCCACTCCAATGGGAATGCAAAATGACCCCGGATCCTTCAACTTTGGGGGCATTTTCTCCTTCATGGTCTTGATGAGATCCGAAGAATCCGAACTCATCTTGACCTCTCCGAAATCTTCTAGCTTCCTCTTGTTGGAAAGGAGCTCTTTCAAGAACTTCCCATAAGCTGGCATACATACAATAGCATCGATAAAAGGTATATTAATATGCAGCTTACTCATGAGTTCTATGAACTTACCGAATTGTTTATCTAGGCGCGCTCGCGCTCTAGATTGAGGGAATGGTAGGGGAGGTTTGTAAGCTGGAGGAGGAACATAGACATCTTCCTTCTCCTTCCCCTTTCCTTTGTCCTTCTCTACGGGGACTTCAACGAACGTAGGCTGCGGATCGGTAGTAGTCACTCCGCTCCTAGTTGTAATCGCCATCACCCTTCCCTTAGGCTTGTCCTTCGTCTTTCCTGGAAGTTTCCCTTGATTTCTAGGAACTTCCTCTGCATGGTTGAACATTTTGTTTTCCAAAACTTTTTGAGCTTTGTCAACCTTAGAAACTTGATCATCAACCTTGATGAGGCGGTTCTCCAACCCTTGAAGCTTTCCCAAGATCGTTTCCAACATGGGATCGGGCTTCTCCTTTCCCGTATTGTTTCCTCCATTAGATGATTGCCCCTGGCTTTTCAAAGGAGTAGAGGAAGAGGAAGGTGGAGTTAGTGAATTAGAATTGGAGGGATAAGAGTTACCGGAATTTTGTTGATTGGAGCGCCAATTGTTGTTGTTTGAACCCCGATTGTTGTTCCAATTGTTGTTCCGATTGTTGTTGTTTCCATTCCAGTTGTTATTCCGGTTATTGTTCCGGTTATTGTTGTTGCAGTTGGTGTTATCACCGCCATTGTTGTTGCCCAAATAGCCAATATCCCTTTCTTGTTGCTTTGGGAAGTTGGTCTTGATAGTCTCCTTCAACTCTTTGATCTCATTGTTGAGGGAGAAAATCTGATTTTGAGCTTCATGTGTGAGCTTTGCTCCTTGCTCCACACGATTTCCCTCCACCTTCCGGTGGGAATACTTCTCTATGACTCTTGCTTGCTTCTCAATGAAGTCCCAAGCGTCATCTTCTCTCATGTCCATGAACGTTCTACATGAGAGGGATTGGAGGTTGAACTGCGTTCCCGCATCCAGCCCCTTGTAGTAAATCTCCAACAAGGCAAGTTTGGATATGCCATGATGAGGGCAATCCAAGAGCAAATTCTGAAACCTTTCCCATGATTGAAACAAACTTTCGTTAGGTCTCATAGAAAAAGCATTAATCTTACCTCTAAGTTCCGCCGTTTTGGAAGGCTGAAAGAATTTGGTGAGAAATTCCGCGGAAAGGTCTTCCCACGTATCTAGTTTCCCACTAGGAAGAGCTTGATACCATGACAACGCCTTCCCCTTCAAGGAGAAAAAGAAAGGCTTGAGCTTGTAGCTGTTGGTAGTAGCGTTCTTCGGTCTCATCGTCTCCATCATACACTCAAAGTTTTGCAAGTGTTGGTGTTGAGATTCAGCACTTGTACCGCCAAATTGGCTTTGGCGAACAAGAGTGATAACTTGAGGGTTAAAGCTAAACCCTTGCACATCTTCAGCATCAAAATTCACACCCAAGCGGCGTGGTTGTTGTGTTGGGTCCATCCGCTGGCCAAGAGTTCTTGGCTCATTATCCACACGTTCGATCCTCGCATTCCTAGGTGGAATGCGGCAATTAGCAGCTCCTTGTGGATGGAAAGGATTCATATTGATCGTGGGATCAATCTCTTCTAACGGTGGCATGGAAGAGTCACTATCATCAGAGGATGAGTGACTTTTTCTTCTAGACCTTGATCTCCTTCTTGAGGATTTCTTGCTTCCCTTATTCTTAAGGTCGCTCATCTCTACCCTCATCTGGAAGATCATGTCTTGTAGACTGTTAACTTGAGATTGATGACGATCCATCTCATCTTGGCGGAGAGTCTCATTCCATCGGAGTTGAGCTTCTTTCTCCGCCAACTCCGTTTAAAGATTACGTTCGTTTTCTTCAGCCATCTTCTTTTCCTTTCGTTTTTGCCTTAAGGTTTTCTCTAGCTCTTGATCAAGAGGTAAGAGATCCTCGGTGTTCCTAGACCTGCGCATGCACTTAGGAAAATATCAAATGACGAGAGCAAGCTCCCAAGCTTGACAACCGGTTACCGAATTCGGCCGAAACCAAATCCCCGGCAACGGCGCCAAAAACTTGTTCGCCCCTAAAGGTGTGTGTAAATAAGCTTTAAATTTATAAAACTAGAATCAAGCAGCGAACCCGCAGTGTACAGATCGAGGTGTCCAGTTGTGGCAATCGATTCAAGATGTACTTAATGATATAAAGACAGAGTTGAGATATGCAAAGGTATACTTATGTAAGGTAATCGTACGGTGAAGTTCCAAAAACCTTATATGATCCACCTAAATGGCATTTTCTATACAGGTTGTTGAGACTCAATATAGAAAGATTCTAAAGATGAGGATTAGTGTCAAATACCCAAACTTATAACCTAAAGATCAAGACTAACTTAACCGATTGAGGTTGTTGAGGCTCACAATCGAGGTAGAGGTTGTTGAGGCTCACTACCACCTAGAAAAGACAAGTCTAAACTAAGTTAAAGCAAATCTTTAACTTTGGAGTAAAGTAAAAGCAAGTTCGTGGATTCAAAGGAAATCACGGTTGGTTCTTGAGGTTCCACGGCCGTGGACTCAAGAACAGGCCGTAATTTAAGGTTGTCGGCGATTCTCTCTAACTCTCAGGGTCTAATCTGTTTGCGATCGATCTATCATCATCTAAGCCACAACTATCAACCCTTCACCTTAGAATTGTTAAAGGTTTTTAGCCAATAATAGTCTTGTTGATATCAATTCAAGAATTAAAAGATAGAAAGATGGAAACTTTCAAGAACTTTCAATAACATTCAAACTAATCTCAAGATTACAATCAAGAATGAATGTTGTCAAAGTATTCAAAGTAAAATGAACAATCACAACCTTAGGGAAGAAAAGAAACGGGATGTCAATCCGTTTCCGAATCAAACCTAAACTAGAAGAGAGATCTTCTTGTAAAATCTTCCGAAGACTTCGATCTTCCGCCAATCCGGAAATCTCAGCAGCAATCTCCACCAAAAGTGCGAGATTAGGGCAATTCTCCGATGCGAATTGTAAGCGAGCCTAAGCGAGAATGTAAGCGATGATGAATGAGCGTAAGCGGGGATGTAAGCGCCGATGACGAATCTTGCTTCGTCCGTCTTTTTATAATATAGTGTAAAGTGTCGGCCCGGCCCAATCTTCAAAAGATCGTGGCCTCAAAGTGTGGCGAAAAGATTCGCCAAGATCACGGTCGTGGAAGTGTTCCACGACCGTAATTTAGGGCGTGGAAACAAATACGGTTTGCACCATATGTTCCACGGCCGTAATATCCTCTGGAATGAACATCAATTTCTGACTCTGAATCCACGGCCGTAATTATGAACGTGGTTTGGATTCCGGCCGTATTTTAGGGCGTAATTCAGGACAAGAACGTGATTCTTCCCTAGCCTCGTGCATTCCTCAAGCTAAAGCTCCAAGTTGCTTCCAAAGAGTGTCCTCAAAGTATGGACATATCAACTCAACTCTCCTTTGCTCGATTCCGTTCGGAAATAGCTCCAAATCACCTAAAAATCAACATAGAACTAGTGTAGACATCCATATCGACAATATAGGTAATACTAGCTCACATATGCATAAAGTTCAATCAAAGACTATCGATATGAATCAAATACGTTTAGAAAACGTGCCTAAAATATCACAATATTTCATGCTAACACGGGTGCATTACATAATCCAAATGGCATTCTCCTATAAGCGAATGTCCCCCATGGACAAGTGAAAGTGGTCTTCTCTTGATCATCCGGATTGATAGGAATTTGGAAGAAACCACTATAACCATCTAAATAGCAAAAATGTGAATGTTGGGCTAACCGTTCGAGCATTTGGTCGATGAAGGGAAGTGGGAAATGGTCCTTCCGAGTGGCCACGTTCAGCTTCCTGAAATCGATGCACACCCTCCATCCCTTAACGGTCCTAGTTGGAATCAAGTCGTTGTTCTTATTCGTCACAACGGTCATCCCTCCTTTCTTCGGAACTACATGCACCGGGCTCACCCATTTGTTGTCCGAGATAGGAAATATGATACTTGCATCCAATAATTTAAGAATCTCCTTCTTCACAACCTCTTTCATGATCGGATTTAACCGTCTTTGAGGTTCCCGTGAAGTCTTATGATCCTGTTCCATTACTATATGATGCATGCAGAAAGAAGGCTTAATACCATTAAGATCATCAATAGTATAACCCAAAGCCTTTTGATGTTTTCTCCGGACATGCATCAGTTTAGACAATTCAGTTTCGGAAAGGGAAGCGCTTACAATAACGGGATATGTAGAATCCGGTCCAAGGAAAACATACCTCAAGTGACTTGATAGCGGTTTAAGCTCCACAACTGGGGGTGCTTTATGAGGGGGATCCTCGCTTCCTCCTTCCAGTGGAGTAGACTTAGATCGAAGAACTGGACTCTCAGAAGTCTCAGTTGACATCATCTCGCTTGATGTCTCGGTCGGTGTCTGAGGTGGGTGACCGAGATGTTCTTCAGATAAGAACACCTCGCTTGGTCCATAAAGTGCTTCGGTTGAGGTACTGGAATTGGGACCAAAACTGGAATTTCTCCTCTCTTGAATTAGTTTTTCAATCTAAGCTCCTGAATCTTCCTCCAGTGCCTTTAAGCTCCGTATATCTGCATCACAAGAAGCATCTATACCTTCCTCCATTAAACTAAAACTAATAATGCTTTAAAGAGGGTCATTAATAAGTATAGAGCTCACCAATTCTCTTAATTCTTCTTCATCATAGATGTTGAAGATGTCATCCTCCAGCGGCTTTCGTTTCATTGCAGCAAGCAATGCAAACTCCACTTGATCACCGCCAATGTTGAATTCCAACTTGGCGTTCTTACAATCCACATTGCAACCCGAAGTTGCTAGAAATGGTCTCCCGAGAATGATAGGAATGGGATAATCTACGGGTATGTCAAGTACAACAAAGTCTATAGGTAAATTGAAGTTACCTAACTTAACCGGAACGCCTTCCAAAATTCCCACGGGATGGGTAATGGAGCGGTCCGCCATGTATAACCTTATCTTCACCGGCTTGGGCTCTCCAAGTCCGATCTTCTCACATAGCTCCAGCAGGATGATGCTCACGCTGGCTACTAGATCACACAATGTCTCATAAGTTACATCCCCAACTTGAATGGGAATACAAAATGAGCCGGGATCTCTCAACTTGGGTGACATCTTCTCCTTCATGATTTGAATGAGCTCCGAGGATTTAAATGTCATCCTTACTTCACCAAAATCTTACAGCTTCCTCTTCCTTGATAGAATCTCTTTTAAGAACTTTCCATAGGCACACATCCCTAGAATAGAATCAAGGAAAGGGATGTTAATATGTATTTTATTCATCAAGTCAAGGAACTTACCAAAGTGCTTGTCTAGATGTGCTCTAGCCCTTGGCTGAGGGAATGGAAGTGGTGGTTCATATGCAGGAGGTGGGACATAAACTTCAGATTTGTTTGTCGCTTTCTGGGACTCCACCTCGGGTGGCACCTCGACCAAAGTGTTCCTCGTCTGTACCTTGACCGAGGTGTTTTTCGTCTCCGCCGACACCGACCGAGGCACTGGATCTATAGTTTTCAGTCCACTCCTTGTCGTTATTGCCATGATCTGTCCTTTGGGGTTGCTCTCTGTCCTTGTTGGGAGCTTCCTTGGATCTCTTGGTGCTTCATTCGCCTTATTGAATAATTGTTGCTCTAAGGCTTTTTGTGCCTTTGAAAATGAAGTCATAGACATCTCCAAAGCATTTTGCTTGATCAAGATGGCCTCCAGCACTGCATCTTTCTTCTCTAGCTGGGACGAACTTGATCCATGCTCCTGGCTCTTTAATGGAGTAGAAGAAGAAGAAGAGGGTTTAAAAGAATTATTAGAATAAGAATAAGGGTTACCCGAATTTTGTTGATTAGATCTCCAATTGTTGCCGTTGGAGCCTCTATTATTGTTGTAATTGTTATTCCGGGATCCTTGGTTGTTGTTTCTCCCTTGATATCCTCCATCTTCCTTCTTTGTGTGAGCCACCAAAAGGTCCTTCAATTGCTTCACATCGTTCTTGAGGGAGATGCGTTTATTATCATTTGATGGAGCTTCTTGGAAATTAACTCTCTTAACTCCATTTTCAGCTTCTTGATGGGAGTACTTCTCCATGTGCAAAGCTTGCTTTTCAATGAACTCCCAAACTTTGTCTATCGGCATTTCCATGAATGTGCTGGCGGAGAGTAGTTGAAGATTAAATTGGGTAGCTCCATCCAATCCCTTGAAGTATATCTCCAACAACTCTATCTTTGGAATCCCATGATGTGGGCAATCCAAGAGAACATCGTTAAATCATTCCCATGACATGGACAAACTCTCCTTGTCCTTCATGATAAATACATTAATCTTCCCTCTCATTTCATCGGTCTTAGAGGGGGGAAAGAAATTTGTTAGAAACTCCGTCGTCATCTCTTCCCAAGTGTTGATTTTTACGGGAGGCAGAGATTGGTACCAAGTAAGCGCCCTGTCCTTCAAAGAAAAGTAAAATGGCCTTAGCTTGTAATTATTGTTTTCCAGCCTTGAAGGTCTCAAGGTCTCCATCAGGATCTCATAGTTTTGCAAATGCTGATGCGAAGAGTCCCTCTCTAAACCTCCAAACTGGCATTGGCAAATCATGGATAGAACTTGCGGTCGAAGTTCGTAATCATGCTCCGCTGGATCACCTAGGTTGACTCCTGGACGCCTTACTTGCTGGTTTGGGACCATTCTCTTTCGTAGGGTTTGTGGAATTCCTGCAAAAAGAACATCCCGGACATGCATCCGAGGTGGATGTATCTCAGCCGCGGCAGTTGGGACTGGGTCCTGCCTCGGTCGAGGATTTGGTCGATGTAGAATTTGGGCTCGTAGATCGGCCATATCTGCTTCAATCTCTGCAGTTCTGGTGCGAGATTGCTCCCTTTTTTGCTGTAGTTCTTTCTTGTTGAGGCGCAGCTGTTCAAACGCCTTCTTCAGTTCGGCCTCAAGATCGCGATCTCCTTGATTGGCCATTTTAGCTTCTTTCAAGCGTCGTTTGTATGTCTTTTTTGGTTCGGAATCGTAAGGAACGATTTCCTTCCCAGCACGGGTTCTTCGCATAAACCTAAGAAAAAGATCATGCGAAAGTACTCAAGTAGAGTTATTAGTAGCAACAAGGGAATTTGCCCCGAAAGACAACCGCAACCGGCTCGGTCTAGACCAAGTCCCTGACAATGGCGCCAAAAACTTGTTCCTCTAAACGGTGTATGCAAGTTTTAAATTTATAACCCAAAAAATATGCTTAAAACAGGGATGCAAACCCGCAGTGTACGGATCAATTATAGTATAAGCAAGAATTCCGGGGTGTCGATCTCAGGGACTAAGGTGAAACTAAGCAAGTATAGGTTGTCAATGTAACTAATAATCACAAAAGTGATTAAAGCAATCAAAAGATGATAATAAGGTAAAATAGGGGGAAAATGCGGATTGTAGGGAGTAAAGCATCTAATTGTGGTTCTGACTCAAGATCTCAAAGGATAACATGTACAAAGCTGAGATTTTACAAAGGGAAGGTGCTTCTAAGGTGGGAATAGATTACCGGGTAAGTCTCACTACTAACTATCCCTAAACAAAGCTCATATTACCGGGTAAGTCTCAAGGTACTAAGGAAAGGAACTATAATCTCAAACCAACACACCACCCAAGGGGATAGAATCACCCTTTACCGGGTAAGTCTTAGGCTAACTCACAAAGATGAGATGAAGGCACACTCTAACCCCAATAAAGGATAAACCTTTATTACCTACACTTATGATCTTGGGTAAACAAACTAAGGAATCACCGGATAAGTCTCATCCTAGGCTTGCATTGAACCAGGAAAGGTGTAATAAGAATAGGATTTGGCAAACTATAACACTTAACTCTCAGTTTCGGATCAGAAAAGGTCAACTCGGTCAGTCAAGTTCCACCCCGGCCAAGATGTTCATCGAATGAGAGAGGTAATATGGGTTTAAGGTTAAACACTCGAGCTTTCAGGGTCCTACTGGGATTAAGATCATTCTATCATCGTCTTTCTCACAATTTTCAGTCAATCACCCTAGAATCGCACAAAGAATTTAGCCAGTCATCATCATGTTAACGATAATCAAATATAAGAGAAGGGAGTGTATATTTGGACACAAAAACCTTAAGAACAAAGCTTTAGTAACTGAATCAAATATTTCACAAATCTGCGTTCCTAGAATCACAAATCAAACAAGACAATGAACCAAAAAGGAATCTAGGAAGATCTTACAAACTCCTTCAAAGGCTATCTCAAAACTATCAATCTTCCTTCCTTTAATCTTCAAAGCTTCCTTCAAACTTTAGAAAATCCCTTAATTGTTGTGTAGAATATGGTGTAGCGGATCTACTGAATTGTGGAAAATCAAATCCTTTTTATAGGAGAATTATCTTCCAAAGATAATAATATCTTAAAAAGATAATATCCTATAAATTATATCATATCTCTAAAATAGATCTCCCAAATATATGATCTTCCTTCCAGAAATCAAGCCCAAAAATATAAGATATCTTCCATCCAAAAAGAAAAGTTCTCAGCCAAAAAATATGATCTCGCCGGCACCAGGGTGTTCGCCTCGGTCGGGACACTCCTCACGATCTCCTCGGTCGAGGTGACACTGTAGCTAACCGAGGTGAATCTCAGCTGAATGTGAAATCTCTCAAATCTGGTCCAAAGTAAATGTTCTTCATTAATTCCTTGCTTCCTAAGTTCTCTTTTGTGCTCCAAAATGTAGCTCCTATGACTCCTTAGCTCTTTAGCTCCATTTTAGTCCAAAATGTGCAATTTCACCTACGATTACAACGAAACTTGGTGTAGACCTCGATTCCCGTCAAGGTAGATGAAACAACAATATAATCATATAATATACATCCATACATGCAGTTTATTGAAGATAAAATCGTCCAAACTAGTCCCAAAATATAGACTATAATACATGTTATCACTGGGAGGAGCCTAGCAGTACCAGTGGGATAGCGCTAGAACAGATTCCAAGATGATATGGCTCGAGTAACACTGATCAAAGACAGGATGCTGGCTGCACACAGTCGCCAGAAGTTGTATGCAGATAGGAGGCGTCGACCTCTAGAGTTCAGGGTAGGAGCTCATGTCTGGTTGAGAGTAACTCTGATGCGAGGCGTCAGACGTTATGGCATAAAGGGTAAGCTGAGTCTCCGATATATCAGTCCTTTCGAGATACTGGATAGATTTGGGAGAGCAATGCACATATTGTCTTTGCCACCGAAGTTAGAGGGTGTTCACCCTATGTTTCATGTGTCTCAGCTGAGGTAGTACATACCAGACCTGAGGCACATTGTGAGTTATGATGATCTAGTGGTTGAGCCGGACCACACTTTTGCAGAACAACCTTTTGCAGTTCTAGAAAGAGGGGTGTGAGACGCCTGCATTCGAAGGATATTCCTATGATGAGGATACAATGGTCGAGACGAGGACCGGATGAGGCTACCTAGGAAACAGAGGAACTTTCCAGAGTTCTATGCGGAGTTAGAGGCACCCGTAGAATGCACGAGTAGATCTAGTGCCTTTTTGGTGAGTGCTTGTATGCTATGTGCTTATATGTCACAAGGACGGTTCCGTTGCTCAGATTCCGGTGAATTTGATGTTGTACATGCATAGCCTGTGTCGTTGTTATTCCGAATCTTCTTTCAGATCGTCAATCGGGTTAGTAACGAATAAGTTATGAATTTATTCGTTTTTCGTACTGCGATTTGGCCTAAATTGACCTAAGGCTTTTCAAAATGGATAATTAGAAATTCTATTATGATCATTATATTATTTTGGTTTTTATGGGTTGTTTGTTTGATGAAATCTGATGATAGGTGGGTTTAGAAATGGCCTGTGGGCAAAACGTTATTCTGGTGAAATTTAATTAATTAATTAATGGTTAATTAATTAAATTGGGATTAAATTTGAGATTGACGAATACTGATTAGATGCATGCTAGGTGTCATAATGAGTTGAGGATCATGATGATGTTAGGGATATCGGTTATGGCTTTAAGGTTTAGTATGTGTACGAGTGTGATGAGATGTTATGTTGAGGATATGCCTTAGGATTTATGAATGTGTTGAGGATCTGAGGTTTAGATTTGAGATATAGGTTGGTTGTGGTTAGTGAGACGAGTCTCCTAACCTTTGCAATATGTGATTGTGTTTGCCTTGCTATTGCAGGTGTTGATCACTTCCCCAAGGGGAACCTGTGACGTGGTACAAGTTACGAGTATATTAGGTAAGTCCATAGGACTTACTTAGTGTGCACTTGTGGATTGTATGATTGTAATGGTTGTGTGTGTTCATATGATTGTGCATTTATAACCTAGACTGGACTAGGATGACCATTTATTACATTTATTTGGCCCAAGTGTATTATAACGGGCGGTAACCACCGGTCTCCGCCTGCTGGTTAGGAGATGGTTCCTGGAAGCCATTAACACAGGGGGGGACGAGTGACGATCACCCCCAATTCAAACCCGTGTATTAACGGGGAAAAGGACGAGGTTCTTTAGGTTCCTCGTGTTACAAAAGAAGTTGAATTAGTAATGGAATAACGTAATGAAAGATAATAAATGAATGTGTGTGGCATTACATGTATGAGATGTTGATGTGTGTTGTGCTATTACCTTCATGTTTTTCATTGTTGTAGCTAACGGTTTCATACCGTGTTGTAGATGATCTGCAGGTTAGGAAGACTACAGGGTGAGACATATGGTGTGGCCAGCCGAGGACTTTTGTACATTAGGATGTGCGGGATATGGGATCTTTTGTATAAGATGTTGTGGTTTGATGTTTTGTACTCGGCTCTGAGTTTGTAAAATCTTTTGATGTATCATATACAACTTTTATGTATTTGGTTTTAATCTACTTGTGCTTTGTTGTAACATCCAGTGAACTTGTTGTAAGACTGCGGTCAGGATCCATTGTGTGATCCTAGCCCAATGTGAAAGTCCAAGTTGTAACACCCCGAATCCGCGGGACTCGGAGCGCTACGGGGTTGGGACCTCACAATGGGTCCCGACCCTTAGCCTGACAACAATTTCACCGGATCTTTCAACATGGCACAAATAAAGGCAAAACCAAAATTCCTTTTAATGCAAATGATAAGAAACCCGAAGGAAAACAACAAGAGACTTCAGCCGATAATCAACACCAATAAATAATGAATACAAAACTCAAACACGACTCCAACCAAAACCCAATCCTAAAATGTACGGAACCCCGGCTGCCCACTCTTCCGGATCTCTCGGCCGCATTCCTAACCTGCAAGGCAATCTACAACAATCGGTATAAAACCGTTAGCTAATATTCGAAGCATTAGAATCAAGGTGAAAGGCACAAACACAAGCCAATCAACATAACACACAATATACTCAAAGCACACAAATCCGGTTTATTATCTTTATTTATTAAGTCATATCCCGTTCTAGTTCAACTTCTTTTGTGACACGAGAATCACCGAAACTCGCCTCGGTCCCTTCTTCCGGCAATGGAACGGTAGGATGCCTCCGACCGTCTAACCAGCACGGGCCAGTCGCCGAGATCCCCCTAGCTCTCACGGGGAGCCAGGCAGTGATGTCACCGCCCGTTATCATACACTTGGGCCAAATAATATAAAGGTCGGTAATCCTATTTCCAGTTTAGTTGTTATAAACAGTAAAAATAATAAACACACACCACCCAACACACAATAATGCTAATACAAAGAATACGAGCTAAGTAAGTCCGGAGACTTACCTCGTCACCACACTCAACTCACAACACTCTCGCTTCCTTAGGGAGGAAGCCCATAACCTGCTCACAAGAATATAACTATATCAATAACAACCCACTCACAATAGAAGTCTTAAACTTCTATGCAAATGATCTACGCAAGACCATTTGACTCTCAATTCAAGGACCGCATCCTAGAATCCCTCATGCTCACATCACAGTCAACACCAGCTAGAAGTCGTTAGACTTCTAGACCCTATGATCTCGCAAGATCATAACCCATAACACATACTAGGATAAACATGCCTAGTCCAAACAAACTCAACGGTAAAACCACCATGCTAGGATAGGTCGATCCTAAGCTCCAAAATCTCACAAGATCATACAACACCTCAAGCTTAGAATCAACGTCAATCCATCAAACACGATCAAATCCTCGAAACTCACCTAAGGTTCAAAGCCACTACTTGGCATTAACTCTAAGTTATGCTAGATTCATCCTAGCATGATACTAAAACTAAACATAACTAAATCAAGTAAGATCATAAACTCGGGGAAGAGGGTACTCACATGACGTCAAAAGACGGAAGACGGTCTAAGGATGTCGAATGCGGATTCGTTAGGCCATTATCGGGGTCGTTTCCGAACCTAACACCAAAACTAAACAAGTTTAGCTCATACGCTAAACTTGAACGGAATATATAATATAAATAAATCTAAGGAAAACTCGTTTCCAAAAGCCGGCGTTAAAACTCGTTAAACCCTTCCGGGCGAAAATATGAAATTAAACCACTTGGTCGTAAACCCGAAATTTCAACTTGAACCATAAACCGAATATAAAATCCGTAATTATATTTTCCGGGCATCTAAACAACATCATAAACCCAATGGTAAAACTCGTTCTCAAAGCCAAGGATAAGCAAAACTGTTCAACCATTTTCGGGGCAAAATATACAATCTTGTAAATGTGGTTTATAAAGCGCAATTAAATATTTGGGCAATATGATGTTAATAAAATCTGCATAGGGTATAATTGCTACATTTAAAAATCTGGGTACAAATCAGCAATAATAAAGGATGGCCAAATCTGTAGTTATAAAGGCATGGCACATTTTGCAATTATACCAAATTAGAGGGCCCTGATTTAATTAACTCTAAAGGGTTTTAAACCCAAATCAGCGCTTGATGAGAGGGGACATCGGTGGCGGCGGAAGGCAAGGTAAGACACTCAGGCGGCGGCCTGCGGCCTGCGGCGGGGCTGTGCTGGAATCCCGGTGGCTTGGCGTGCCAGGCCTCTCCTCTCCGGCGTCGTTCTTGGCGGCGCGATGTGGAGATGGCGAATCTATCAGCCCGGAAGAGCTCACTGGAGCAAGGTATGCTACGTAGAGAGGAAAGAAATGAAGGAGGCGGCGGGCTGCGTGGCTCCAGT
>BSUD01000005.1:53060474-53139530 GCA_033239045.1 Fagopyrum esculentum
AAGTATGTGAGAGTTTACAGAGGAGGGAGAGCAGATGGGCTGAGAGGTTGAGAGATAGGAGTGAAGGTGTGAGGTTGAGTGGTTGAATGAAAAACGCAGGAGGGAACCCAGAGGTCGGGTAGGAGAATCGAGAAATGGGAATGATGAAGGTTGCTTGTCGTTGTTGCCAAAAGAGAGCTGGGGTAGAGGACAGGCCAACGTAGGGTGCGAGGGGTCGGTTTCAGCAGCACCAATGCTGCTTGGCGAGGGATAAGTAAAAAGAAAAATAAAAATAAATAAATTAACTCGATCGGAAAAACTCGGATCTGGATTTTAAATCGGAAAACTTTTCCGACTTTTCCCGAAAATAATAACGCGGATATATGCAAACGCATAAAATAATAATATACTCTAGAATGATATTTTGCGTCGTATAATACTTTTAATAAAAATATATAAGCCATTAAATATGGATAACAGCGCGAGAATAAAAACGTAAACTCGCCTAAAATTGGGGCATTACAATAGATCCCCCTAAAAACAAGTTTCGTCCCGAAACTTGCCACACGCCGAACTTCTCGGTCCCTTAAGGCTGAGGTATGAACTCTCACTCTATGAAGGTTGAAATCTTCTAATATATACACACAAACTACCCAAACTACCACCGAAAGATATATCAGATTATATAACATATTCTCGCATAGGACACAACTACACATAACATCACAGATGCACAAAACTCAATCAAAGGGAAAACTAGGTCTAACCCGTCGATTATATCGATGCTACTAACTCCGCGTATAACTCAACTAAAGATACTACCTTCCGACTTCCAAATAGCCTCATCGGTTCTTCTTCTGCCACTAGACCATCATGACTGACAACATTTCTCGAGTCATATATGTACTCCATCGATTGATACTCCTGAAACACCGGTGAACACCCTCTACTCTCGGCGGCCCCGCCAACCGGTAACCCACTATCTCAACTCGCGCTAAGATCTCAAAAAGTTCCGATACATCGGAAATTCAACTTCTTTCTCGGTCTTCCTCAATACAACATTTCCATTATGTTCTCTTTTATTGTCTCTAATAAAGAAGATCAGATTTCCAATTACACTGTTGGCTTTGGTCTTGTCAAACCAAACTTTGATGTTACCTTTCCTTAATTCTTGTTGCAAGTTCTAAGTAATGAAGGAAGTACTTTACTTCACACCGCTTCCATTAACGAAACACGTATGCTATTACTTTTACATCGTTTCTCAATACTCAATCAAGACCTCATTTGGAGAATCACTTGTACACTTCAAACCCATCATTCTTCGAGGAAATTTCAAAACAGTTGCCCCAAAGAATCTCCTCTTAGCTCTAAACAACCCCATTGTCAATTTCGTCCCACTCAATACTTCATTGTCATCCGGAGTAGGTTACCATAAAAGATGTTACCCAACTTCTCCCTTCACATATCTGGTAAAGCTCATCACTCTAAGATAACTTGTAACTCATTCCATATCTCTCGGGGTTTTCCATCTCGAGACATCTTGTCATACGACTTCTCGCTCTAGTGACTCTGGTTGGTCCAAAATGCCGTGTTTGTAATATCTGAGTCTCGAATTCTCAATTGGTGACAATCACACCTTAATCAATTTTAGAAGAGACTACCGACCCTTGCAACTGATTGAGTAGATCATCTATACGTGGGAAGGGGTACTTGTTCTTCATTGTAATCTTGTTCAGCTCACTGCAATTGATGGAAAACAGAGATAACCGTATCTCTTCTCGCAAACTGGTGTTCTACATAACAACTTCAAATCAAGAGTTTAAGATATCTTTCGGAGTTCTCCATAACAGGTGACTAATTCTAATGAACTCCTATCAATAAGTTCTTGCAATTGCTCCTTCACTTGCTTCCACAACTCATGTCTCTTCACAAGTGTCATTCCATACGACGCCTTAGATATCGGAATAGAGTCGAGCTTGACCTTAGTGGAAAAATCCACATTTTGACGTATTAAGACTCTGTGGTATCTCAGGTTCCATCTTTTCTCTTCCCATCACATATCGTAATAACCGACACAATCTTGTCTTATCACTTCACAATTGGTCATGACACAATTGATCTACTTCGATCTATTGAGAAGACGGCATTTAAACACGTATGTTGTTCCATCTGTAGCTATAATGTTGACCGTTCTCTTTCAAAGATTCTTCATCTCCTGAAATCCAGAGACTTACTCTAGTCTTTTGACTCTTGGGGCCTTATTTAAGTATTCCATTAACTTAATCTCAATCTCCCTCTCTGATGACACGATTGTAAAATCTTCTAAGGTTTCTCACTTATGTGCAGCCATAAGGGTCCAAACTGTAGGACTTAACCGTGCTTTAAAACAATAGACCTTACCTTATTTTCTTTACATGACATTCCAACATATGGGAGGATCTCTTCATATTGTACATAAGTTATCACCATATACATCATTTCTTCAAGTAGAAATTATACTTCACTTTCCTTTTGTATAGTCAGCCCGACGGTAGAGGTTCTAACCTCAATCTTCCATATACTTTTTGTATATCTCTTGTCGACATCAAACTTCAAAACTTCGATCTTCTCTTACTCTTGTTGGTCACCTTATGCATCTCTCGGTATTCCATGAACAACTTCCCAACTGTACCGGTATGCCCCGTGGAAAATGCTAGAAGAAACTCCCCATCCAAAACCACTAAAATATCTACTCATTACATCTCTAGGTACTAACATCATAATCTCTAAGGTTGCAGTGTTGCCCTAATCTAGGTCCTCTCTTTCACGTCCTAACCACCGGGGTTCTTCCGTGTGAATTTAAAACATCTGACTCGGCTTTTGCTCGCAAAAAAAAACATGACATCATCACTTAGAACAAACATACCATACATCCCCTTATATATCCTCCCTTTACGCACAATAACCATAGAAGACTCCCTTCCATTTTTGTCCTTCTAGTTCCCTTTACCCTAATCCATGTCATTCCTCCATATGACAATCCCATGACCTAAGAAGGTCGCACCAAACCGTTACAATCCCTCTTCATACTGTACGTCATTATCATTTACTGGAATCGATAATTTGCTACATGATTAAGACATTTGCACTTCCCTTGATATACCTCTTTATTGCCGACATTCAACCACCACGAATATTCCAAGTTCTCATTACCCTTCTTCACGACCCCACACCTAGATTACTCTTCCCACCTACATTCACCAATAGACAACCCGCACTTGTGCGTTCTCAGTTGTCACCGGTTAACTTGTATTTGACCTTCTCCAAAGTCAACGACTTATTACTCTACTACACTACTCATGTTAACATTCTCATGAAGGCTACCCTCCTCGGGGTACTTTACCTTAAACTCCGTTATTTCTTTCTCCATTCCATACTTCCTTTTCTTTATAAGGTAACTATACTCTTCCAGGCCTCACACGCCGTATAACTCACCTTCCTAAGCTTAACAACTCTTCCTTGATGTCTTTCAAGTGCACCTTTCCAAATATTATAGTCTTAGCTAACATCCACTCGCGTTCCTATTGGTTGGTATCTTAAGTCTTTCGATCAAAGCTTCTTGTTTCCTCTTTCATCTTCTCAAACCATCATATATATGCACTTCCTTCTTCTTGCGTTTCTTAGTCTTGTCATTATAATGGATACCGGTCAACTCCACGTGAATCTCTACCATGCCATTCTTCTCATAACTTTCGTAATGTTGACACTTCACTTATTGGTACCTTGTAAGCTTAACTTACGGTACCTTAAATCTTTAGCAAATGGTTCGATCACTCTTCTCGTCTTGACTCCAATGCTTAGGAGCGCCTATAGAAACTTCACATCTTAATGGAATACCACCTTCAAACCTTGCAAGAATGAACTCATCTCCTCCTCGATTTACATCTTTAGTTGTTCACGCTTCTTCTTCGTTTTCTCACTAGGTCTCGTCGTCTTCGATCATGGCCTCTTTAGAACCGCTTCTACACTTTAATGTTGCTCCCTTTTCTTGCATTGCTTTCATCTCGATTTCTCTTAAGTCATCTCGAGTTCTTCTTTCTACTCGTTTGTCCTTCGTTTATGTCATCTTTAACCCTCCTCTTCGACATCCTTTTAAAGGAATCCGAGAACGCCATGGTGTTTGTTAACACGAAATGCTCAACTCGATAATTGAGTGTACTTCTCCACGTATGAACGCTATCCCAAGCCAATCACATCGTCTTTAAAGGTGATGATACTATACTTATCATCTTTTCTATTAGGTCCCGTAACTCCATATGCTACTACTATATATAATAAGAATACGTATACATAACTATATAAATCCTACGTCCATATCACTACCAATATAATACATCCAACATCTCATCCACAATATAAGGTCCCAAAACATATAGCCGTCCACATATATAACCATACACATATATCCAATTCATCATGCAACATACAATCACAAGATACGCATCAATTCTATCATGCATAACTACAAACCTCGTATAATATACATATCTACATATATACATATATATATCAAGTCCAATAAACTAAGCTGCCGAGATCCGCGGAAGGAGTGGTGGTCCGTACATTCTACCCCGACTCATGCATGTGATTTTGAAAACGAAAACTCAGAACCCGCGGGGTTCTGTTTATTCCTTATTCGGCATTTAGAAGATTGCGAGTGCCATTGTTGTCAACCTAGGGCTCTGATACCACTTTTGTAACACCCCGAATCCGCGGGACTCGGAGCGCTACGGGGTTGGGACCTCACAATGGGTCCCGACCCTTAGCCTGACAACAATTTCACCGGATCTTTCAACATGGCACAAATAAAGGCAAAACCAAAATTCCTTTTAATGCAAATGATAAGAAACCCGAAGGAAAACAACAAGAGACTTCAGCCGATAATCAACACCAATAAATAATGAATACAAAACTCAAACACGACTCCAACCAAAACCCAATCCTAAAATGTACGGAACCCCGGCTGCCCACTCTTCCGGATCTCTCGGCCGCATTCCTAACCTGCAAGGCAATCTACAACAATCGGTATAAAACCGTTAGCTAATATTCGAAGCATTAGAATCAAGGTGAAAGGCACAAACACAAGCCAATCAACATAACACACAATATACTCAAAGCACACAAATCCGGTTTATTATCTTTATTTATTAAGTCATATCCCGTTCTAGTTCAACTTCTTTTGTGACACGAGAATCACCGAAACTCGCCTCGGTCCCTTCTTCCGGCAATGGAACGGTAGGATGCCTCCGACCGTCTAACCAGCACGGGCCAGTCACCGAGATCCCCCTAGCTCTCACGGGGAGCCAGGCAGTGATGTCACCGCCCGTTATCATACACTTGGGCCAAATAATATAAAGGTCGGTAATCCTATTTCCAGTTTAGTTGTTATAAACAGTAAAAATAATAAACACACACCACCCAACACACAATAATGCTAATACAAAGAATACGAGCTAAGTAAGTCCGGAGACTTACCTCGTCACCACACTCAACTCACAACACTCTCGCTTCCTTAGGGAGGAAGCCCATAACCTGCTCACAAGAATATAACTATATCAATAACAACCCACTCACAATAGAAGTCTTAAACTTCTATGCAAATGATCTACGCAAGACCATTTGACTCTCAATTCAAGGACCGCATCCTAGAATCCCTCATGCTCACATCACAGTCAACACCAGCTAGAAGTCGTTAGACTTCTAGACCCTATGATCTCGCAAGATCATAACCCATAACACATACTAGGATAAACATGCCTAGTCCAAACAAACTCAACGGTAAAACCACCATGCTAGGATAGGTCGATCCTAAGCTCCAAAATCTCACAAGATCATACAACACCTCAAGCTTAGAATCAACGTCAATCCATCAAACACGATCAAATCCTCGAAACTCACCTAAGGTTCAAAGCCACTACTTGGCATTAACTCTAAGTTATGCTAGATTCATCCTAGCATGATACTAAAACTAAACATAACTAAATCAAGTAAGATCATAAACTCGGGGAAGAGGGTACTCACATGACGTCAAAAGACGGAAGACGGTCTAAGGATGTCGAATGCGGATTCGTTAGGCCATTATCGGGGTCGTTTCCGAACCTAACACCAAAACTAAACAAGTTTAGCTCATACGCTAAACTTGAACGGAATATATAATATAAATAAATCTAAGGAAAACTCGTTTCCAAAAGCCGGCGTTAAAACTCGTTAAACCCTTCCGGGCGAAAATATGAAATTAAACCACTTGGTCGTAAACCCGAAATTTCAACTTGAACCATAAACCGAATATAAAATCCGTAATTATATTTTCCGGGCATCTAAACAACATCATAAACCCAATGGTAAAACTCGTTCTCAAAGCCAAGGATAAGCAAAACTGTTCAACCATTTTCGGGGCAAAATATACAATCTTGTAAATGTGGTTTATAAAGCGCAATTAAATATTTGGGCAATATGATGTTAATAAAATCTGCATAGGGTATAATTGCTACATTTAAAAATCTGGGTACAAATCAGCAATAATAAAGGATGGCCAAATCTGTAGTTATAAAGGCATGGCACATTTTGCAATTATACCAAATTAGAGGGCCCTGATTTAATTAACTCTAAAGGGTTTTAAACCCAAATCAGCGCTTGATGAGAGGGGACATCGGTGGCGGCGGAGGGCAAGGTAAGACACTCAGGCGGCGGCATGCGGCCTGCGGCGGGGCTGTGCTGGAGTCCCGGTGGCTTGGCGTGCCAGGCCTCTCCTCTCCGGCGTCGTTCTTGGCGGCGCGATGTGGAGATGGCGAATCTATCAGCCCGGAAGAGCTCACTGGAGCAAGGTATGCTACGTAGAGAGGAAAGAAATGAAGGAGGCGGCGGGCTGCGTGGCTCCAGTGGCGAGACTCCTCCGGCTAGCTTCGATGGCGAGTGGAGGCAGTTCTCCAGCGACCTGCTACCAGTGTTTGAGACGAAGGAGAGACAGAGAGGCTCGAAGGTTGCAAAACCCTGTTGTTGTTGCGCGAGAGGTTGCCCTGGAGGGTGGTAGGGTCTCCGGCACGGCGAAGAAGGCGGATCCGATGGCTCCCCTGGTGGTTGCATAAGGTTGGCGGCCGGCCGGCTTCATTTTCTGGCTGCTGTAGTGGAGTTGATGAAGAGAAGAAGTATGTGAGAGTTTACAGAGGAGGGAGAGCAGATGGGCTGAGAGGTTGAGAGATAGGAGTGAAGGTGTGAGGTTGAGTGGTTGAATGAAAAACGCAGGAGGGAACCCAGAGGTCGGGTAGGAGAATCGAGAAATGGGAATGATGAAGGTTGCTTGTCGTTGTTGCCAAAAGAGAGCTGGGGTAGAGGACAGGCCAACGTAGGGTGCGAGGGGTCGGTTTCAGCAGCACCAATGCTGCTTGGCGAGGGATAAGTAAAAAGAAAAATAAAAATAAATAAATTAACTCGATCGGAAAAACTCGGATCTGGATTTTAAATCGGAAAACTTTTCCGACTTTTCCCGAAAATAATAACGCGGATATATGCAAACGCATAAAATAATAATATACTCTAGAATGATATTTTGCGTCGTATAATACTTTTAATAAAAATATATAAGCCATTAAATATGGATAACAGCGCGAGAATAAAAACGTAAACTCGCCTAAAATTGGGGCATTACAATAGATCCCCCTAAAAACAAGTTTCGTCCCGAAACTTGCCACACGCCGAACTTCTCGGTCCCTTAAGGCTGAGGTATGAACTCTCACTCTATGAAGGTTGAAATCTTCTAATATATACACACAAACTACCCAAACTACCACCGAAAGATATATCAGATTATATAACATATTCTCGCATAGGACACAACTACACATAACATCACAGATGCACAAAACTCAATCAAAGGGAAAACTAGGTCTAACCCGTCGATTATATCGATGCTACTAACTCCGCGTATAACTCAACTAAAGATACTACCTTCCGACTTCCAAATAGCCTCATCGGTTCTTCTTCTGCCACTAGACCATCATGACTGACAACATTTCTCGAGTCATATATGTACTCCATCGATTGATACTCCTGAAACACCGGTGAACACCCTCTACTCTCGGCGGCCCCGCCAACCGGTAACCCACTATCTCAACTCGCGCTAAGATCTCAAAAAGTTCCGATACATCGGAAATTCAACTTCTTTCTCGGTCTTCCTCAATACAACATTTCCATTATGTTCTCTTTTATTGTCTCTAATAAAGAAGATCAGATTTCCAATTACACTGTTGGCTTTGGTCTTGTCAAACCAAACTTTGATGTTACCTTTCCTTAATTCTTGTTGCAAGTTCTAAGTAATGAAGGAAGTACTTTACTTCACACCGCTTCCATTAACGAAACACGTATGCTATTACTTTTACATCGTTTCTCAATACTCAATCAAGACCTCATTTGGAGAATCACTTGTACACTTCAAACCCATCATTCTTCGAGGAAATTTCAAAACAGTTGCCCCAAAGAATCTCCTCTTAGCTCTAAACAACCCCATTGTCAATTTCGTCCCACTCAATACTTCATTGTCATCCGGAGTAGGTTACCATAAAAGATGTTACCCAACTTCTCCCTTCACATATCTGGTAAAGCTCATCACTCTAAGATAACTTGTAACTCATTCCATATCTCTCGGGGTTTTCCATCTCGAGACATCTTGTCATACGACTTCTCGCTCTAGTGACTCTGGTTGGTCCAAAATGCCGTGTTTGTAATATCTGAGTCTCGAATTCTCAATTGGTGACAATCACACCTTAATCAATTTTAGAAGAGACTACCGACCCTTGCAACTGATTGAGTAGATCATCTATACGTGGGAAGGGGTACTTGTTCTTCATTGTAATCTTGTTCAGCTCACTGCAATTGATGGAAAACAGAGATAACCGTATCTCTTCTCGCAAACTGGTGTTCTACATAACAACTTCAAATCAAGAGTTTAAGATATCTTTCGGAGTTCTCCATAACAGGTGACTAATTCTAATGAACTCCTATCAATAAGTTCTTGCAATTGCTCCTTCACTTGCTTCCACAACTCATGTCTCTTCACAAGTGTCATTCCATACGACGCCTTAGATATCGGAATAGAGTCGAGCTTGACCTTAGTGGAAAAATCCACATTTTGACGTATTAAGACTCTGTGGTATCTCAGGTTCCATCTTTTCTCTTCCCATCACATATCGTAATAACCGACACAATCTTGTCTTATCACTTCACAATTGGTCATGACACAATTGATCTACTTCGATCTATTGAGAAGACGGCATTTAAACACGTATGTTGTTCCATCTGTAGCTATAATGTTGACCGTTCTCTTTCAAAGATTCTTCATCTCCTGAAATCCAGAGACTTACTCTAGTCTTTTGACTCTTGGGGCCTTATTTAAGTATTCCATTAACTTAATCTCAATCTCCCTCTCTGATGACACGATTGTAAAATCTTCTAAGGTTTCTCACTTATGTGCAGCCATAAGGGTCCAAACTGTAGGACTTAACCGTGCTTTAAAACAATAGACCTTACCTTATTTTCTTTACATGACATTCCAACATATGGGAGGATCTCTTCATATTGTACATAAGTTATCACCATATACATCATTTCTTCAAGTAGAAATTATACTTCACTTTCCTTTTGTATAGTCAGCCCGACGGTAGAGGTTCTAACCTCAATCTTCCATATACTTTTTGTATATCTCTTGTCGACATCAAACTTCAAAACTTCGATCTTCTCTTACTCTTGTTGGTCACCTTATGCATCTCTCGGTATTCCATGAACAACTTCCCAACTGTACCGGTATGCCCCGTGGAAAATGCTAGAAGAAACTCCCCATCCAAAACCACTAAAATATCTACTCATTACATCTCTAGGTACTAACATCATAATCTCTAAGGTTGCAGTGTTGCCCTAATCTAGGTCCTCTCTTTCACGTCCTAACCACCGGGGTTCTTCCGTGTGAATTTAAAACATCTGACTCGGCTTTTGCTCGCAAAAAAAAACATGACATCATCACTTAGAACAAACATACCATACATCCCCTTATATATCCTCCCTTTACGCACAATAACCATAGAAGACTCCCTTCCATTTTTGTCCTTCTAGTTCCCTTTACCCTAATCCATGTCATTCCTCCATATGACAATCCCATGACCTAAGAAGGTCGCACCAAACCGTTACAATCCCTCTTCATACTGTACGTCATTATCATTTACTGGAATCGATAATTTGCTACATGATTAAGACATTTGCACTTCCCTTGATATACCTCTTTATTGCCGACATTCAACCACCACGAATATTCCAAGTTCTCATTACCCTTCTTCACGACCCCACACCTAGATTACTCTTCCCACCTACATTCACCAATAGACAACCCGCACTTGTGCGTTCTCAGTTGTCACCGGTTAACTTGTATTTGACCTTCTCCAAAGTCAACGACTTATTACTCTACTACACTACTCATGTTAACATTCTCATGAAGGCTACCCTCCTCGGGGTACTTTACCTTAAACTCCGTTATTTCTTTCTCCATTCCATACTTCCTTTTCTTTATAAGGTAACTATACTCTTCCAGGCCTCACACGCCGTATAACTCACCTTCCTAAGCTTAACAACTCTTCCTTGATGTCTTTCAAGTGCACCTTTCCAAATATTATAGTCTTAGCTAACATCCACTCGCGTTCCTATTGGTTGGTATCTTAAGTCTTTCGATCAAAGCTTCTTGTTTCCTCTTTCATCTTCTCAAACCATCATATATATGCACTTCCTTCTTCTTGCGTTTCTTAGTCTTGTCATTATAATGGATACCGGTCAACTCCACGTGAATCTCTACCATGCCATTCTTCTCATAACTTTCGTAATGTTGACACTTCACTTATTGGTACCTTGTAAGCTTAACTTACGGTACCTTAAATCTTTAGCAAATGGTTCGATCACTCTTCTCGTCTTGACTCCAATGCTTAGGAGCGCCTATAGAAACTTCACATCTTAATGGAATACCACCTTCAAACCTTGCAAGAATGAACTCATCTCCTCCTCGATTTACATCTTTAGTTGTTCACGCTTCTTCTTCGTTTTCTCACTAGGTCTCGTCGTCTTCGATCATGGCCTCTTTAGAACCGCTTCTACACTTTAATGTTGCTCCCTTTTCTTGCATTGCTTTCATCTCGATTTCTCTTAAGTCATCTCGAGTTCTTCTTTCTACTCGTTTGTCCTTCGTTTATGTCATCTTTAACCCTCCTCTTCGACATCCTTTTAAAGGAATCCGAGAACGCCATGGTGTTTGTTAACACGAAATGCTCAACTCGATAATTGAGTGTACTTCTCCACGTATGAACGCTATCCCAAGCCAATCACATCGTCTTTAAAGGTGATGATACTATACTTATCATCTTTTCTATTAGGTCCCGTAACTCCATATGCTACTACTATATATAATAAGAATACGTATACATAACTATATAAATCCTACGTCCATATCACTACCAATATAATACATCCAACATCTCATCCACAATATAAGGTCCCAAAACATATAGCCGTCCACATATATAACCATACACATATATCCAATTCATCATGCAACATACAATCACAAGATACGCATCAATTCTATCATGCATAACTACAAACCTCGTATAATATACATATCTACATATATACATATATATATCAAGTCCAATAAACTAAGCTGCCGAGATCCGCGGAAGGAGTGGTGGTCCGTACATTCTACCCCGACTCATGCATGTGATTTTGAAAACGAAAACTCAGAACCCGCGGGGTTCTGTTTATTCCTTATTCGGCATTTAGAAGATTGCGAGTGCCATTGTTGTCAACCTAGGGCTCTGATACCACTTTTGTAACACCCCGAATCCGCGGGACTCGGAGCGCTACGGGGTTGGGACCTCACAATGGGTCCCGACCCTTAGCCTGACAACAATTTCACCGGATCTTTCAACATGGCACAAATAAAGGCAAAACCAAAATTCCTTTTAATGCAAATGATAAGAAACCCGAAGGAAAACAACAAGAGACTTCAGCCGATAATCAACACCAATAAATAATGAATACAAAACTCAAACACGACTCCAACCAAAACCCAATCCTAAAATGTACGGAACCCCGGCTGCCCACTCTTCCGGATCTCTCGGCCGCATTCCTAACCTGCAAGGCAATCTACAACAATCGGTATAAAACCGTTAGCTAATATTCGAAGCATTAGAATCAAGGTGAAAGGCACAAACACAAGCCAATCAACATAACACACAATATACTCAAAGCACACAAATCCGGTTTATTATCTTTATTTATTAAGTCATATCCCGTTCTAGTTCAACTTCTTTTGTGACACGAGAATCACCGAAACTCGCCTCGGTCCCTTCTTCCGGCAATGGAACGGTAGGATGCCTCCGACCGTCTAACCAGCACGGGCCAGTCACCGAGATCCCCCTAGCTCTCACGGGGAGCCAGGCAGTGATGTCACCGCCCGTTATCATACACTTGGGCCAAATAATATAAAGGTCGGTAATCCTATTTCCAGTTTAGTTGTTATAAACAGTAAAAATAATAAACACACACCACCCAACACACAATAATGCTAATACAAAGAATACGAGCTAAGTAAGTCCGGAGACTTACCTCGTCACCACACTCAACTCACAACACTCTCGCTTCCTTAGGGAGGAAGCCCATAACCTGCTCACAAGAATATAACTATATCAATAACAACCCACTCACAATAGAAGTCTTAAACTTCTATGCAAATGATCTACGCAAGACCATTTTACTCTCAATTCAAGGACCGCATCCTAGAATCCCTCATGCTCACATCACAGTCAACACCAGCTAGAAGTCGTTAGACTTCTAGACCCTATGATCTCGCAAGATCATAACCCATAACACATACTAGGATAAACATGCCTAGTCCAAACAAACTCAACGGTAAAACCACCATGCTAGGATAGGTCGATCCTAAGCTCCAAAATCTCACAAGATCATACAACACCTCAAGCTTAGAATCAACGTCAATCCATCAAACACGATCAAATCCTCGAAACTCACCTAAGGTTCAAAGCCACTACTTGGCATTAACTCTAAGTTATGCTAGATTCATCCTAGCATGATACTAAAACTAAACATAACTAAATCAAGTAAGATCATAAACTCGGGGAAGAGGGTACTCACATGACGTCAAAAGACGGAAGACGGTCTAAGGATGTCGAATGCGGATTCGTTAGGCCATTATCGGGGTCGTTTCCGAACCTAACACCAAAACTAAACAAGTTTAGCTCATACGCTAAACTTGAACGGAATATATAATATAAATAAATCTAAGGAAAACTCGTTTCCAAAAGCCGGCGTTAAAACTCGTTAAACCCTTCCGGGCGAAAATATGAAATTAAACCACTTGGTCGTAAACCCGAAATTTCAACTTGAACCATAAACCGAATATAAAATCCGTAATTATATTTTCCGGGCATCTAAACAACATCATAAACCCAATGGTAAAACTCGTTCTCAAAGCCAAGGATAAGCAAAACTGTTCAACCATTTTCGGGGCAAAATATACAATCTTGTAAATGTGGTTTATAAAGCGCAATTAAATATTTGGGCAATATGATGTTAATAAAATCTGCATAGGGTATAATTGCTACATTTAAAAATCTGGGTACAAATCAGCAATAATAAAGGATGGCCAAATCTGTAGTTATAAAGGCATGGCACATTTTGCAATTATACCAAATTAGAGGGCCCTGATTTAATTAACTCTAAAGGGTTTTAAACCCAAATCAGCGCTTGATGAGAGGGGACATCGGTGGCGGCGGAAGGCAAGGTAAGACACTCAGGCGGCGGCCTGCGGCCTGCGGCGGGGCTGTGCTGGAATCCCGGTGGCTTGGCGTGCCAGGCCTCTCCTCTCCGGCGTCGTTCTTGGCGGCGCGATGTGGAGATGGCGAATCTATCAGCCCGGAAGAGCTCACTGGAGCAAGGTATGCTACGTAGAGAGGAAAGAAATGAAGGAGGCGGCGGGCTGCGTGGCTCCAGTGGCGAGACTCCTCCGGCTAGCTTCGATGGCGAGTGGAGGCAGTTCTCCAGCGACCTGCTACCAGTGTTTGAGACGAAGGAGAGACAGAGAGGCTCGAAGGTTGCAAAACCCTGTTGTTGTTGCGCGAGAGGTTGCCCTGGAGGGTGGTAGGGTCTCCGGCACGGCGAAGAAGGCGGATCCGATGGCTCCCCTGGTGGTTGCATAAGGTTGGCGGCCGGCCGGCTTCATTTTCTGGCTGCTGTAGTGGAGTTGATGAAGAGAAGAAGTATGTGAGAGTTTACAGAGGAGGGAGAGCAGATGGGCTGAGAGGTTGAGAGATAGGAGTGAAGGTGTGAGGTTGAGTGGTTGAATGAAAAACGCAGGAGGGAACCCAGAGGTCGGGTAGGAGAATCGAGAAATGGGAATGATGAAGGTTGCTTGTCGTTGTTGCCAAAAGAGAGCTGGGGTAGAGGACAGGCCAACGTAGGGTGCGAGGGGTCGGTTTCAGCAGCACCAATGCTGCTTGGCGAGGGATAAGTAAAAAGAAAAATAAAAATAAATAAATTAACTCGATCGGAAAAACTCGGATCTGGATTTTAAATCGGAAAACTTTTCCGACTTTTCCCGAAAATAATAACGCGGATATATGCAAACGCATAAAATAATAATATACTCTAGAATGATATTTCGCGTCGTATAATACTTTTAATAAAAATATATAAGCCATTAAATATGGATAACAGCGCGAGAATAAAAACGTAAACTCGCCTAAAATTGGGGCATTACACAAGTCCCGTGGATTTGGGGTGTTATACTTCCAAAGTGTCGAAAGCTTTCTTTCAACCTTCATCCACTATGAAAGTGGCATCCTTCTTGAGTAATTCACACAATGGCGCTGAGATCTTTGAGAAGTCTTTGATGAACCGCCGATAAAAACCAGCATGACCTTGGAAAGAACGTGTTTCACGCACATTAGTAGGGTAAGGTAAACTTTGAATAACATCAACTTTTTCCTTATCTACTTCTATCCCTTTTGAGGATATCACATGTCCTAGCACTATGCTTTGTTCAACCATGAGATGGCATTTTTCCGAATTATGAACTAAATTAGTTTTTACACATTTTTCTAGAACAAGTTTTAAATGTCCTAGGCATGCATCAAAACTATTTCCATGGATGGTAAAGTCATCCATAAAAACTCAATAAAGTTCTCTATTTATTCAGAAAAATACTTATCATGCACCGTTGGAAGGTGCCGGGAGCATTGCAAAGTCCAAATGGCATTCTATGGTACGCAAAAGTGCCAAATGGACAAGTGAAAGTCGTTTTTTCTTGGTCTTCCGGATCAATGGCTATTTGGAAATAGCCCGAGTATCCGTCCAAAAAGCAATAGTAAGGGTGACTTGCAAGACGTTCAAACATTTGATCAATAAAAGGCAATGGAAAGTGGTCTTTACGTGTTACCTTGTTAAGTTTGTGGTAGTCAATGCAAACTCTCCAACCGGTTTGTGTTTTGCTCGGGACCATCTCTCCATATTGATTCTCCACAATGGTGATACCCCCCTTCTTCGGAACCACTTGGGTTGGACTAACCCACTTACTATCCAAGATGGATAATATCATGTCCGCTTGAAGAAGCTTCAATACCTCCTTCTTGAATACTTCAATCATTGGCGGATTCAACCTTCGTTGAGGTTGCCTAGATGGTTTTGCCTCTTCCTCAAGGAGGATCCTATGCATACAAGTGGATGGGCTTATCCTCTTGATGTCCGCAATGGTCCACCCAAGGGCCGTTTTGTGCTCTTACAACACTTTTACCAACTTCTCCTCTTGACCGGTTGTCAGCTTGCTAGAGATGATTACCGGTAAGGTGTTGTTGTCCCTAAGAAAGGCATACTTGAGGTGAGGTGGAAGGTCCTTCAACTCTATCTCCGGTGCCTGCACTATAGAAGGAACAAGCTTCTCGCTTGGGGTTAGTAAGGTGGGCCCAATGGCCAAATTGGAGATAGGTGGCCTTTTGTGCCCATCTAAATGAGCTAGGACTTCCTTCATGCTAGATGTCATTGCATAATCTGAAGTATGAATGTCCATGTCATGCTCAATTATATTTTTCAACACATCCATATCAAAAATATCAAAAACATCTTGCACAAAAGGTTCAATAATATCAATGGCACATAAGGAATGATCATCAATAGAATATTTCATTGCATCATAAATGTCAAATTCAACTATCTCCCCATCAAATTCCATGGTTAATTTTCCACTAACATAGTCGATTTTAGTCCTAGAGGTTTTTAGGAATGGTCTTACCAACAATATTGGTGCAGCATGTGAGTCATTTTCCATGTTCATTACAAAGAAATCAGCAGGGAAAATCAGATTATCTACCATTACTAACACATCTTAAATAATCCCTTTCGGGTAAACATTAGATCTTTCAACAAGTTGTACTACAATCCGAGTTTCAATTAGCGGCCCAAGGCCAAGTGATTTATAAATGAAATAGGGTAGGACATTAATAGAAGCACCAAGATCAAGCATAGCTTTGTCAAAGCGGGTTTACCCTATAACACAAGGGATGCTTACGATGCCCGGATCGCTACACTTCTTGGGCATTCGGCGTTGGAAAACGGCGGACACATGCTCGCTCACTTGCACCTTTTGTTTCCCCTTCAGCTTCTTATTTCTCTTGATGGTGCAGAGTTCCTTCATGAACCGAGCATACTTAGGAATACTTTTCACTAATTTAAGGTGAGGGATGTTTACCTCACATTTAGAGAAGGTTTCAAAGAGATCCTTGTCCTTGATTGCCCTTCTCTCCTTTAGTGCCTCGGGGAAAGGAGTCGGTGGCTTTTTAGCATACAAAGGTGGAAAGTCAGGCCGGATGTATGAATCCTTCACAACAGAACCCTTTGTCGTCTTTTCCGCAGGGGCGGAAGGCTGCAGGCGTAGGGGCAGCTTAGGGGCTGTCCCCGCAAGGGCGGTGACATCCAATCGCAGGGACGGTGTCTACTCAGAGGCTGGCGTAGTTGAATCCGCAGGGGCGGCAAACTCTTCAGAGGGTTTGTTCTTTACTTTTGTTGCTGGTTTCAGCTGGATTTGCTTCCCACTCCTTAATGTTAGGGCACTAACATTCTCCTTGGGGTTGACCACCATCTGAGAAGGCAAATTTCCGGAGGATCTAGCTTCGATCCTTGTAATGGCTTCCGCCATTTGCCCAACATGTTTCTCAAGTTTCTTGATGTTGGATTTTGTAGTTTGGACATGAGTAGCAAAATGCTTAGTCAAAACCTGCAGCATATCCTCAGTGGATTGAGACTTACCTTGGTTGGGCTGTTGCTGTTGGTTTTGTTGATCCCTCCATCGAAAATTCTGTTGATCACGCCAATTTTGCATGTAATTTTGCGCATATGCATCGTTCCTAGGCTTATGATGCTATTGTTGCCCATAGCCCAATGCGTTCACTTCAGCATCGTCATTCTGGACTTTGGGGCACATGTCCGTTGGGTGGTATGGCTCGGCCCAAACTCCGCATGCCTTAAGTTGTTGTGGAGTTCCCATCAGGGTCGATATTTTCACCATCTCCTTCATCTCAACTAGTTCAATGAATATCTCATTCTTCCCAGGATTGATAAAATGAACTCCTCTTTTGGAAGAAGTCCTTCCGAAATTCCGAGTTCCTTTCGTTAGTTCCTGCATTTTCTCTAAAGCAAGGTTAGGAGTAGTGCTCAGAATATTATCTCCACAAGCATCACTGAAGATCCTCCTCTCATTATCAAGAAAGCCAATGTACAAGTACAAGACTAGGTCTTGGGTAGAATACCCATGGAAAGGACAGTTGGACCGGAGGCGTGCAAAACGTTCAAAATACTTATCGTGAGTTTCGTCCGCCTCTTGTTCGATGTTATTTATAGCTTTCTTCAAGCTATTGGCCTTTTTGGCTAGAAAGTACTTCTCCAAAAATGCCTTATGGAGATTCTCCCACGTATCGATGTTTCCGGACAGAAGATGGTAGTACCAATCATCCGCCCCATCCTTGAGTGTGAAAGCGAATGCACTCATCTTGATTTGCTCTTCGGTAATGTTGGCCGATTTCAAGCTCATACACAAGGTATGAAACATTCCAAGGTGCTTGATGGGGTCTTCACCACTTAACCCATGGAATGATGGGAGCAAGTGGATCAACCTTGGCTTGAGCTCGAAGTTGACACCTTTCCATGTTGCCGGTATAGTAACCGCAATAGGGTGTTGAGTCAAGTCCTGCTGCGTGAGTTGGCAAAGTGTTCGGTTAGCCATTTCTTCACGGAGTCTCTATTGTCTACATTGCCGGATGTGCGTTCTCTTAATTTCTGGATCAAAAGGAAAAAATCAGGATTTAGTAGCACGGGTTTGAACCATAAAAATTGCCCAAACCAATAATCAATAATCAAAAGAAATAAAAACACAACTAAACTCCCCGGCAATGGCGCCAAATTTGACGAAAGCTAAAACCTAGGTCGTTGTATTTTAGCTTAGGTCAAAGTAAAAGTCCTAACGTTACACTAACAAGTTTATGTATATCTTAAGTAGGGGGTCGAACCCAAGAAAGTTTAGTTGATATTTTGATTATATTCAATTATCGATAACGTAACCAAGTAAAAAAAGGGGGGGGGATTGAAATATAACAAGACAAAAGCATAAACAAGTAAAGATGTGAATAGATTGATGAGAAATGGACAACACTAGGTTGAATCTTAGCATGCAATGCTACTTTGGTTGGTTGCTTTTATAAGTATTTTAGCAATGTTCTCGTCTTGATCATATATATGTGTTGAGCCAATCGGCATCAACGCAACTTAACAAGTTAATGTTCTGTAAACCTACAAGAACAAGATACAAGTTATCTTTCAAACAAAGACAAAGAGATATAAAGAGAAGAATAAAACCATTAAACTTTTCTTTATTTTATGTATTCCTTTTCCTTTAAGTAATCACAACCAGCTTTTACTTAAAGGTTTTCTACTAGATTAAAGACCCGAACCAGGAATCTATTATTCCTAGTTCTTCGCATGCAATTTCGACACTAAGGTGATCAAGCTAAGTGGTAAGACATGTGCAATTTGATAAGTAAAGCACAGGGAATGCACAACATATACTGAATAATACTTATATTAAAAAGGAATTACAACCAAAGCAGCAATACAGCTTCAAAACAACCCAATGTAGCAAGGAAATTAGAAGCTCATTACACAAAAGAAGCAAGGGAAAAGAGAGAATAATTTGGGAAATGGTGGATGATTCTAGCAATCTGCCATGAACCTATTTATACTACAATTAGCACTAAATGGGAGTAAATGGCCGGCCTAAACAGCCACATTTAATGCCATAAAGGTGGTGCAAACAGCCGGAGTAAAGTCTCTGACGCTAAACCACAAGGGCGGGCTTCAGGGCCGCGGGGCGGTGTAGGCCAAAACGCTTGGTGATTTTCATGGCCACAGGGGCGGCCTGGCAATTCCGCAGGGGCGGATCTTTAATGTTCTTTAAGCGTCCGACTCTTCATCTTTCTGTCGCTTTTGATGTCGAGCCACAAGGGCGGCCCAATGTCACCGCAGGGGCGGTGACATTGGCTCTTCGGCTTCACAGCTCCGCAGGTTGGTCTACAGGCAGAGGCGCAAGGGTGCCGGCTTTGCTTCTTCCAGGTAAGTCACCGCAAGGGCGGCTAGGAGCGGCGCAAGGGCGGTGATAGTCTTAGTTCCAGGGCGCTGCTGAAGGCGCAGGCTGCATTTCGGAGTGCTGTGTCACCCGCAGGGGCGGTGCGGCAATAAAAGCTCGTCTTCGTGACTGCTCTTCAACTCTCAAGTGCTTCTAACTTATCTTTTAGCTTCTTTTAGACTTCTTCTTCTGGATTAATAAGTTAGTAGCACCAACCGACTCTAATACTATAAAAAGACTCTAAAAACTAACCTAAATGATAGTGATTCCATCACCTATCAAACGTTGACCATTCACCTTGAAGCTTTCGCACTTCTCACCCCGTACTTCAACTACACCATGGGGAAAACGTGTTTAATTACCTAAGGTTCTGTTCAACAAGATTTAAGCTTACCGGGAAAGAGTCGAAGTCTAGAATTGAAGAGAAGAACATAGTCTCCTTCTTTGAGATCCTTTGGAATGATATGCTTATCATGCAAACGCTTCACTCTTTCTCTGTAGATCTTGGCGTTCTCATAGGCGTTCAAGCGGAGTTTCTCTAGCTCGTTAAGATCCAAGAGACGCTTCTCTCCCGCTTCCTTCATGATGAAGTTCAACCACTTTACAGCCCAATACGCCTTATGTTCCAGCTCCACCGGAAGATGACAAGGCTTCCCATACACAAGATTGTATGGTGTTGTGCCGATGGGAGTCTTGTATGCTGTTCTATACGCCCATAATGCATCATCCAACTTTTACGACCAATCTTTCCTCGTCTTTGACACCGTATTCTCAAGGATTAATATGATTTCCCCATTTTAAATCTCCACTTGTCCAGTTGTTTACGGATGGTAGGGTTTGGAGATCTTGTTAGTCACCCCATACTTAGCTAGTAGAACTTCGAATCGTCGGGCGACGAAGTGTGAACCTCCGTCACTAATGATGGTTCGGGGCGTACCAAACCTTGGGAATATAGGTCAGTTAAAGAACTTAACAACCACCATTGCATCATTAGTTGGAGAGGCAACATATTCGACCCATCGCGAAACATAATCTACAGCGAGAAGTATGTATTGGTTTCCACAAGATAATGGGAACGGTCCGCTGAAATCAACTCCCCAAACGTCAAAGATTTCCACCTCTTGAATGTTGTTGAGAAGCATCTCATTGCTCCTAGAAATGTTCCCTTTTCTTTGACAAGCATAGCAACAAGCAACAAAGGTTTGCACATCCTTAAATATAGTAGGCCAAAAGAATCCGAATTGCAATACCTTAGCGTTAGTTTTGTGAGAACTAGCGTGTCCTCTGCAAGGAAGAGAACGGCAATGACGAATAATGTTCGCTCCAAAAGGTGTGTGCAAGCTTTAAATTTAACCCAAGAAGTATACTTAAAACAAGGATGCGAACCTGCGGTGTACGGGTCAATTGTAATAAAAGCAAGAATTCCAGGGTCGATCACATGGACTTAGGTGGAACAAAGCACATAATCGGTTGTCAAGTATTGCAATTAACAAAAACATATTAAGGCAATCAAAGATGATGTGAAAGTCAAGTAAAGGGAATTGCGGATTCTAGGGATTAAAGCATCCAGTTGTGGTTCCTACTCAAGATCTCAAAGGGTAACGTGGAAAAAGCTCAGGTTTACAAAGGGAGGGTGTTTCTAAGGTGGAAACGGATTACCGGGTAAGTCTCACTACACACTATCCCAAACCAAAGCTCCTATCACCGGGTAAGTCTCAAGGTATTAAGGAAAGGAAATATAATCTCAAGCCAACAAACCACCTAATGGAATAGAATATACCTTTACCGGGTAAGTCTCAGGCTAACTCACAAAGATGTGATGAAGGAACACTCAAGCCCCAATAAAGGATAAACCTTTATTACCTACACTTATGATATTTGGTAAACAAACTAAGGAATCACCGGGTAAGTCTCATCCTATGCTTGCATTGAACCAGGAAAGGTGTAATAAGAATAGGCTTTGGCAAACTAGAACACTTAACTCTCAGTTTCGGATCAGAAAAGGTCACCTCGGCCAGTCAAGTTCCACCCCGGCCGAGATGTTCATCGACTGAACGAGATTTTCTAGGGTTAAGGTTAAAGTCTCGAGCTTTCAGGGTCCTACTGGGATTAAGATCATTCTGTCATCGTCTTTCCCACAACTTTCAGCCAATCACCCTAGAATCGCTCAAGGAAATTAGCCACTCATCATCATGAAAGCAATAATCAAATATATGAGAAAGGAATGAATATTTGAACACAAAAACCTTAAGAACAAGGCTTCAATAATAGAATCAAATATCAAACAAATCAGCGTTCTTCAATCAGAAATCACACAAGACAATAATCCAATGGAATCTAAGAAGATCTTACAAAGTCCTTCAAAAGCCAACTACAACTTGATTCCTTACTTCCTTGAACCTCAACCTTCAAAACTTCCTTCAAAACTCTCTCCAAAAATCCTCAGAAAATCAGTGATCCGAAGATGGTTGAATTGTGGAAAATCTAACCCTTTATATAGGAGAATTATCTTCCAAAGATAATAATATCTTAAAAAGAAAATTTCTTAAAAATATATTCATATCTCTAAACTAGATCTCCTTAAAATAATATCTTACTTCCAAAAATCCAGCCAAAAATATAAGATATCCTCCTTCCAAAAATAGAAGATATTAGCCAAAAATAAAGATCTCGCCGGCGACAAGGTGTCCACCTCGGTCTAGCCTGTCCTGAAGATCACCTCGGTCGAGGTGACACTGAAGAATACCTCGGTCTAGGTGACCCTGAAGAACACCTCGGTCTAGGTGACCCTAAAGAACACCTCGGTCTAGGTGACCCTGAAGAACACCTCGGTCTAGGTGACCCTGAAGAACACCTCGGTCTAGGTGATCCCGTAGCCGACCTAGGTGAATCTTAGCTGCGTGTAAATCTTTCTAATTTGCTCCAAAATCAATCTTCTTCATCATTTCAATGCTTCATGAGTTCTTCCTTAAGCTCCAAAATGTAGCTCCTATGACTCCTTAGCTCCTTTATCCCCATTTCAATTCAAAACGTGCCATTTTACCTACGATTACAACGAAACTAGGTGTAGACCTTGATTCCCGCAAAGGTAGATGAAATAGCGATATAATCACATAATGTATGCTCATACATGCAAATTTATGAAGATAAAACATCTAAATTGGCCTAAAAAATATAGACTATAATACACGCTATCAAAATACCCCATACTTGTCCCCAAGCAAGTTTCGACTATTAGATAGAGGATAGGATGGATTATAAGTCAAAAAGATCAATGAAAAATCATTCAAAAACCTTTTTATGGTGTGGTTCCCCCTTAGATCATCCTAAGAGAATGATTCATGACAAATAAAATCAAACATGGTTGAAACATTTTATGAATATAAGAAAGTGGTTCATCTTTGCATAAAATTATAGGATGCACAATAATTCACGTTTATCGAAATCAATTATGTATAATCCAGTTTAAACCACTAAGTCAATCAACAAGCTCGAGGTCTCAAGGTTTTTCAAAGAAAAAGGTCAAGAAACGTGTAGGGTATGGATGTATATAAGGAATGTGGTGCTAGAATCCGGGAAAAAGATCTTACTTCACTTTCACTTTGGCCGATCTCTCTTCCACCTCGGCCGATGTTTCAGTAGTTGGATCGAGATCTTCCACTGCTTCCTCTTCTTCAAGAGCTTCAAGAGAGATTTCCGGTTCGATTGGAGGAATGCTTGAAACTTGAAGTACTTCCTTATGCTCCTCTTTCGGCTTAGCATATGATAGGGTGCTTTCCTTGAGCTCCTCCAACTTTGTTCGCTCCAAAAGGTGTGTGCAAGCTTTAAATTTATAACCGAGGAAATATGCTTAAAACAAGGATGCGAACCCGCAGTGTACGGGTCAATTATAGTAAAAAGCAAGAATTCCAGGGGTCGATCATAGGGACTTAGGTGAAACCTAAGCAAGTATAAGTAGTCAATCTAATTACTAACCACAAAAGCGATTAAAGCAATCAAAGATGATAAAAAGTCAATTAAAGGAATATGCAATTCTAGGGATTAAAGCATCTAGTTGTGGTTCCAACTCAAGATCTAAAGATAAGCGGACAAAGCTGAGATTTTGCAAAGGGAAGGTGTTTCTAAAGTGGAATAGATCACCGGGTAAGTCTCACTACTCACAATCCCAAACCGAAGAACCTATTACCGGGTAAGTCTCAAGGTACTAAGGAAGGGAATTATAATCTCAAACCAACACACCAACTAAGGGAATAGAATCAACCTTTACCGGGTAAATCTCAGGCTAATTCACAAAGATCTTCCACTGCTTCCTCTTCTTCAAGAGCTTCAGGAGAGATTTTCCGGTTCGATTGGAGGAATGCTTGAAACTTGAAGTACTTCCTTATGCTCCTCTTTCGGCTTAGCATATGATAGGGTGCTTTCCTTGCGCTCCTCCAACTTTGTTCGCTCCAAAAGGTGTGTGCAAGCTTTAAATTTATAACCGAGGAAATATGCTTAAAACAAGGATGCAAACCCGCAATGTACGGGTCAATTATAGAAAAAAGCAAGAATTCCAGGGGTCGATCATAGGGACTTAGGTGAAACCTAAGCAAGTATAAGTAGTCAATGTAATAACTAACCACAAAAGCGATTAAAGCAATCAAAGATGATAAAATGTCAATTAAAGGAATAAGCAATTCTAGGGATTAAAGCATCTAGTTGTGGTTCCAACTCAAGATCTAAAGATAAGCGGACAAAGCTGAGATTTTGCAAAGGGAAGGTGTTTCTAAAGTGTAATAGATCACCGGGTAAGTCTCACTACTCACAATCCCAAACCGAAGAACCTATTACCGGGTAAGTCTCAAGGTACTAAGGAAAGGAATTATAATCTCAAACCAACACACCAACTAAGGGAATAGAATCAACCTTTACCGGGTAAATCTCAGGCTAACTCACAAAGATGGGATGAAGGCACACTCAAACCCCAATAAAGGATAAACCCTTATTACCTACACTTATGATCTTGGGTAAACAAACAAAGGAATCACCGGGTAAGTCTCATCCTAGGCTTGCATTGAACCAGGAAAGGTATAATAAGAATAGAATTTGGCAAACTCTAACACTTAACTCTAAGTTACGGATCAAAAGGTCACCTCGGTTAGTCAAATTCCACTCCGGCCGAGATGTTCATCGACTGAACGAGATGTTCTAGGGTTAAGGATTAAGACTCGAGCTTTCACGGTCCGACTGGGGTTAAGATCATTCTATCATCGTCTTTCCCACAACTTTCAGCCAATCACCCCAGAATCGCACAAGGAAATTAGCCACTCATCATCATGAAAGAAAAAATCAAATATAAGTGAAGGGAATGAATATTTGAACACAAAAACCTTAAGAACAAGGCTTCAATAACTAAATCAAATATCACACAAATAAGCGTTCCTTGGATCACAAATCCAAATCAAGACAATCAACCCAAGGGAATCTAAGAAAGTCTTACAAATCCCCTGAAAAGCTATAACAAGCTATCAATCCTTCCTTGATTGATTTTCAATCTTCCTTCCTTCCTTCAAAAACTCCTGGAAAAATCCCTTAATTGCTGGATGCTCTCAGCTCTCTAAGCATGGTTGAACTTGTGGAAAATCCAACCCTTTATATACGAAAATTATCTTCCAAAGATAAAATATCTTGAAAAGATAATATCCTAATAAAAATATATCCATCTCTCTAAAATAGATCTCCAAAATATATGATCTTCCTTCCAGAAATCCAGCCCAAAAATATAAGATCACTCCTTCCAAAAATAAAAGATATCAGCCAAAAATATAAGATCTCGCCGCATCAGGGTATTCGCCTCGGTCGGGGCGCTTCTCAAGATCACCTCGGTCAAGGTGGTACTGTAGCTGACCGAGGTGAATCTCAGCTGAATGTGAAATCTCTCAAATTTGGTCCAAAGTAAATCTTCTTTGTTAATTCCTTGCTTCCTGAGTTTCTTTTTAAGCTCCAGAATGTAGCTCCTATGACTCCTTTGCTCCTTAGCTCCATTTTAGTCCAAAATGTGCCATTTTACCTACATTTACAACGAAACTAGGTGTAGACCTCGATTACCGCAAAGGTAGATGAAATAACAATATAATCACATAATATACATCCAAACATGCAGATTATTGAAGATAAAATGTCAAAACAAGTCCCAAAATATAGACTATAACTCATGCTATCAAAATACCCCATACTTGTCCCTTGCTTGTCCCCAAGCAAGTTTCAAATCTAAATTACAAGATAGAATGAATTATAAGTCAAAAAGATCAATGAAAAGTATTTCAAAACATTTTTGGTGGTGTGATCCACTCATAGATCACTCTAAGAAAATGGTTCATGGCAATTAAAATCAAAACATGATCAAAACATTTTATTAATTTAAGAAAGTTGTTCATATTTGCATAAAATCATAGAATGCATAATAAATCATAATTATCAAAATTAATCATGTATAATCTAGTTTAAACCACCAAGTCAATCAACAAGCTCGAGGTCTCAAGGGGTTTTCAAGAGAAGGTCAAGAAACGTGTGAGGGTGGGATGTATGTAGGGAATGTGGTGCTAGAATCCGAGAAAAGGATCTTCACTTCACTTGCTTTTGAAATTCAACATCTTCCACCAATAAGCTTACTTTTTTTTACTTTTAGGGATGCATGGACAGAGGTGCACGATAACCGAAGCCTAGGAGATTAGCAATCATCAATTTCTCGAGATGCCTCAAACCCTTGATGCACATACCATGACCCGTTAGGAATATCGCTCAATCCGACTTTGGCAAGACACAAACACCCGGCTATGTGAATGGTGTCGAGTTACTCATCATCATGATTGACTTCACCAAACCTATTTGTTTCTTTCTAACTTCCAGCCAACATCTCATCTTTTCTTTCACTTGCTTTTCACTTTTGCTTGCTTCCAAATTCCCGGATAGGTAAAGGAAGGCAAATATGTATATGAGGGGCTAAGCATGATCAATAAGAAGAAGAGAAGAGAATGAATTGCCTTAATCATTCTAGGAAGAAAGTGAGAGAACTCATCATGTGGTGTCAACCTTCAAATTCAACATAATTTGGATAAAAACAAAGTATTAAACATGCCAAAAATTTCAAACAAAGCATTTTGCAACTTAAACATATCATAAAACCTTTTAAGCATATAAAGATTTCAAAACCAATCTGCAACAATAATCTTCACTGAGATCATATACAGATAAGAAGCACAAAAGTCGTTTCGAAAATTCTCAGTTAGAAACCCTACCTCGGTCGAGGTGTTCTAAGTCAACCGAGGTGGTCAACCTCGTTTGGCAAGAATCATCCCGGTCAAGGTCTAAATTTTTTTTTATAAACCAGTTTTTGACGTTTTTCTCAAACAAATAACCTATATGCATGCATGTAGTCTCAAATAAACACATAGAGCAAGATAAAACAATAACAATCGAATAGAGTCATACAATCATCCATATAAGTCATAAAAACATCCAAATACCCCATACTTGGGACACATTGTCCCAATGCGTCAAAGTAAGTCGAGGAAACAGGAAAAAACTCACCGGACATAAGGTGAGCTGCACAATAAATAGATAAAAGAAATCCCTGCAAGCTCTAGTCCTGATCTGCTGCTGGTGGTGGTGGATATGTGTTCGCCACTTAGCGTGCGTGCAAATAAGTCTTAAATTTATAAAACTAGAAATCAAGCAAGCGAACCCGTAGTGTACGGATCGACGTAGTTAAGCAAGAATTCCTGAGTATCGAACACAGGGATTTGGGGGAACAAATTCAGTTGTAAATTGTCAAGCAAGTAAATGTGATAAGCTTTGCAAATATATTGGGAAAACAACAACCCTAAAGATCCAGGTGTCTAATTGTGGCAATTGATTCAAGATATACTAAAGAACTAAGGACAGAGTTAAGAGTTGCAAATGTATACTAAGGTAAAGCAATGTACGGTGAAGTTCCAAGGCTTTATATGACTTATCTAAAGACACTCTCTATAAAGATTGTTGAGGCTTCAGTATAGAAAGGATCTAAAGACAAGAATTAATATCAAATATCCAAACTTGTAACCTAAGGATCAAGACGAACTAAACCGATTAAGGTTGTGACACTCAAAATCGAAGTAGAGGTTGTTGAGGCTTCACTACTACCTAAAAAGGGTAAGCCAAGACTAGATTAAAGCTAATCTTTAACCTTGGATCAAAGTAAAAGCAAAGTTCGTAAACTGGTACAAATTACCGGTAGATCTTGAGTTCCACGGCCGTGGAAACTCAAGAACAAACCGTGATTTTGGTTTGTCGGGGAATCTCTCTAACTCTCAGGGTCCAATCTATTTACGATCGATCTATCATCATCTAAGCCACAACTATCAACCCTTCAACTTAGAATTGCTAAAGGGTTTTAGCCAATAAGTCATTATGATATCAAATTCAAGTTTAAGAAGAATGAAAGATGAAAACCCTTCAAAAACGTTCAATAAATCTCAAACCAATCTCGAATCCACACACTAAGGAGATAATGTATATCAGATTCAGAAAACACAACACAAATCAATAACAATCCTAGATGAGAACGAAGAACGGGATGTCAATCCGTCTTCTAATCAAACCTAAGGACAAAAAGGCATTACTTACGCCACAAGCAATTCCCAAATCTCCAAACCTTCGCGAATCTCCAATCTTCAATGTAGCCTAAAACACGTGTAAGCCAAAGTCAAAACCGTAAGCAGCCGCCCTCAACTTCCCCCTAACGTCGGGGCTCTAAGTCCGCCTTTCAATGTTGAAGGCTATTCAATATATGTAGGGATGAATCTAGGGTTTAAAGATAAAACCCTAATATTTGGGCTGAAAAGAAGTCGAATCCGCTGGTATCACAAGATACTCTGGGCCGCGTCATAAGGTATCAGAAAATACTTTGGCGCGTCAGACGGTATCAGAGAATACTTTGGGCCGCGTCCGACGGTAACAAAGAATACTTTGGGCTGCGTCCGAAGGTATCAGAAAATACTTTGGCGCGTCAGACCGTATCAGAAGATATTTTGGCACGTCCTAAATTCCTTTTATGCTCCTTTTTGTTCCGCTTCAAGACTTAATCCTTAAATGTGCCATTTTTGCTCCATAATTTGCCAAATTACCTACAAATGCAATAAAACTCTATGTAGACCTCTATTCTTGCAAAGTAGGTAAATATAACCATAAATGCCATGAATGTATGTCTATGCATGCAAAATTAAGGGAAAATCTATATAAATATATGCCTAAAAATAGGTCATAATTCATGTCATCAATATGGCACGTACGGATGCTAGGATGGGTCGAACGGATATCCCATCATATGCTGGAACTGGATTTCCATCATCCGGCGCAAGTAGTGCTGACTCTGCCTCATCTCTAGCATATCCAAGGAAAGAGCGGCGTATAAGTCGATCATCTGATCCGTCAGCTCGTCAATCCATCTGTGAGCTACGGGATCCCGCTGTCTGCGGACTTTACGCCTGGCAGGACGTGCTGGTGCTGCAACTGGCTCATCCTTTGTCTCCTCGTCGTCTATATCGACGATTGGTACACTGGGGCCGGCTGTGTCCGTCCCTGCCTCCATGGAAGCACCACCATCATCCTGCTCATCAGCCTCCTCATTCTCTAGTGTCTGGGCTGCTGCTGCATCTCTAGCCTCCTCAATGTACGGGATCCATGTAGTGGACCAGTACTGAGGGTCAAAGACTGAGAACTAAGATGACCATCTAATACCCTGAGGGGCAGTCTGCTCCCAAGGCATCGCCACATATGGTGTAGTAAGTCCACGAGGCACTAGAATCCTCCTGGTGATCATCTCTTGCAGACCTAGCGGCTTGCCAGTCGCCACTAAAGTACAAGCACTCAGATCCAGATCCATCACTGTAGCTAGGTGAGTCACTAAGCCGCCACAACAGATGTCTCCCTTCCCCTTGGCCTTGATCCTATGAAGATCCTCAGCCAGCATCATTCCGAAGTCGGGAACTCCTCCAGTAACCATACAGAACAGACTCAGCAGCTCCCCTTGTCTAATCTTCTGGGGCGTCTTAGTACGCGCCAGAAGTGTCTCGCTGAAAATATGGTGGGCGAGTCTGAAAGCGAGGTGGAAGATAATCCGCTCCCTGGAGTCCCCAGGTCTCCACCTATCAGCATGCTCAACTACGTGAGCTATCTGTCCCCAAAACTGTCGAGCCACAACTCGAGAAGGAAAGTCGGGAACTGTGGGGGTCGGGAAGCCGAAGATGTCCCTCCACTGATCCATCGGGACTAAGTAGTTCCGGTTCAGCAACAACTACTTGATGGCCCTCTCCTCGGGCAAGTAGGTCACAGAGCTCACAAACTCTAATGTAGGCTCGAGGTAGGCTGGAGATCGAATTTCCATGAACTGCTCCAGCCCAACCATCGAGACCATCCGTCTCAGATCATCGACTACGTAGAGGAAGTCGAAAACAGAAATGTCCAAAAACCGCGGCGCAATCACTGGGCGCGTACAGATGCAATCGTAATCAACCTGGTGACGCTCGTGTATCACCGGTATGGAAGGTCGAGAGGAGGAAGGAGGTGAGGATTTGTCCCTCAAAATAAGTTGTTTGTCAGATCTAGAACTCATTTTCTCTCTCTGTCAGATCACCTCGGTTGCCTTAACAATCCTCAAGAACACCTCGGCCGAGGCACAGGTCGACTGAACCGAGGTGATTCGCTGTTCAATTTGAACTCTCTGGAATTCAGTTCTTTTCCCCCGATTTCACTACAAATTATTCCTAAGGGGTACTTAATCCTTTTTCAACAGAAACGATTTGCAACTAAAGCCAATTTCTTCCAAAATCAGTAAAAGACGAGAAGTTAGGGTTTTCGATTTCTTTACCCCAGATTCGGTCGATTTGCGGCGTTTTCGTTGCAGTTTCTTGCTTGCAATCCGTTCCTCTAGCCTTTCCTCTCAGAACCGAAGCAAAAATCGTCGAAAACGAGTGAGAATCGAAGAAAGCGAGATGGAGAGCGCCGCGGTCGAGAAGGTGAGGGAGGGAAGAGAGAGAAACCGTTCCCCCTTTTATACCCCTCACTGAATCTGCTGTCACCTCGGTCGAGATGGTCCCGACTAGACCGAGGTGGGTGGACCGAGGTCAGTCTTCTGTAAGCCCTAGTCGCCTCGGTTGCTCTAGAATCATCTCGGTCGAGGTGCTGTGGCAGCAACCGAGATGTGTCTCAGTCAAACTCCGTCTTCTCAAATTTTCGAACTTCTGTCTTTCCAGTGTTTCTCCTGAGTTGTATTCCTTCCTTAGAGAGTACCTGGTCTTTGTCTAGGACGCCAAAAAAAAAAGCAAAGCAAAGCATAAGCAAACTATCTAAAGCTAGACTAGGAAAGGGAAAAGAAAGCAATACCTTGGGTTGCCTCCCAAGAAGCGCTTGATTTAAGGTCGCTAGCTGGACCGTACGGCATCCCTAAACATGCTGGAGAGTATCCTCACCCCATACTTCACCTCCATCGTGGGGTGAGATAAGGAAGTCTATCAAACAATCCAGCAAATGCAAGTGCTCATCTGGAAACGAATCGTTTATGGGTGGTTCGTCCTTTTCGCGTGAAGAAGGGGGTAGCCGGCTGAGGTGATCCGCAACAGAATTTTCGGATCCCTTCTTATCGCGGATCTCTAGGTCAAACTCTTGAAGTAAGAGAATAAATCGAATAAGACATGGCTTAGCATCTTTCTTAGCAAGTAAGTAACGAATAGCTGCATGGTCGGTGTAAACAACAACTTTCGCTCCCACTAAGTAAGAACGAAATTTCTCAAAGGCATATACAACCGCCTGTAGCTCCTTTTCGGTGGTGGCGTAGTTACGCTGGGCTTCGTCTAGCATCTTGCTAGCATAGTAGATGGAGGTAGTCCGGTCATCCTTCTTTTGTCCAAGCACCGCTTCTACCGCCACATCCCTTGCATCACACATGATCTCAAAGGGCAAGGTCCAATCCAGAGGTTGAATAATGGGAGCGGAGATCAACACTTCCTTAATCCTGTAAAACGCATCAAGACACTCCTGCGAAAACTCAAAGGTAACATCCTTATTCAAGAGTTTAGTTAGTGGTTTAGAAATCTTCGAGAAGTCCTTGATGAATCTCCTATAGAAACCTGCGTGCCCGAGAAAACTCCGCACACCCTTAACAGAACAAGGGGGAAGAAGTTTCTCAATAGTCTCGATCTTAGCTCGATCGACCTCAATACCTCGGTTGGAAACGAGGTGTCCTAGTACAATGCCTTCCTTAATCATAAAATGACACTTCTCCCAATTTAAAACGAGATTAGTGTCTTCACATCTTTGTAGAACTAGAGAAAGGTTAGATAGACAATCATCAAAAGAGGAACCATATACTGAAAAATCATCCATAAATACCTCCATGATCTCTTCTATATACTCGGAAAAGATAGGCATCATGCATCGTTGGAAGGTAGCGGGTGCATTACATAATCCAAATGGCATCCTCCTATAAGCGAATGTCCCTCATGGACATGTGAAAGTGGTCTTCTCTTGATCATTAGGATGGATAGGAATCTGAAAGAAGCCACTATAACCATCTAAATAGCAAAAATGGGAATGCTGGGCTAACCGTTCAAGCATTTGGTCGATGAAAGGTAGTGGAAAGTGGTCCTTCCGAGTGGCCACGTTCAGCTTCCTATAGTCGATGCACACCCTCCAGCCCGTGACGGTCCTAGTTGGGATCAACTCGTTGTTCTTATTCGTCTCAAAGGTCATCCCTCCTTTCTTCGGAACTACATGCACTGGGCTCACCCACTTGTTGTCCGAGATAGGAAATATGATACCTGCATCCAAAAACTTAATAATTTCTTTCTTCACAACCTCTTTCATGATCGGATTTACCGTTTTTGAGGTTCCCGTGAAATCTTATGATCGTCCTCCATTAGTATTATATGCATGCAGTAAGAGGGCTTAATTCTAATAAGATCATCAATAGTATAACCCAATGCTTTTTGATGCTTTCTCACGACATGCATTAGTTTAGATAATTCAGTTTTGGAAAGGGAAGCACTGACAATGACGGGATAAGTAGAATCCGGTCCAAGAAAAGCATACCTCAAGTGGCTTGGAAGTTGTTTAAGTTCCACGACTGGGGGTGCATTCTGAGGGAGATCCTTGCTTCCTCCTTCCAGTAGAGTAGGCTTAGATCGAAGAACTAGACTTTCAGAAGTCTCAGTTGACATCATCTCGCTTGCGACCTCGGTCGAGGTGCAGAGTGGGGGACCAAGATGTTCTTCAGCTAAGAACACCTCGCTTGGTCCAGAAAGTGCCTCGGTCGAGGTACTGCAACTGGGACCGAAACTGGAGATCTTCTTCTCTTGGATTAGTCTTTCAAATTTAGCTCGTGGATCTTCTTCCAGTGCCTTTAAGCTCCGTATATCTGCATCACAAGAAGCATCTATACCTTCCTCCATTAAGCTAAAGTTAATAACTTTTCAAGAGGGTCATTAATAAGGATAGAGCTCACCAATTCTCTTGATTCTTCTTCATCATAGATGTTGAAGATATCATCCTCCAGCGGCTCTCCTTTCGTTGCAGCTAGCAATGCAAACTCCACTTCATCACCGCCAATGTTGAATTTCAACTTGACGTTCTTACAATCCACATTGCAACCAGACGTTGCTAGAAATGGTCTCCCGAGAATGATAGGAACGGGATAATCTGCGGGAATATCAAGCACAAGAAAGTCTGTAGGTAAATAGAAGTTACCTAACTTAACCGGAACATCTTCCAAAATACCCACGGGATGGGTAATGGAGCGATCCGCCATGTATATCCTTATCTTCACCGGCTTGGGCTCTCCAAGTCCGATCTTCACGCATAGCTCCAATGGGATGATGCTCACGCTGGCTCCTAGATCACACAAGGCTTCGCAAGTCACATCCCCAACTTGTATGGGGATGCAAAACGAGCCGGGATCCCTTAATTTTGGTGGCATCTTCTCCTTCATGATTTGAATAAGTTCCAAGGATTTAGATGTCATCCTAACTTCACCAAAGTCTTCCAGCTTCGTTTTCCTTGATAGAATCTCCATCAAGAGCTTCCCATATGCGGGCATCCCTAGAATAGCATCAAGAAAAGGGATGTTAATATGTAGTTTATTCATCAAGTCAAGGAACTTACCAAAGTGTTTGTCTAGATGTGCTCTAGCACTTGACTGGGGGAATGGAAGTGGTGGTTTATAAGTAGGAGGTGGAACATAAACTTCAGATTTCTCATCCGCTTTCTGAGGCTCCACCTCGGTTGGTACCTCGGCCGAAGTGTTCTTCGACTGTACCTGGACCGAGGTGTTCTTCGTCTGTACTGGTATCAACCGAGGCACTGGATCTGCAGTTTTCAGTCCACTTCTCGTCATTATTGCCATGATTTGTCCCTTGGGGTTGCTCTCTGTCCTTACTGGGAGCTTCCCTGGATCTCTTGGCGCTTCATTCGCCTTATTAAAGAATTTTTATTCTAAGGCTTTTTGTGCCTTCGAAAATGAAGTCATGGATGTCTCCATAGCCTTTAGTTTGATAAAGATGGCCTCCAACACTGCATCTTTCTTTTCTGGTTGGGACAAACTTGATCCTTGTTCCTGGCTCTTCAATGGAGTAGAAGAAAAAGAAGAGAGGAAAGGATTAGAAGAATTATTTGAATTTGAGTTAGAGTAAGAGTTACCCGATTTTTGATTGTTGGATCTCCAATTGTTGCTGTTGGATCCTCTATTGTTATTGTAGTTGTAATTCGGGAACCTTGGTTGTTGTTCCTTGACCCTTGATATCCTCCCTCTTCCTTTTTGGTTTGAGCAACCAAAAGGTCTTTTAATTGCTTCACATCATTCTTTAGAGAGGTGAGTTGATCATTGTTTGATGGAGCTTCTTGGAAGTTGACTCTTTTAACTCCATCTCAGCTCCTTGATGGGAGTATTTCCCCATGTACAGAGCTTGTTTCTCTATGAACTCCCAAGCTTCGTCAATCGGCATGTCCATGAATGTGCCGGCGGATAGTAGTTGGAGGTTGAATTGGGTATTTCCATCCAATCCCTTGAAGTATATTTCCAACAACTCTGTCTTTGGAATCCCATGATGTGGGCAATCCAAAAGGATGTCTTTAAATCTTTCCCATGACTTGGACAAACTCTCCTTGTCCTTCATGATAAATGCATTGATCTTCCCTCTCATTTCAGAGATCTTTGAGGGGGGGAAAAATTTAGTCAAGAACTCCGTCGTCATCTCCTCCCAAGTGTTGATTTTTCCGGAAGGAAGAGATTGATACCAAGTAAGCGCCCTATCTTTCAAAAAGAAGTAGAAAGGCCTTACCTTGTAATTGTTGTTTTTCAACCTTGAAGGTCTCAAGGTCTCCATCAAGATCTCATAGTTTTGCAGATGTTGATGCGGAGATTCCCTCTCTAGCCCTCGAAACTGGCATTGGTGAATCATGGAAAGAACTTGCAGTCGAAGTTCATAATCATGCTCCGCTGGATCACCTAGGTTAACTTCAGGACGCCTTACTTGTTGGTTAGGGTCCATCCTCTGCCCTAGGGTTTGTGGAATACCTGTAAAAAGAGCATCTCAGACTGGCATCCGAGGTGGAAGTATCTCGATGGGGAAGCTGGAATTGGGTTCTGCCTCGGACGAGGGTCTGGAACTGGGTCTTGCCTTGGTCGAGGATCTGGGTTCGGTCGAGGTAGATATTGGTCCCGTAAAGTCATCATATTTGCTTCGATCGCCTCCGTCCTTACGCGAGTTTCTTCCTTTTCCAATCGTAGTTCTTTTTTACTGAGGCGTAGTTGTTCCAATGCCTCCGTCAATTCGGCCTCAAGATCGGGATTCTCTTGATTGGCCATCTTAGCTTCTTTCAAGCGTATTTTGTATGCCTTTTCTGGTTCGGGATCGTAAGGAACGATTTCCTTCCCAGCGCGGGTTTTCGCATAAACCTACGAGAAAGAACCTGCGAAATTCACTCAAGTAGAGTGGTTAGTAGCAACAGGGGCAATTGCCCTAAAAGACTACCGCAACTGGCTCGATCTAGACCAAGTCCCCAGCAACGACTTCAAAAACTTGTTCGCTCCAAAAGGTGTGTGCAAGCTTTAAATTTATAAACGAGGAAAAAACAAGGATGCGAACCCGCCGTGTACAGGTCAATTATAGTAAAAAGCAAGAATTCCAGGGGTCGATCACAGGGACATAGGTGAAACCTAAGCAAGTATAAGTAGTCAATATAATTACTAACCACAAAAGCGATTAAAGAAATCAAAGATGATAAAAAGTCAATTAAAGGAATATGCAATTCTAGGGATTAAAGAATCTAGTTGTGGTTCCAACTCAAGATCTAAAGATAAGCGGACAAAGCTGAGATTTTGCAAAGGGAAGGTGTTTCTAAAGTGGAATAGATCACCGGGTAAGTCTCACTACTCACAATCCCAAACCGAAGAACCTATTACCGGGTAAGTCTCAAGGTACTAAGGAAAGGAATTATAATCTTAAACCAACACACCAACTAAGGGAATAGAATAAACCTTTACCGGGTAAGTCTCAGGCTAACTCACAAAGATGGGATGAAGGCACACTCAAATCCCAATAAAGAATAAACCTTTATTACCTACACTTACGATCTTGGGTAAACAAATAAAGGAATCACCGGGTAAGTCTCATCCTAGGCTTGCATTGAACCAGGAAAGGTATAATAAGAATACGATTTGGCAAACTCTAACACTTAACTCTAAGTTACGGATCAAAAGGTCACCTCAGTTAGTCAAATTCCACCCCGGCCGAGATGTTCATCGACTGAACGAGATATTCTAGGGTTAAGGATTAAGACTCGAGCTTTCAGGGTCCGACTGGGGTTAAGATCATTTTATCATCGTCTTTCCCACAACTTTCAGCCAATCACCCTAGAATCGCACAAGGAAATTAGCCACTGATCATCATGAAAGCAAAAATCAAATATAAGAGAAGGGAATGTATATTTGAACACAAAAACCTTATGAACAAGGCTTTAATAATTGAATCAAATATCACACAAATAAGCGTTCCTTGGATCACAAATCCAAATCAAGACAATCAACCAAAGGTAATCTAAGAAAGTCTTACAAATCCCCTGAAAAGCTATAACAAGCTATCAATCCTTCCTTGATTGATCTTCAATCTTCCTTCCTTCCTTCAAAAACACATGGAAAAATCCCTTAATTGCTGGATGCTCTCAACTCTATAAGAATGGTTGAACTTGTGGAAATTTAACCCTTTATATAGGAAAATTATCTTCCAATGATAAAATATCTTGAAAAGATAATATCCTAATAAAAATATATCCATCCCTCTAAAATAGATCTCTAAAATATATGATCTTCCTTCAAGAATCCAACCCAAAAATATAAGATCTCCCCTTCCAAAAATAAAAGATCTCATCCAAAAATATAAGATCTCGCTGCGTCAGGATATTCGCCTCGGTCGGGGCGCTTCTCAAGATCACCTCGGTCGAGGTGGTATTATAGCTGACCAAGGTGAATCTCAGCTGAATGTGAAATCTATCAAATATGTTCCAAAGTAAATCTTCTTTGTTAATTCCTTGCTTCCTGAGTTCCTTTTTAAGCTCCAGAATGTTGCTCCTATGACTCCTTTGCTCCTTAGCTCCATTTTAGTCCAAAATATGTCATTTTACCTACATTTACAACGAAACTAGGTGTAGACCTCGATTCCCGCAAAGGTAGATGAAACAACATATAATCACATAATACACATCCAAACATGCAGATTATTGAAGATAAAACGTCTAAACAAGTCCCAAAATATAGACTATAATTCATGTTATCAAACTTCTTTATCATCTTCTCCAATTTTGATTCAAGTGAATCTTCAAGAGGTTGCTCATAAATCTTTCTAGGGACATTCAGCTCATCCCATATCGCAAGCTCCTTCGTAATGGCCTCATCTCTTTCCCTTTCATTGTCAAACCAATAGAAGGAATAATTCTCTTCCAAGTATTCATAATGGTCCGCCCTAGCACTTTGTCTTGCTATCCAGGCCATATCAAATGTAGTCATCGAATATCCTGAAAACTACAAAACTCATAGGAAAACTTGTTCTTTGGCGAAAGTCTTGTTTCGTTGAGAACTTCGTATGTACCTAAGAACACAAATCTGCAAGAACACTCAAGTAGAATGGTTAATAGCAACAAGGGCAATTGCCCCAAAGACAACCGCAACCGGCTTGCTCTAGACCAAGTTCCCGACAACGGCGCTAAAAAACTTGTTCGCTTCAAAAGGTGTGTCCAAGATTTAAATTTATAACCCAAGAAGTATGCTTAAAACAAGGATGCGAACTCGCAGTGTACGGGTCAATTGTAATAAAAGCAAGAATTCCAGGGGTCGATCACAAGGACTTAGGTGAAACAAAGCACAGAATCGGTTGTCAAGTATTGCAATTAACAAAAAGCAATTAAAGCAATCAAAGATGATGTAAAAGTCAAGTAAAGGGAAATGCGGATTCTAGGGATTAAAGCATCCAGTTGTGGTTCCGACTCATGATCTCAAATGGTAACGTGGACAAAGCTGAGGTTTGCAAAGGGAAGATGTTTCTAAGGTGGAAACGGATTACCGGGTAAGTCTCACTACACACTATCACAAACCAATGCTCCTATCACCGGGTAAGTCTCAAGGTATTAAGGAAAGGAAATATAATCTCAAACCGATAAACCACCTAAGGGAATAGAATCAACCTTTACCGGGTAAGTGTCAAGCTAACTCACAAAGATGGGATGAAGGAACACTCAAACGCCAATAAAGGATAAACCTTTATTACCTACACTTATGATCTTGGGTAAACAAACTAAGGAATCACCGGGTAAGTCTCATCCTAGGCTTGCATTGAACCAGGAAATGTGTAATAAGAATAGGATTTGGCAAACTAGAACACTTAACTATCATTTTCGGATCAGAAAAGGTCACCTCGGTCAGTCAAGTTCCACCCCGGCCAAGATGTTCATCGACTGAACGAGATGTTCTAGGGTTAAGGTTAAAGTCTCAAGCTTTCAGGGTCCTACTGGGATTAAGATCATTTTGTCATCGTCTTTCCCACAACTTTCAGTCAATCACCATATAATCGCTCAAGGAAATTAGCCACTCATCATCATGAAAGCAATAATCAAATATATGAGAAGGGAATGAATATTTGAACACAAAAACCTTAAGAATAAGGCTTCAATAATTGAATCAAATATCAAACAAATCAGCGTTCTTCAATCACAAATCACAGAAGACAATAATCAAAGGGAATCTAGGAAGATCTTACAAACTCCTTCAAAAGCCAACTACAACTTGATTCCTTACTTCCTTGAACTTCAACCTTCAAAACTTCTTTCAAACTTCCTTTAAAACTCTCTCCAAAAATCCTCAGAAAATCAGTGATCCGAAGATGGTTGAATTGTGGAAAATCCAACTCTTTATATAGGAGAATTATCTTCCAAAGATAATAATATCTTAAAAAGGTAATTTCCTCAAAAAATATATCCATATCTCTAAAATATATCTCCCTAAAATAATATCTTCCTTTCAAAAATCCAACAAAAAATATAAGATATCCTTCTTCCAAAAATAGAAGATCTCAGCCAAAAATAAAGATCTCGCCGGCGACAAGGTGTTCACCTCGGTCCAGTCTGTCCTGAAGATCACCTCGGTCGAGGTGACACTGAAGAACACCTCGGTCTAGGTGAATTTGAAGAACACCTCGGTCTAGGTGACCTTGAAGAACACCTCGGTCTAGGTGACCCTGAAGAACACCTCGGTCTAGGTGACCATAAAGAACACCTCGGTCTAGGTGATCCTGTAGCCAACCTAGGTGAATCTTAACTGCATGTAAATCATTCTAATCTGGTCTAAAATCAATCTTCTTCATCATTTCAATGCTTCCTGAGTTCTTCCTTAAGCTCTAGAATGTAGCTCCAATGACTCCTTAGCTCCTTTAGCCCCATTTCAATCCAAAACGTGCCATTTTACCTACGATTACAACAAAACTAGATGTAGACCTTGATTCCCGCAAAGGTAGATGAAATAACGATATAATCACATAATGTATGCTCATACATGCAAATTTATGAAGATAAAACATCTAAACTGGCCTCAAAATATAGACTATAATACATGCAATTAAATGACACTTTGCATTTCGTCTTCTGGCACACATCTTTTGATGATGCCATTAGGACCTCTCCTAAAGAGTAGAAGTTCGTTCCAATAGTATTGACGGACATCCCTAAAGACTTTCTTCCTTTGTACATAGGATAGTCCGGGAGGTATTTCTTGACAGACCAAATAATTCAAAAAATTAGCAAACCAAGGTTCATTACCTGTAGCAGTATGATTGATGCACTCTTCCATTATATGTAGATGTTTGTCCGGGAAGGAGTCATCGATGGGCAAATCGACGCTTGTGGTATGTGGTAGACGACTTAAGTGATCCGCTACTAAATTTTAGGATCCTTTCTTGTCTTGAATTTCAAGATCGAATTCTTGAAGAAGAAGAATCCATCTAATCAGCCTTGGTTTTGCATCTTTCTTGGTAAGCAAATACCGAATTGCTGAATGATCTGTGTATACAATCACCTTCGCTCATAAAAGATCAGAACGGAAATTTTCAAATGCATAAACAACAGCAAGAAATTCCTTTTCTGTTGTGGCATAGTTAAGTTGTGCTTCATCTAGCGTCTTCCTAGCATAATAGATGGCATGAGTGCATCCATCCTTCTTTTGTCCAAGTACCGCTCCAACAACTACGTCACTTGCATCACACATGACCTTGAACGGAAGATTCCAGTCCGGAGGTTGTATTATTGGGGCTGAGATTAGAGATTCCCGAATCCTGTAAAAGGCATCCAAACACTCTTTCGAAAATTCAAAAACAACATCCTTCATCAATAGTTTAGTTAGCGGTTTAGAGATTTTTGAAAAGTCCTTAATGAATCTCCTATAGAATCCAACATGTCTTAGAAAGCTCCTTATCCCCTTTACCGAAGAAGGGGGAGGAAGTTTCTCTATCGTCTCGATCTTAGCCTTATCAACCTCAATCCCTATATTAGAGATCAAGTGTCCTAAAACAATACCTTCTCTAACCATAAATTGACATTTATCAAAATTTAGAACAAGGTTTGTGTCTTCACATCTTTGCAAAACAAGAGAAAGGTTAGCAAGACAATTATCGAATTAGGAACCATAAACTGAAAAATCATCCATAAAAACCTCCATGATTTCCTCAATGTATTCTTAGAATATGGCTATCATACACCTTTGGAAGGTGGCTGGATCGTTGCAAAGTCCGAATGGCATTCTCCTATAAGCAAACGTACCCCATGGGCATGTGAATGTGGTCTTCTCTTGATCGTCCGGATGAATCGGAATTTGAAAGAAACCACTATAACCGTTAAGATAACAAAAGTAGGAATGTTGTGCTAACCTCTCAAGCATTTGATCAATGAATGGTAGCTGAAAACACAATTTATGACTTAGGTTTAGTTACTCATTTAGATAGTTTTTCCGCTCATTCATGCATGGTTTTTACTAGTTCATGACGATTTGCACTCAATTCATGTATTTTATCGAGATAGACGTCTACACGGACTTTTGCATGCTTTGTAGGTATTTTGGGAGCTTTAAGAGCTGAATCGATACATTCGAGGATCGTTCCTCGAGATAACACACCTTCGGACTCATTGGGAAGCAAGTTAGGAGATAAGGAAGACACATGGGACCTTGTTGGTGCATGCCATGCACCAAATCGTGACTTAATTATCCAAAACAAGCTGAGGCACCAAAACCACGGCCACTGGGACTTCCACGGGCGTGGAAATGGGCCGTGGTTTTCCCGAGACAGCTGTGACAGCTGTCCCATGATCTTCATGGCCGAGTCTTGCAAATTTGGAGGATAAAAGGTGGTCCTGCAAGGCTGTTAGGAACAAACCCCTCACTGCCATTCTCTCCCACACTCTCAACAACAAAGATTCTCTCATTGGAAGATTGGATTGGAGCCACTCTTGGAGAAGAAGAAAAGCTTCCATTGGAGAAGAAGAGAAGAACACATCATTATTATTCTTTCATAGATTTTAGAGTGAAGATTGTCGGAAACATTTTCTAGGGTTGTAAGAACGGATTGAACCTTCTTTTGAAGTGTTGTAAGTCTTTCTCAACATTTATTCAGCTTGCTTTCTTATTCCACTTGTTTCATCTTCCATTCATTTCATCTTCTTGATATGGATTCCATGATTTTATGCTTGATGATCTTGATTGTGATAATGCGTGTTGTTGGCTAGGTAGATGTGATTCTAGGGTAAGGAAATGCTGGTTATGGCTTGGACTATGATAGAAGGGACTTAGATGTACCTTTGTTTGATTTGTTTGCTATAACCGAGCTGTTGTTGGAAACCACGGTTCATTCTTGCCTTTCCACGGCCATGGACTAGGATGAACAACCCGTGGTTCTGACTAACTCACTTTTTTTGATGAATCTAAGTGCTAGAATGTTAGATTGTTGAAATCCTAGTGTTTGTTGAGCTAAATCTATCCTAGGGTGACCTAGTGTTAGCAAATAAGTGTTAGAAGAGACCTACCCGGTGATTCTTGCTCTTAGATACCGAAGATGACGAACTCTAGGTAGTAGTGAGCCTCACAAGCCGCTATTGGACTGAATGTGCTAGGATAGATGTTTAGGACTTACCTTCCCGAGACTTTCCCGGTAAGGAGAGGTTAGATCCCTAGATAACCATCCGGTTTGTGTAGATATCCCTACCTTAGGCTCCTAGAGACTTACCCGGTGATAGGACCTTAGGTGCGGGATTAGTGGATCATGAGACCTACCCGGTAATTGACCCCACTTGAGAGACATTCCTTCCCAACATACCATAGTTAATCCAAAGAATGATTAGAAGCTTGAGTCCAATGCCATAACCGGAATTTCCAACCCCTAGAATCCGCTTTTCTCTGTTTGATCTCATATCTCGTGTTTGTCTTGGTTGTTTGTGTTTATTTGTTAGATTGTTAGTTTGTTTTGCATTCTTATATCGTTGTGATTCTTGATTGGTCACCACACAAAACCAAACCCAAAAATATTGAGATTTTCATTTATTTGTTTCTCTCTCTTTTCTTAGCCTAGATCAACACTATCCTTAGTCACTAATATATTCAATCTCACCTCAGTCTTTGTGTTCGACCTCGGAATACTATTCCTACTACAAAATGTCCCGTACACTGCGGGTTCTCTAGGATTTACGAGAAATATATCGAGTATAAATTTAAAGCTTTTTGCGTGTCACGTTCTTAGCGTAACAAGTTTTTGGCGCCGTTCCCGGGGACTAGGTCTAGATTGAGTCATTGTTTGTGATTGTTTATACTGTAGATCTTTCTTGTTGCTTTTGATCTCGTTTGGTTTGTGTCTTTACTTTTCAGGACATCTCTCACTCTTTAGGTGTATGCGAAGATCTCGTGGCAAGGATTTAGCTCCATTCTATCCCGAACCGGAGAAAACCCTTAGATCTAGATCCAAGAGCATTAGAAAGGGAAGAGAGATGGCCGGAAGAGATCTTCAAGCTGAGTTGGATGAAGCTTTAGAGCAAATTAGGCTAAGGGATGAAGCCTTGGAGAATGAAAGGAGACTTGCCAATGAGAGGCAAGAAGCAACTAGGAGGGAGATTGAAGAGATTAGGCAAGCTCTTGTGCAAAGAGAGCTTAATCGTCAACAACCTCCTCCACCTCCTCCATAACCGCAGCCGGCGGTTGAAATTCGGGTTGTGCCCGTTGCTATTGAGGAGCCACAAACGTTAGGGAGACGTATGAATCCGGCTCAAAGAGCACACCGTCCGGGTGTGAACTTAGGAGATCCCACAACCCATAATTACGATCTCCACCCTCAAGTTCTACAAATGATCTGGCATAATCAATTTGGAGGGATGGAAGGAGAGTCTCCTCATCAACACTTGATAAACTATGAGATCTTGATGGAGACTCTAAGACCGCCTAGATTGGAGAGCAACAACCATAAGCTTAGGGCTTTCTCCTTCTCACTTAAGGATAAAGCCTTGGCTTGGTATCAATCTATTCCACAAGGGCGAGTGAGTACTTGGGAGGAGATGACAACAGAGTTTTTGACAAAGTTCTTCCCACCATCCAAGACTACTGAGTTAAGAGGGAAGATTAACGCCTTCATGATGAAGGATAGAGAAAGCTTATTCAAGTCTTGGGAGAGATTCAAAGACCTTCTCCTAGATTGTCCGCACCATGGTATACCGAAAATTGAGCTATTGGAGATATACTTCAAAGGACTTGATGAAGATAGCCAATTCAAGCTTCAATCACTCTCCGGTAGGACTTTCATGGAAAAGAATGTGGATGAAGCTTGGGAGTTTGTAGAGAAACAAGCTTTGGTGATTGAGAAGTACTCTCATAGGAAGAGTGATGGGAAGAAAGCGGGAGCATATGAGGTGAGTGAAGTCACCATGAGTAACTTCAAGCTTGATGCAATCAACAGTGAGCTGAAATCTTTGAGGGAGTTGTGTGCTACAACTTTGAAGAATCAAGCAACCCCTCAAGTGCAAGTTCAAGCAAACTTGTCTTCCAAGGAGGAAGATGTGAACTACATGGGAAAGGGCAACTACAACAACTATCAAGGCCCAAGGAACTTCAACAACAACCGGCAATTCAACAATTACCGGCCTAACCACAACCATCCCGGGTTTTCCTATTCTAGCTCGGATGGTGCCTTGAACCCTCCCGCTTTCACAAGCGCAGCTCCACAACCAAAGGCTTCACAAGAACCTCCACCTGGATTCACTCAACCTCCAAAGGATAGAACCGAGATGATGTTTGAGAAATTGTTTGGAAGGTTAAGTGGTCTTGAGAGCACGATGACTTCCATTTCTAAGGCTCAAAAGGTGTTGGAAGCACAAGTGTTCCAAAAGGCGGGTGAAGCTCATAGAGATCCGGGAAAGCTTCCTAGAAGAACCGAAGACAACCCGAGAGGCCAAGTGTTGGCCATCAGAACAAGGAGCGGGTTGAGCATGAAGGATCCCTTACCTAAGGGAAGTGACAAGGGGAAGCAAGTAGTGGTAGAGGAAGAGCCACTGCAAGAAGATGGAGGCAAGAGCAAGGATGATGAGCCAACATATGTGGCACCACCTCGATACAAGCAACCACTACCATTCCCACAATCACGAGCAAGGGCTCGCTTGGACAAACACTTTGGTATATTCCTTGAACTTATGTCTAAATTGCATATTAACATTCAGTTCATGGATGCTATTCTAGGAATGCCGGCATATGGCAAGTTCTTGAAGGAGATACTATCCAACAAAAGGAAGTTGGAGGAATATGGAGAAGTGAGAATGACGAAGAGATCCTCGGAGTTGATTCAAACTATGAAGGAGGAGATGCCTCCTAAGCTAAGAGATACGGGATCCTTTTGTGTGCCAATTAGAGTAGGAGAAGTGAAGTATGAAGCTTTATGTGATCTTGGGGCAAGTGTAAGCAGCATACCGCTTGCACTTTGTAACAAGGTTGGGCTAGGAGAGCCAAATACGGTCAAGATGACCCTTTACATGGCAGACCGTTCAATCACTCACCCGGTTGCAATATTGGAAGGCATACCGGTGCAACTAGGGAAGTTCTATGTGCCCATAGACTTCGTTGTTTTGGACGTCCCGGCGGACTATCCGGTTCCCATCATCTTAGGGAGACCTTTCCTAGCCACTTCCGGATGTTTGGTGGATTGAAAAAGTGGAATTCTCTCCTTCAACATTGGAGAAGAGAATATCAAGTTCAAATTATCCACAATGATGAAAGGGCCAGCCCTTGGTGAAGATGTGTTCAACATTGTCGAGGAAGAGGAGTCTAGAGAAGTTGTGAGCTCGATCTTGATCAAGGACCCCTTGGAGAAGGTTCTTAGCTTAAGTTTGATGGAGGAAGGAGTGGAGGAGGCCTGCAATGAAGAAATCAAGGCTTTGGAAGCATTAGAAAAGGAGACAAGAGCTGAATTTGAAGTCCACGAAAGTGTGTTGAATTGATGTAGGAACCACGGCCAGGTGGGAAGAACCATGCCCGTGGAAAGTCCCGTGGAACTCTCTGGAATGCTCAAAAAGGCTAGCTTTGCAAGTTCCACGGCCGTGGTTGTGCCAGAGCCCGTGATTTTGCCCGTGGTTTCCCCAGAAACTGTATTGGGTGTTGATCAAGCTTCAAGGAACTTTGAGGAGTCTTCCATGGCTTTAGATTCATCTCAACAAACATTATATGGATCATCTCCACTCGATAAAGGTCCTCCTAAGCTTTAACTTAAACCCCTCCCCTCTCATTTGAAGTATGCTTTTCATGGTGAGAATTCTACATATCCGGTTATTGTGAATACATGCTTGAATGATGATGAACTTGCTAGATTGTTGCATGAGTTGAGATTGCATAGGAAAGCCATTGGCTATACCATTGATGACTTAGTTGGCATTAAACCTTCTTTATGCATGCATAAAATCTTGATGGAAGATAATCATAAACCTTCAATTGAACCTCAAAGAAGACTAAACCCTATCATGAAATAAGTAGTCAAGAAAGAGATCCTTAAATTGCTAGATGCGGGAATCATTTTCCCGATTTCGGATAGTAAATGGGTTAGTCCCGTGCATGTGGTTCCTAAGAAGGGTGGGATGACCGTAGTAACTAATGAGAATAATGAACTACTCCCAACTAGAACGGTTACGGGATGGAGAATGTGTATAGACTATAGGAAACTAAATGTTGCCTCTAGGAAAGATCATTTCCCTCTTCCTTTCATTGACCAAATGCTAGAGAGATTAGCTCAACATTCCCATTTTTGTTACTTAGATGGCTATAGTGGATTCTTCCAAATCCCTATTCACCCCGATGATCAAGAGAAAACTACATTTACATGTCCTTTGGGTTATGTAATGCACCCACCACCTTTCAAAGGTGTATGATGGCTATCTTTTCTGAGTATACTGAAAACATTATGGAAGTGTTTATGGATGATTTTTCTGTTTATGGATCTTCCTTTGATGATTGTTTAGCTAACTTGTCTCTAGTGCTAAAAAGATGTGAGGAGAATAATCTAGTCTTGAATTCGGAGAAATGCCACTTCATGGTAAGTGAAGGTATTGTGTTGGGACACTTGGTGTCCAACCGTGGCATTGAGGTTGATAGAGCTAAGATAGAAACCATAGAGAAGTTGCCACCACCTACCTCGGTGAAGGGGGTAAGGAGTTTTCTAGGGCATGCCGGTTTTTACCGGAGATTTATTAAAGATTTCTGTAAGATTTCTAAGCCTCTTACTAACCTACTAATGAAGGATGTTGAGTTTGTTTTCTCCAAGGATTGCCTTGAGGCTTTTTGTAGGTTGAAGAATGCTTTGATCACCGCTCCCATAATGCAACCTCCGGATTGGAGTTTACCGTTTGAGATCATGTGTGACGCGAGTGATGTAGCCGTTGGGGCTATTTTAGGACAAACGAAAGATGGGCTTACACATGCCATCTTTTATGCTAGCAAGACGCTAGATGAAGCCCAACTCAATTATGCTACCACCGAGAAGGAGTTGCTAGCGGTTGTGTATGCATTTGAGAAGTTCCGCTCATATCTTGTTGGAGCGAAGGTCATTGTTTATACGGATCATGCTGCAATCCGTTATCTCCTTACAAAGAAGGATGTGAAACCTCGGTTGATTCGGTGGATCCTTCTTCTTCAAGAGTTTGATTTGGAAATCCGGGACAAGAAGGGGTCCGAAAATTCTATGGTGGACCATCTTAGTAGACTACCTCCATTAGAGATTGGAAAAGATGACATCCTGATTGATGACTCATTCCGGGATGAGCAGTTGCAAATGATGGAGGTGTGTCTACTTCAAGTGTCTAGAGGAAGTGAGCCATGGTATGCCGACATTGTGAACTATCTTGTGTGCGAGGAGGTGCCACCCGGTTTATCTTATGCCCAAAGGAAAAAGTTCTTCAAGGATGTGAGGCACTACTATTGGACTATTGGAGTGAGCCGCTTTTGTTCAAGAGGGGACCGGATGGAGTTTTTAGAAGATGCATACCGGAGGATGAGGTGGAGAGTGTGATCCGACATTGTCACTCCTTGCCATGTGGAGGCCATGCTAGCTCACACAAGACATGTGCAAAGGTGTTGCAATCGGGTTTTTTTTGGCCAAGTTTGTTCAAGGATGTGCAAAATTTTGTGGTAGCTTGTGATGTTTGCCAAAGGACGGGCAACATCTTAAGGAGGAATGAGATGCCCTTGAACAACATACAAGAAGTTGAGATATTCGATGTTTGGGATGTGGACTTCATGGGACCATTCCCCTCTTCATGTGGCAACCTCTACATTCTATTGGTGGTGGACTATGTCTCGAGATGGGGGGAGGCAATCACCTCTCCCACAAATGATGCCAAGGTTGTGGTGCAGTTCTTCAACCGAATGATCTTCCCTAGGTTTGGAACACCAAGGGTGATCATAGGCGATGGAGGAAAGCACTTCACTAATAGGAACTTCGGGAAACTTTTGGCTAAGTATGGGGTGACTCATAAGGTGGCAACACCTTACCATCCCCAAACTAGTGGCCAAGTGGAGATCTCCAACCGGGAGATAAAGGGAATTCTTGAGAAGACGGTTTCTAGGACGAGAAAGGATTGGGCTATGAAGCTCGATGATGCTTTGTGGGCTTATAGAACCGCTTTCAAGACACCGATTGGCACCACTCCTTACAAGCTATTCTATGGCAACTCTTGCCACCTTCCGGTAGAGATGGAGCATAGAGCATATTGGGCAATAAGGTGGTTGAATTTTGACCTCAAGGAAGCCGGAGAGAAGAGGTTGCTTGATATGAACGCTCTTGAGGAGATCCGGTTGGATGCCTATGAAAACGCCCGGATCTACAAAGAAAGGACCAAACGTTGGCATGATAAGCGTCTCATCCCGAAAGAGTTGAGTGAAGGCAACGTTGTCCTTCTGTTAAACTCAAGGCTGCGGCTCTTCCCCGGAAAGCTAAAGTCAAGATGGACGGGTCCTTATGTGGTGAAGAAGATCTTTTCCCATGGAGCGGTTGAGATAGGAGGGGAGCATTGTGGAGATTTTAAGGTGAATGGGCATCGGTTGAAGAAGTATATCCCGGGAAGTCCGGTGGATATGATTGCCCCACTTCACCTAGAGTGAGACGCCCCCGAATTTGGTCAAGCTAATGACCTTATAGAAGCGCTTAATGGGAGACAACCCATTGGTAATCGTTTTTCCCTTTTTGTTTTTGTTTTTTATTTGATTTTTATGTTTTTGTGTGTTTTTGTGTGTTTGGTGTGCTTTGTGCGTGTGCTAGAGTATTGGTAGCATGGAAGCCTTGCATGTCATATGGATGATGATGATGAGTCCCTCATCAATTGTGGGTGGAGCGGACGCGGGACTTGGACGGCTAGCGGTGCCTAGCGCGTGTCCCGACGCCATAACGAACACTTTGAGCTCTCTACCATCGTTGATAGGATCATCCTACATCACTCCATTTGAGTAATCCCAAATACCAAAGCAAACCACTTTTACATTGTGAGAATCTTCTTTCACTCTTATTTACTTCATTTACACATTGGGGACAATGTGTTTCTAAGTATGGGGTGGGGTTTTCATGATCACTTGCATGATTAGCATCTAGGATAGTTTAATATTGTCACATGTTTTACATTGCACATAGATATTTCGAAAAATAAAAAAAGTCAGAAAATTTAAAATTTTTTAGTGCTTCTAAGCTTGGGAATGACCCTTATGATGAAATTGTCTTGTGGATTGACTATGGATGGCCTTATGTGTTGAATAGATGAATGCATATGTGGACTTAAAGTACTTATCTTGAATCCCATGAATAGATTGTGATCATGATGTTTGTCTTGATTGGATTGAGTATTGAAAGTCAAAATTATATGCTAGTTCTTGGATATCATCTAGGAGTGATGAAAGCAATTCATCTTTCTCTACTTCTCATCTTGATCATGTTGTTTGAGCACCTCAATTGATATAAATTTGACCTCTTTTGACCCATCCGGGAATAGGAGCATGTTAGTGTGTTGAGTGTGTGAAACGCAAGAGTGGGGTGAAGTTGTTGTTGAAAGAATGTTATGAATGAAGTGCTGAATTTGTTGTGAAAGTGTAGACAAAAGTATAGGTTTGGGGACGTTGGTTTAAATGACGAGTAACTCGGCACCATTCACATAATCGGGTGTTTGTGTCTTGCCAAAGTCAAATAAATCGATAGTCCTAACGAGCTTTTGTATGTGTGCCCGGTGTGGATGCACCTCGAAAAATAAAAAAACCCGAGGATGGCTAATCACCAAGGTTTCGGCTTTTGTACATCAATGCCATTGTCTCAAAAATAAGTGAAAGAAAAAAGAATAGAAAAGAAAGAAAAGATGGAGAAAATATACACTTGTGGGAAGTTGATAAAAAATGTGAAATTGTAGAGTTAGTTCCATTCCTGGATTAGCATCACATAACCTAGAAAAATTCCCACCTAATCACAGCGTTTCTTGGCCTTTTATTTCACAAGCCCTTGTGACCTATTTGCATGTGTGTAAGACTTAGTGATCTAGATTGAATATGCTCATGATAATCTTGACTTCTTCATTTTCTCATTTCATGCATGCTTTCGAGTTAAGTGTAATTGTCTCTCCGTGCCTTCATTTATTTGATACATGATTGCTTGTCCATTGCTATAAAACATGACTATGAAGGTGATCTAATATTAGAAGCATGACTCCAAAAAGATTTTGTCGTTTTTCTGCATGCATAAATCATGTCATCTATTAGTCTATAGTTGGGACTTGCTCGGGGACGAGCAAACATTAAGTATGGGGTATTTTTGATAACACGATTTATGACTTAGGTTTAGGTACTCATTTAGATAGTTTTTCCGCTCATTCATGCATGGTTTGCACTAGTTCATGACGATTTGCACTCAATTCATGTATTTTGTTGAGATAGACGTCTACACGGACTTTTGCATGCTTTGTAGGTATTTTGGGAGATTTAAGAGCTTAATCGATACATTCGAGGATCGTTCCTCGAGATAACACACCTTCGGACTCATTGGGAAGCAAGTTAGGAGCTAAGGAGGACACATGGGACCTTGTTGGTGCATGCCATGCACCAAATCGTGACTTAATGATCCAAAACAAGCTGAGGCACCAAAACCACGGCCACTGGGACTTCCACGGGCATGGAAATGGGCCGTGGTTTTCCCCAGACAGATGTGACAGCTGTCCCACGATCTTCATGGCCGACTTTTGCAAATTTGGAGGATAAAAGGTGGTCCTACAAGGCTGTTACGAACAGACCCCTCACTCCCATTCTCTCCCACACTCTCAACAACAAAGATTCTCTCATTGGAAGATTGGATTGGAGCCACTCTTGGAGAAGAAGAAAAGCTTCCATTGGAGAAGAAGAGAAGAACACGCCATTATTAGTCTTTCATAGATTTTAGAGTGAAGATTGTCGGAAACATTTTCTAGGGTTGTAAGAACGGATTGAACCTTCTTTTGAAGGGTTGTAAGTCTTTCTCAACACTTATGCAGCTTGCTTTCTTATTCCACTTGTTTCATCTTCCTTTCATTTCATCTTCTTGATATGGATTCCATGATTTTATGCTTGATGATCTTGATTGTGATAATGCGTGTTGTTGGCTAGGTAGATGTGATTCTAGGGTAAGGAAATGATGGTTATGGCGGACTATGATAGAATGGACTTACATGTACCTTTGGTTGATTCGTTTGCTTGAACCGAGCTGTTGTTGGAAACCACGGTTCGTTCTTGCCTTTCCACGGCCGTGTACCGTGGTTCTGACTAACTCACTTGTTTTGATGAATCTAAGTGCTAGAATGTTAGATTGTTGAAATCCTAGTGTTTGTTGAGCTAAATCTATCCTAGGGTGACCTAGTGTTAGCAACTAAGTGTTAGAAGAGACCTACCCGGTGATTCTTGCTCTTAGATACCGAAGATGACGAACTCTAGGTAGTAGTGAGCCTCAAAAGCCGCTATTGGACTGAATGTGCTAGGATAGATGTTTAGGACTTGCCTTCCCAAAACTTACCCGGTAAGGAGAGGTTAGATCCCTAGATAACCATCCTGTTTGTGTCGATATCCCTACCTTAGGCTCCTAGAGACTTACCCGGTGATAGGACCTTAGGTGCGGGATTAGTGGATCATGAGACCTACGCGGTAATTGACCCCACTTGAGAAACATTCCTTCCCAACATACCATAGTTAATCCAAAAATGATTAAAAGCTTGAGTCCAATGCCATAACCGGAATTTCCAACCCCTAGAATCCGCTTATCTCTGTTTGATCTCATATCTCGTGTTTGTCTTGCTTGTTTGTGTTTATTTGTTAGATTGTTAGTTTGTTTTGCATTCTTATATCGTTGTGATTCTTGATTGATCACCACACAAAACCAAACCCAAAAATATTGAGATTTTCATTTATTTGTTTCACTCTTTTTTCTTAGCCTAGATCAACACTATCCTTAGTCACTAATCGATTCAATCTCACCTCAGTCTTTGTGTTCAACCTCGGAATACTATCCCTACTACAAAACATCCCGTACACTGCGGGTTCGCTAGGAGTTAGGAGAAATATATCGAGTATAAATTTAAAGCTTTTTGCGTGTCACGTTCTTAGTGTAACAATAGCGGGAAGTGATCCTTCTTCGTCCCGTTGTTTAGCTTGCGGTAATCGATGCACATCCTCCATCCTGTTACCGTTCTTGTTGGAATGAGCTCGTTGTTCTTATTGGTTACAACGGTCATTCCTCCCTTCTTTGGGACCACTTGAACCGGGCTCACCCACTTGCTATCGGAGATAGGAAAGATGATATCTACATCAAGCAATTTAAGGATCTCCTTCTTCACGACCTCGTTCATGATCGGATTTAACCGTCTTCCATTAGAATCTTATGCATACATAAAGATGGTTTAATTCCTACATGATCCTCTATGGTATAGCCAAAATCTTTCTTTTTTTTCCTAAAAATAATCATAAGCCTTTCATGTTCATCTTCACTTAAACCGAAACTAACAATAACGGGACACGTAGAATTAGTTCCAAGAAATGCATACCGAAGATGTGCGCGAAGTGGCTTGAATTCCAAAGTTGTTGATGCCTTTGGCGTGTCTTGAGGGTGTCTGATATTTCCTTCGAAGTCTCCATGGGTGTGGAAGCGTTGGAAAAAGAATCAAGAATGTTTGTAGAAAGAACAGAATTATTCTCAGCATTTTCCAAAACCACGGTGCCATTATTACTTCCACGTCCGTGGAATGTGTCTTAGGGGCCGTGGGAAGTGGTGTCAATTAATTCCTTGCTCTCGACATAGTTTTCCACGGGTGGAATAGGTGAAATCACGCCCGTTGAAAAGCACGACTGACCGTGGTTTTTGATGTTTTCCGAGCCATCGTACAATTTTTCGAATTCTTCCACTCGCTCTTCTTCTAGCTTCTCCAAAGCTTCAATCTCATTGTTGCAATCCTCTTCTTCTCCTTTTTCCATGATACTCATGGTTATGACCTTTTGCAACGGATCTTTAAACAAGATCGAGCTTACTTCCTCTCTAGATGCCTCTTCATCATAGATGTTGAACATATCCTCCCCTATCGCTAGTTCTTTTGTCAAAGCTGAGAGGACAAATTCAACCTTCTCTGCTCCAATATCAAAGGCTAATCTAGCATTCTTGCAGTCAACCATACAACAAGAAGTTGCAAGAAAAGGTCTCTCGAGTATGATCGGGACCGGACAATCTGCAGGAATGTCATGCACAACAAAATCTATAGGAATATAGAACTTACCGAGCTTGACCGGGATGTCTTCAATGATTCCTACGGGTCGAGTAATGGATCGATCTGCCATATATAACGTCATCTTTACCGGTTTAGGTTCACCTAAACCAACCTTCCTTCATAATGTAAGCGGTATGATGCTCACACTTTCTTCCAAGTCACAAAGTGCATCGTATGTGACTTCTCCTACTCCTATTGGTATACAAAATGACCCCAGATCTCTCAGCATTGGGGCATCTTTCCAGTCATCGTTTTGATGAGCTCCAAAGATTCCGAACTCATCTTGACTTCTCCAAAGTCTTCCAGCTTCCTCTTGTTAAAGAGGATCTCTTTTAAGAACTTCCCATAGGCGGGCATACTTGGAATTGCATCAATAAAAGGTATGTTAGTATGCAGTTTGCTCATAAGATCAACAAACTTACCAAATTTTTTGTCTAGATGCGGTCTTGCTCTAGATTGTGGGAACGACAAATGAGGTTTATAAGCTGGAGGAGGAACCTAGACATCTTCCTTCTCCTTTTCCTTCTCATTTTAAGCGGGGACTTCAACGAACTTGGGCAGCGGATCGGTGGTTGTTACTCCACTTCTAGTTGTAATCGCCATCACCCTTCCTTTTGGATTGTCCTCCGTCTTTCCGGGAAGCTTTCCTTGATCTCTAGGAACTTTTCCAGCCTTGCTGAATTCCTGGTTCTCTAAAGCTTTTTGTGCTTTATCAACCGAAGTAATATGATTCTTCAATCCTTGGAGCTTTCCCAAGCTTGTCTCCAACAGAACATCGTGTTTATCCTTCTCCGGTTTGCTTGAACTATTTGAAGTTTGCCCTTGACTTTTCAAAGGAGTAGAGGAAGATGGTGATATTAGTGAATTTCCAGCATGTGAGTAGGGATTACCTAGATTTTGTTGGTTGGATCTCCAATTGTTGTTGGAGTTCCTGTTGTTATTGTTGCTGTTCCAATTATTGTTCCGGTAATTGTTCTTATTTCCTTGATTGTTGTTCTCCCTTCCTAGTTAGCCAACGTCCTGCTCCATCGTCTTTTGAAGGTTCGATTTTAGGACTTCCTTCAGCTCCTTAATCTCATTGTTGATGGAGAAAATTTGAGCTTGAGCTGCTGGATTTAATCTCGCTCCTTGATCTCCGGAACTTCGATTCCCATCATCAGCTTTCCTATGGGAATATCTCTCAATCACTTGGGTTTGCTTCTCAATGAAATCCCAAACGTCATCTTCTCTCATGTCCACAAATGTTCCACGAGAAAGGGATTGAAGTTTGAATTGTGTTTCCACATCCAACCCCTTATAGTAGATCTCTAATAATTCCAGCTTTGAAATGTCATGGTACGGGCAATCTAATAGAAGATCTTGAAACCTTTCCTAATATTTAAACAACTTTTCATTAGGTTTCATATAAAAAGCATTTATCTTACCTCTTAATTTCGCTGTTTTGGATGGTGGAAAGAACTTGGTGAGGAATTCTGAAGTTAAATCCTCCCATGTATTGAGTCTTTCAGTTGGAAGAGCTTGATACCAAGTCAACGCCTTGTCCTTCAAAGAGAAGAAGAATGGTTTTAACTTGTAATTTTTGTTGCCAACCCTCTTTGGCTTCATCGTCTCCATAAGAATCTCAATGTTTTGCAAATATTGGTGTGGAGATTCAGCGTCCGTTCCACCAAACTGACTTTGGCGGATCATAGTAATCACTTGCGGGCTAAACCCGAAATTATCGGTGTCTTGACCTCAAAGATTCACACCTAAATAGCGTGGTTGCTGAATTGGGTCCATTCTTTGCCCAAGAGTTTGCGGTTCATCCACAAAATTAGCAGCTCTCGCATCTCTAGCCGGAATGCGAGGATCAACATAGGCTTGAGGAATGAATGGTGGTATTTCCTCTAGCTCCGGCATACCATCATCATCGGATGATTCAGCTCCAAAAGATTTAGCTGATTAGCTTTCTTATTCCCGGCGCCTTTATTCTCCAATTGTATTTGTAGAACCATCGCCCTAAGCTCCTCAATTTGAGCTTGACTTCGCTCTCTATAAGCACGAGCAACAGCTTGCTTTTCAAGGCATAATCATTCACTTGTATTGAGGTGAGCTCTAGTCTCATCCAACTCTTGTTGGTTGTTCATTTCGTTGTGTTCAACCATCCTTTTCTCTCTTAGCTTTTTCTTCAAAGTTTTCTCCGGTTCGGGATCAAAAGGAATGAGGTCTTTCGCTGATCTAGACCTTCGCATATACCTAAAAATTCTGCAAAATCACACAAATAGATAGATCAAATAACAAGAGCAAAAGCTCCCAAACTTGACAACCGAGAGCCGAATTTGGCCTAAACCAAATCTCCGGCAACGACACCAAAAACTTGTTTGCTTGAAAGTGTGCGTGCAAATCTTAAATTTATATAACTGAAATTAAAGCAAATCAGACCAGTAGTGTACAGATCGGTGTAGTAAAGCAGGAATTCCAGAGTATCAAACTCAGGGATTTGGGGGGAACAAATTCACTTCGCCAAATTGTGAAGCAATAAAATAGAAAGCATTTGCAAGTAATTGGGAAAACAACGATTCTAAATCCAATTGTGGCAATTGATTCAAGATATTCTAAGGATAAAAAGACAGAGTTGGGATTGCAAAGGTATATCTAAAATAGGGAACTGTACGATGAAGTTCCAAAACCGATATGTCTAACCCAAAGGCTCTCTCTATAAAGGTTGTTGAGGCTGTAATATAGAAAGGATCAAAGGATAAGAATTAAACTCTCAAATACCCATGTCCAAACCCAAGCGAATCAAAGATAAGCCAAAACGGTTAAGGTTGTGACACTCGAAACCGAAGTAGAGGATGTTGAGTCTCACTACTACCTAGAAAAGGTAAGTCAAGGCTAGGTTAAAGAAAATCTATAATTTTGGATAAAAACAAAAGCAAAACACGTACGATAGAGGAAAACCACGGACGGATCTTGAACAACCACGGCCGTGGAACTTAAGAAAAGGTCGTGGAAACCCTCGACGACGAGGGTTCTCGCAACTCTTAGGGTCCAATTTGTTTTGGTTCAATCTATCATCATCTATACCTCAACTATCAACCCTTCACCTTTGATTCGCTGAAGGTTTTTAGCCAACAATCATCATCATCAAATCAATAATCAAATATGAAAGGGAGAAAAGGTAGAACCTTGAAAACTCAATAATAAAAACCAAATAAATCTCAATAAAACTCAAAATCTGTAAATCGTGTTCAATTAATGTAGAATAAGATAGGAATCTCTCACAAATCTCAAGTAACAATGAAGAACGGGATGTCAATCCGCCTTCAAGGTGAAACCCTAAGATCTTATCTAAGTACGCAATCTTTGAAATGCATCATTCTCCAAATCTTTCTTGTGCGCAATAGAATCTTCTGAAATATCTCCCAGCAATGCTCTCGAAAATGCGCTGGATGCAAGACGTTTTTTTTTCTCCTTTCTTCAGCCTTCTTATAGGAGGAAAATAGGGTTACAAAAGCCCAATAACCGCTGCTGATGTGGCAAAATAACACGTGGCAGCCGTTACAAGAATCACGACCAAGTAGAAACTTCCACGCCCGTGGAATGAGCCGTGGAACCTTTATGTTGCTATCGACCTTGATTCCCACGGTTGGAATTAAGTTAAATTACAAAACCACGACCGTGGAAACTCATGTAAGACCGTGGAATGCTTGAAACGTGCATGAAATATCTTGTTTCCTAAAGCTTTCCACTCCTATCCTTTCCTTGGCTTCTCCAATGCATCTCCTTGATGCCTAGCATGATCAAATACTCCTACACACTCCATTCATGCTCCAATCCAAGCCTTTATTCACCTAAAAACACAACAAAGCTTGTGTAGATCTCTATATCGACAAAATAAGTGAATGTTCTCGCAAATGCTTCAAACTTGTATCACACACACAAAAGAAGGGGAAAAACAACCAAAACAAGTGCCTAAAATAAGGTCATATTTCATGCTATCATCTTGACATTCCCGAACAATTCACAACTTACAACAAGTTCGATTGCAAAAACAACAGAGTATGCAAACTCGTAATAATAACTAAACAAATCAACAATTGAGTATGCAAACTCCTAAAATCCGCAAATCGAACAAACAAACTTGTACTTTCCTTTCATTTTTTTCTGACTCTTTTTTTTATATTTGAAATAAAGAAGATGAACAATACCGACAAGAGATGTGTTGAACACGTACCGTAGGCTCTGATACCAAATGATGTGATCGAGATCGCCTCGAACACGAAGGACCAGCGGTACGATTCCACTTGACTCAGATCGTATGAACGAGATGAAGATGGATGGATTTGAGGGATCGAAATCCGGATATGATGAGGAAACTCCCTCCGAATCTCACTTTGGGAATCCCTCAAATCGGACGCCTCACCCTCGGAATCGCACTCCGGGTTTGACGAACCTTCGTTGTCTTTGCCTCTCACTAGGACAACTCCTTTAGCATCTCACCAAAGGTTGTGAAAACTAAGCCTCTCACCTAGATTTCGGGATGATTTTGAGAAAACCAACAAAACGTTTTAGAGAAATTCAATTTCATTCAACTTCAACTTAACGTATCAAATTACATGGTTGGAAGTCCCTTATATAGGGCTGGAAAATCAACAAAATACAAGAAAATAAAAGAAAAGGCAATAAATTAAAAAGCAGGAAATACGAAGAGTTGAACGAGACTTGATTTAATGCAATTTGGGCTTCTTTTATGTCGCGGAAGGGAAAGAGTCGGGCTTGTCTCGATGGTGGGAATGGGAAGAGTATTCTTTTAACTTTTAGGGCTGAAAATAAATTTGTTTGGACGTGCATTTCTTGTGTATATTCCTTTGCATGGCTCCATGATGATTTTGGTCAAAAACCCACTCCAGTATAAACGTTGTTGCATTGTCGGGTAATTTTCACCCTCTTATATTTGGAATCTTTACTTATCACAAACTACAAAGTCGTAGATCTTGAAAATACCTTCGAAAGTAGTACTTGTGGATCTTGTAACTCCAAACGCAGCTCCAGATATAGGCATTTTACAAGAGAGTGCGTAAAATTGACAGCTTAGCCGGATCAAGCGGAATATGACTTTACTTGACCACGCTCATAGTGAGTATTTTCGTCTTCATGTTGGGGCTCTTGGGGATCACATCACCAAGCCATACCAAGTATGGTATATGTCTTTCCTTTCTTTTTGGCTTAGCTTGGGAGTGAGGCAAGGCTAGTGGTATGTATGTTGAGTTTGATGTTGTATATGTTGAGGTAATGTGTTAGGCATTTGTGAGTTGTTGAAATCGAGATTTAGATACGAGTTATGGTTTGAGTATGATTTTGGGGTGTAAGGGATGGAATTTCCTAACCTTGATAGTGTTTGATTGTGTGTGCCTTGCTGATGCAGGAACGCATCGTTTCTTCGAGGGGATATTGTGACCACGTGATACAAGTTTACGTTTTGCACAGGTAAGTCCATTGGACATACTTAGTTAGCAGTTATGGATTTGAAAGATTGTGATAACGGTGCTTGTGCATATGAATGTTGTATTTATAACCTAAACTGGACTAGGACGACCATATATGTACATTTAAAAGTCCCAAGTGTATTATAACGGGCCTTGACAACCCTGAAAAAGCCCGTCGAGAGTGGAGAAGGTTCTCTAAAAACGGTACTCCACGGGGGAAGTAGATGCCATCCAAAACCTGTGTGAAAGGGGACATAGGGGAAGTTCTAGAGTTCCCCGTGTCACAAAATAAGTTGAATTAGTAATAGGTATAACATAATCAAGATAATAAACGGTTTTGATGTGAGCATTGCATATTGTGATGTGTTGATGTGTTTGTATGTGCTATTATGATTATTCTTATGCATGAACTGTTAGCTAACGGTTTTATACCGTGTAGTAGATACTCTACAGCACAAGAAGACTATAGAATGAGCCAGATGGGTGATCAGCCGAGGGCTTCCGTACACTAGATCATCCGTGGGTTTTAGGGATGTTTTGTACTCCTGTGTATTGATGTTGGCGTTTTGTACTCGGCTGTGGAATTTGTGTACGTTTGACTTGTGATTATACATTTTTATGCATTTCGTGTTGTGTCTATCTTGCCATGTTGTAAGATCCCGTGAAGTTGTTGTCAGGCTAGGGTTATGATCCATTGTGATATCCTAGCCCAGTAGTGCCCCGAGTCTTGAGGATTTGGGATGTTACTGAGTTAGTATCAAAGTCTTAGGTTGACAACAATGGAACTTGCAATCTGTGATAAAGGCCGAATAGATAAATATACAGAACCCGAACGGGGTTTGACTTTTCAAAAGGATTTTGGTTTTAAAATGTGTGCATCTATTTTGGGATTGAGTGCACGGGAAGCCATCACCTTTATAAGGATCTCGACAATATATAGATATACCTATTGTGTGTTGAACTGTGCATGTATGTTGGATTTAAGTATTATATATATACTAGAGCGACATCTGAAGTAGGTCGAGGTAAGGGTAGACACTCTCTTCCTTCAGTATTGATAGGTCAGGGATAGGCTCCCATTACTGACCCGCCAGCAGCGTAGGACATACATGAGGAGGTTGTTGAGAACGTTGTTCCTGAGACTGGGAGTTGTATGGTTGCGAGACAGAGATCTCAGTGAGTCTAGTCGTATGAATCGGATCATGTCTCTATGAGAGTTCCGCACGTATATTAAGCGAGTTGAGGAGGCTTCTAGGGCAGGTATACATGCCCCGAATTTTCCAACATATGTGGGGTCGTGAGAGATGTCCCAGGGAGATACTGGTGCCAATCATACCGGCACGCGTTGTTGAGGTTGTTAGAACTCTAGAGGAGTCGAGAGGGCCTTGACCAAACAAATGGTTAAAGACATTTCACTAGATGGGAGTACCCCATTTCTCTAGGAAGGTGGCCTTGGAGGTTGAATTGTGGATTGGACATGTGGACTCAACCCTTGAGTCTATCGAATGTCCAAAGGATAGACGGATAGAGTTAGTACATACTAAATTCCTTGACCTAGCCCATCAATGGTGACTCGGATAGAGTTAGTCCAGAGTTCCGCGAGTATATCAGACGAGTCGAGGAGCCTACTAGGGTAGATAGACATGCCCCGGATTTGCCAGCACATGTGGGATCGTTAGAGATGTCCCAGGGAGATACTAAGGTTCCAATCATACCGGCACACACTACTAAGGTTGTTAGAGCTCCAAAGGAGTCGTGAGTGCCTCGAACAAACACATGGTTGAAGGCATTTCACCAGATGTGAGTACCCCATTTCTCTAGGAAGGTGGGGTTGGAGGTTGAGTTGTGGATTGGACATGTGGACTCAGCCCTTGAGTCTATCAGATGTCCAAAGGATAGATGGATAGAGTTAGTACAAACTCTATTCCGTGACCTAGCCTATAAGTGGTGGAGGACCACGTGGATTCAAGCCACCAAGTATGATCAGATACGGAGCATGATTAGAGAGCGTTTTTGCCCTGCCTCTCTAAGGTGGGAAAAACTACAAGACTTTGTCGAGGCTGGTTTTGAGGATGTGTCGATAGCAGAGACGATAAGTACATTCCAGGAGAAGCTGACACTAATAGGTATAGCAGCAACTCGAGAGGATCAACACGTATATTTGCTCAACCGTTGACTGAGGGAGAGTACTCATTCCTACATGGCGGATTTTCATTGCAAGTCTCTGACAGAGTACCAGGATATAGGCTCGGCTTACAATCATGAGCGGGCCAGCCAGAGGAGGACTTCTCACACAGGAAGGTCTGAGAAGTGACAACGTACTCGATAGACCGGTGCAAGAGCATTAGGGTACGGGCGAGGTCAGACTCAAGGCCACTCGAGTTACCCAGTTTCTACGTAGACTTTTGAGAGAGGACGGCAGTGTCACAACTACGGAGGGTCGGGGCATTTGCATGTTGATTGGCCGAGAGCACCATGGACATGCTTCTCTTCCGGGAAGTCAGGACGTCAGGCTACGTTGTGTCGTCAGGGCAAGGTATCATCACAACAGGGTTCTTCCCCTTCTAGTGTAGTAGGAGGTGGACAGAGGCTGCCTCAACATCAGGTGTAGGGACAATAGAGAGTCCCGGACCACCTTGCTACTCAAGGTTCCGCTCCTGAACCGAGTAGAGGTAAAGGTCAAGATGGAGGTACAAGTGACACCAAAGGAGCTCGAGGTCGAGTTTTTTAGTTGAGGAGCACTGAGGAACCGCTAACGCCATCTACTACAAGTACCATTATGCTCAATGGTACTTGTAGATTGACCTTAGATACAATAGAGGGGAGACCCTTCATTTTAGGTTTACCCAATGGGTTTGGTGAGAGGTACCCAAGAGGTTCATGGTTGTCCTATACATTTAGGAAACCGTGATTTGTTAGTGGAATTCTTTGTCATGCTGCTGGTCCATGAGGAAGTCATTTTGGGTATGGATTAATTGGATAAACATCGTGATGTGTTAGATGTTGGTAGAAGGACCGTGAAGGTCTCTACCGAGTCACATCAAATCTAGATTTTCTGAGGTTAGGACCTTGGAAAGACGAGCATAGTTATTAACATTGTTCGAGTAGCGAGACTGATTGCACAGGGTTGTGAGGCCTTTTGGTATTATGCCATGAAGGAGGGCAAGAGTCAAACGTTAAAGGATATCCCCGTGGTTTATGAGTTTCGTGATGTGTTTGACGATCCATCCAGTTTGCCGCCTCAGAGGATCGTGGACTTCAGCATAGAGTTGGAGCCGGGGACGAGACCGATCTCGAAGGCCTAACTATCGAGTTGTTAGAGCTGAAGAAGCAACTCGAGCAGCTGGCTGATAAGGGTTTCATCTGCCCTAGCGTATCCCCGTGGGGTGCACTTGTACTTTTCACGCGGAAGAAGGATGGATCGTTGAGACTATGTATCGAGCACAAAGAGCTGAACAAGGTGCCATCAAAAACAAGTATCATTTTCCCATATTGACGATATGCTAGATCAGCTTCAGGAGGCGACCGTGTTCTCCAAGATTGACTTGTGCTCGGGATATCACAATTGAGGGTGAGAGAACAAGATATGCATAACACGGCAGTTCGGACTCGGTATGGCCAGTATGCCTTTGTAGTGATGTCATTCGGCTCACGAATGCGCCCACCATCTTTATGGAGATGATGAATGACATATTCATCGACTTCCTGGATCAGTTTGTGGTGGTCTTCATAGACGATATCCTGGTGTACTTTTATAGCAGAAAGGAACATGCATGACATCTAAGGACTGTGTTGCGAGTTTCGCGGGATCAGTTTCAGTGCCACCACCCCTGCAGCGTGTCACCTGTCCTGCGCCTTCTTGTGTACGCAGATGCGTTTGTCCAAGAAATACCAAGTATGGTATGTGTCTTTCCTTTCCTTTTGGCTGAGATTGGGAGTGAGGCTAGGCTAGTGGTATGTATGATGAGTTTGATCTTGTATATGTTGAGGTAATGCCTTAGGCATTTGTGATTTGTTAAAATCGAGGTTTAGATACGAGCTATGGTTTGAGTATGATTATGTGGTGTAGGAGATTGAATCTCCTAACCTTGATAGTGTTTGATTGTGTGTGCCTTACTGATGCAGACACTTATCGTTTCCTAGAGGGAAAGTTGTAAACAGATTTACGTTTGGGACAGGTAAGTCCATTGGACATAATTAGTTAGCTGTTATGGATTTGAATGATTGTGATAGTGGTGATTGTGCATATGAATGTTGCATTTATAACCTAAACCGGACTAGGACGACCATATATGTACATTTAAAAGGCCCAAGTGTATTATAACGGGTTGTGACAACCTGTCAAAGCTCGTCGAGAGTGGAGAAGGTTCTCTAAAACCGGTAATCTAGGGGGGAGGTAGATCCCCATCAAAAACCTATGTGAAAGGGGACAAAGGCAAGGTTTTGGAGTTCCTCGTGTTACAAATAAGTTGAATTAGTAATGGTATAACAAAATGAAGATAATAAACGGTTTTGATGTAAGCATTGCATATTGTGATGTGTTGATGTGTTTGTATGTGCTATTATGATTATTCTTATTCGTGAACTGTTAGCTAACAATTTCATACCGTGTTGTAGATATTCTACAGGATAGGAAAACTACAAAGTGAGCCAGATGGGTGATCAACCGAGGGCTTCCATACACTAGGTTGTGCGTGGGTTTTAGGGATGTTTTGTACCCCTATGTATTGATTTTGGCGTTTTGTGCTCGGCTGTGGATTTTGTATGTGTTTGACTTCTGATTATACAATTTTATGTATTTGGTTTTATATCTATCTTTCCTTGTTGTAAGATCCCATGAAGTTGTTGTCAGACTAGGGTCATGATCCATTGTGAAATCCTAGCCCAATAGCGCCCCGAGTCCTGCGGATTTAGGGTGTTACAATTATCATGTAAAAGTACGGAAAAATGCTAGTGTATGCAGACAACCTAGATAAACCAAAGGATCACAAGAACCTTAAAGAAGGTTGAACAAAAGAAAGACGTAGTCTAAACTAAATAAGACAAATCTATGCAATAGTCTATCAAGCAGAAACATCCCAGGTCCTAAGGAACCCTTTAAATCTAGTTGAACACCATCGAGTTGCATGGTAACATCGTAGCATACCAGACGTCAGGATAATAACCTAACAACAAACAACAAATCGGGATAGATACCGTTTTCTAATATTCCAAAACTAGGGTTAAACCCAAAGATCAAACTAGACATGGATAGATAATGTAGAGAGAACAAAAGGTAAATAAAAGTGAAAAAATACATAAAAGGTAAATATGTCCATGAGTTAATCACATGACTACATAACTATTAAGAATCCCCCGAATATATGGAGCGTATAAACTTGCAATAGTCCTTCAAGGCGGTTCTCAAGACATTGAAACGAAACACTAAACCGAAATTACAGTAATAACAATCAAGAGAAGAAAAATGTGATGTAATGTGCATGATGATCATGGTATACTTATGAATGAAATGCCATGATGCATTCTGTCTCTCAACTCTCGGTAATGTGGAAATGTTACAACACTCTCTCATATCACATGTGCCCCTCCAGCGTATAATGGTTACGGTAATCTACTATTTATATAGAAGGGGCTTCCACCAAGTCATAGGACATGCATTGGACATCACTCCCTCATCGAGGTCACCAACACATGCCCTATAGCAATAGTCACCATTTGTAAAATAAACGATATCTAAAATACGTAGAACTAATAGCGATATATATATATATATATATATATATATATATATATATATATATATATATATATATATATATATATATATATAACCCACAACGTTTAAAACTAACGAAAAGTCTCATTCTAACTACATGCTATCGACAATGCATAATATGAATAAAACGGCACATAAGTAAGTCTAGAGACTCTCCTCGTCATCGCAAAGCAAACTCCCAACGATTTCTCCTATAACTACTTCAAACCTAAACACAAATTGACATGCATATGCCAATACCAAGTTTAAAGATATCCTCTTTGAGAGGGTTTGGGAAACTAACATTCATACACATATTCTTAAACTTAAGTTACCAACGTCAAGGACTCAAACCTTTCCATACAAACCGTACACATACACCTATCAACGCTTCCAACCATATACAAAATTCCCGTACTTAATCTCCTTTTTATTCATGGTTGGCGGTGCTCTTGGCGATTTTGTTGACAAAAAGCCGGATATCGGGGACCGGTGCGAGAGAGAGAGAGAGAGAGAGAGAGAGAGAGAGAGATAGAGAGAGAGAGAGAGAGGCTAGAGGGTGGGTTTTGCGAGAGAGGTGGCTGGATGGAGGAGGGAAGGTACACTCGGCTCCGGCGAGTCTAGTTGAAGACAGGCGCTAGAAATGGGAGAGAAGGCTGGCCAAATGATTTCACTTCAGGCAAGAGTTAGGGAAAAGAATCGGGGAGATAGAAGGTAAGATAAGAGAGAGAGAGAATGTGAAATATTAATCGGAATAAAAGTAAGGGAAAAAAATAAATCCGGTTTTCACGGGATTTTAGGGATCTGGTTTACGGAAATCTCGACTCGCCCCACGAAATAAAAACAACTAAAATAATAAAAATCTCAACGCGATTTTTCCGACAATAATGAAAATTCCACACCACAATAAACAAAATTACAAATTAACATAGAATTAGACTATATATATATATATATATTACTACAAAAAGAAAGTTTCGTTTGAAACATAGAAGTACACAATCATGTAAACGCTCTACTGTGTTATGGTCACTCCGAGCATCTCAAAACGTATGGCAAGATCTATAGGTTGTTTGCCATCTTTACACACACATAGAGAAGTCAACTTTAGCTAGATATTTAGCCCATTTATTCAAACTAGATAAATACGGATATAGACTAACTCTAGGTACGAAAGATACCAACAGTTTAGGTACTAACCAATCATCTTAGTTTTGCGATCAAATGCGTATATCAGGCGGGGTAACTCTCCCGAATACTCACCTATGTCTTCCAAGTAGCCTCTTGAGTCCACGTTGAGACCATTGGACTAACAAAACCGGTATCTACTTCCTCCTAAATTATTTGGCCTGGCAGTCTAAAAACATTATTGGTTGCTCCACAATGGTGTGATTTGGCTCCACCGTCAACTCATCGTATCATTGTATATGTCTTTGGTTTGGTTCATAGTTTCTCACTACGAAAAATTGAACACCGGATGACCTCAAAGTCAGGTGGAAGTTCGAAGCGATAGGCTACCTCTCCTATTCTCTCCAAAATCTCAAATGGTCCAACATATCTAGGGTACAATTTTCCCTTAAGTCCAAAGCGCCGAACGCCTCGAGTAGGGGTGTTCGCTCCTAACGGTGTGTGCAAGCTTTAAATTTATAACCCTAGACTTAAGCTTAAAACAAGGATGCGAACCCGCAGTGTACGGGTCAATCGTAGTAAAAAGCAAGAAATTCCAGGGGTCAATCACAGGGACTCGGTGAAACAAAGTCAATAACGGTAAGCTTCGTGAATACTAACCACAAGAGCAATTAACACAATCAAAGATGAATAAGAAGTCAATAAAGCAAACATGCAATTCTAGGAATTAAAGCATCTAGTTGTGGTTCCAACTCAAGATCTAAAGATAAGCGGACAAAGCTTGGATTTTTGCGTGGGGAAGGTGTTACTAGAGTGGAGTAGATCACCGGGTAAGTCTCACTACACACTAATCCTAAACCGTAACTCCTATTACCGGGTAAGTCTCAAGGAATCAAGATAAAGAACTATAACCTCAAACTAACACACCATCTAAGGGAATAGAATCAACCTTTAGCGGGTAAGTCTCAGGCCAACTCACAAAGATGGGATGGAAGCACAATCAAACCCCAATAAAGGATAAACCTTTATTACCTACACTTATGATCGTTGGTACACAAACTAAGGAATTACCGGGTAAGTCTCATCCTAAGCTTGCATTGAACCAGGAAAGGTGTAATAAGAGTAGGATTTAGCAAACTCTAACACTTAACTTTCTGTTTAGGATCGGATAAGTCACCTCGGTCAGAAGAATTCCACCCCGGCCGAGATGTTCATCGACTGAACGAGATGCTTAGGGTTAAGGTTAAAGACTCGAACTTTCAGGATCCTACTGGAATCTAAGAGTATTCTATCATTGTTTTTTCCACAACCTTCAGCCAATCACCCTAGAATCACACAAGGAAATTAGCCACTCATCATCATAATGAAAGTATTAAATATATGGGAAGAAGGTGAATATTTGAACAAGAAGAATTCAATGAAAAAGACTTCAATAACTGAATCAAATATCACAACAAAAGCATTCCTTTGATAGCAACCCAAAAAGACAAGACAACAAATGAGGGAATTAAAGACAATCTTACAAAACCCTCCAAAAAGCTATAAAAGCTATAGACTTCAATCTTCCTTCAACCTTCAAATTGGTTCTTCAAATCTCTCCAATTGGAGTATGCTGCTGTTGCGTTGTAAGCAAGATCTTCTCGTAAGCAAGATCAACGGTATAGCGTGATTTCCAACTGTATGCGGATGTCTGATTTGTGGAAAATCCAACCCTTTTTATAGGAAAATAATCCTCCAAAGATAATAAATCTTAGAAAGATATTTTCCTATAAATATAGGTAAAATATAAGATTTTGCATATTTCCTTCCTTCCAGGAGCCAAGCCCAAAAATATAAGATCACTTTCCAAATTTAAAAGATCTCATCCAAGAATAAAATATTCTCGCCGCGTCCTAGGTGTTCGCCTCGGTCGAGTCGACGTCTCTGGATCACCTCGGTCGAGATGAATCTCTGGTCAACCGAGGTGAGTCATAACTGAATGTGAAATCTCTCGAATCTGCTCCAAAGTAAATCCTTAATCCATGGCTATGCTCCCTGGATGGTTCCTTATGCTCCTCAATGTAGCTCCAATGACTCCTTAGCTCTATTTGTTCCTTTTTGATGCAAAACGTGCCATTTTACCTACAATTACAGCAAAATTAGGTGTAGACCTCGATTCTCGCAAAGGTAGATGAAATGGTAATATAATCACATATTATACATGCTAACATGCAGATTATTGAAGATAAAACGTCCAAACAAACCCCAAAATATAGACTATAATTCATGCTATCAAAATACCCCATACTTAGCCCTTGCTTGTCCCCAAGCAAGTTCTGCATATAGAAGACAAGATAGAATGGATTATAAGTCAAGAAAATCAATGAAAAAATCTTTCAAAAACATTTTATGGTGTGCAACTATCATAGATCACTCTAAGAGAATACTTCATGGAATTTAAAAACTCAATATGCTCAAAACATTTTATAAATATAGGAAAGTCGTTCATCTTTGCATAAAATCATAGAATGCATAATAAATCATAATTATCAAAATTAATCATGTATAATCCGATTTAAACCACTAAGTCAATCAACAAGCTCAAGGTCTCAAGGGCTTCCCAAAAGAAAGGTCAAGAAACGTGTAGGGTAGGGATGTGTGTAAGGTAATATGGTGCTAGAATCCGGGAAAAGGATGAACTTCACTTTCACTTTGACTTGCAACATCTTCCACCAATAAGCTTTGCTTATTTCACACTTTTTCTTTTTACTTTACTTTTTGGGATGCATGGACAGAGGTGCACAATAACCGAAGCCTAGGAGATCCGCAATCATCAATTTCTTGAGATGCATCAAACCCTTGATGCACATACCATGACCCGTTAGGAATATCGCTCAATCCAACTTTGGCAAGACACAAACACCCGGCTATGTGAATGGTGCCGAGTTACTCATCTTCATGATTGACTTCCCCAAACCTATTATTGCTTTCTAACACTTTCACTTTCAGCCACTTCTCAACTTTAACTCCACTTGTTTTCACCACTTCGCTTGCTTCCAAATTCCCGGATAGGTAAAGGGAGGAAAAATGTATATGAGGGGCTAAGCATGATCAAGAAGAAGAAGAAGAAGAGAATGAATTGCCTTGGTCTTTCCAAGAAGAAAGTGAGAGAACTTAACTTGCGGTGTCAACCTTCAAATTCAACATAATTTGGATAAAAACAAAGTATTAAACATGCCAATAATTTCAAACAAAGCATTTAGCAACTTAAACATATTATAAAACCTTTCAAACACATAAAGAATTTAAAACCAGTAAGTAAACAAAATCTTCACTGAGATCATATCCATATAAGTAGCACAAAATCGTTTTCGAAAACCTTTTTGTTAACACACCGCGGTCGAGGTGTTCTTGGTTCAACCGAGGTGAAACGCCTCGTTTGGCCAAGAATGACTCGGTCGAGGTCAAAAATTTTTTTAAAAAACTATTATTTTTTCGGTTTTGACGTTTTTCTCAATCAAATAACCTGTAGGTGTGCATGTAATATGAGATAATCATATAAATGCAGAAGTGAAGCATAAATAAAATATCCGATAAGATAGAATGTCATACATCAAAAGTAGTCAAATAAATACATCAAGTAGTCAAATAAGTACAAACACCCCATACTTGGGACACACTGTCCCAGTGGGTCAATATAAGTCTAGAAATGAGAGTACTCACCGGATAAATAGCTGAACTGCATAAAAAAAATATAATAAGAAAATCCTGCAGCTCCTCAGTAATCCTGATCCGGCGGTGGTGGTGGTGGCACATACGGATACTGTGTCGGGTCGAACGGATAACCCATGACACGCTCGAACTGAAGCTGGGCCATGACGTGCTGATAGTGCTGCCGCTCCTTCATCTCGCGGATATCTAGCGATAATGCAGCATACGAGTCAATAACCTAATCCGTCAGGTCATCGATCCGTCTGTGGGCAGCTCGATCTCTCACTCTGCGCCTCCTGCGTCTAGCAGTTTTGACTGGAGAAGTCTCAGCTGGTGCAGGCTCAGTCTCCTCCTCATCATCCAAGTCAATGATCGGCGGTGCACTCGTACCTGCAGTATCCGTCCCTGTATCCATCGGGACTCCACCATCTCTCTCATCTACCGTCTCCTCGTCATCGTCATCCTCCTCCTCCTCGGCCGGGGTAGCTGCTGCCTCCCTATGATCCTCCATCAGTGGAGCCCAAGCTGTCTGCCAGTAATGTGGATCGAAAACTGTGAACTGTGCAGACCAGCGGATCCCGTGTGGCGCAGTCCGCTCCCATGGCATAGCAACAAATGGAGTGGTCAGACCACGGGGAACTAGAATCCTCCGTGTGATCATCTCCTGTAATCCAAGCGGCTTTGGAGCCGCCACCATCATACAAACACTGAGGTCCATCCCGTGATAAGCAGCAATATGGGTGACTAGACCTCCGCAACAAATGTCTCCCTTCGCTTTAGCCTTGATCTTGTGCAGGTCCTTTGCCAAGATCAAGCCAAAGTCTGGGAAACCCCCCGTGACCATACAGTAAAGGCTGAAGAGCTCGCCGTGTCGGATCTTCTGGGGCGTTTCAGTACGCGCCAGAAGTGTCTCGCTGAATATCCTATGGGCTAATCTGAAGGCCGGGTGGAAGATGGCCTTCTTCCTGGAATCTCTAGGGCGCCATCTGTCTGCATGCTCGGTAATATGGGCAATCTGCCCCCAGAACTCCCTAGCTACAGATCGGGAGGGGAAGTCGGTGGCGGTGGGCTAAGAAAAGCCGAAAATCTCTCTCCAAACCTCTAAAGGAACTATGAAGTTCCGGTTCATCAACCGGTACTTCACAGACTGGTCTGTGGAGAGGTAGGAGAAGGAGCTAACAAACTCTAAGGTCGGCTCCAAATAGGCTGGGGCTCGGATCTCAGTAAACTGATCCAGCCCCACAGTGGCAATCATCCTCCTAAGGTCACCATCTAACCCTAGGCAATCGAAAGCTGACACGTCCAGAAAACGTGGTGCGATAACTGGATGGCTAGCTATGCGCTCATAGTCTACCCGGCATCTCTCGTGGATCACCGGGCGGTAAGGACGGGAAGAAGAAGAAGGAGGGGAAGGTTAGGATCTATCTCTGAGGGCTAGGTGACGATCGGAACTCATTTTCTCTCAAACACTGTCAGAACACCTCGGTCACTGACAATACTCAGAAATCACCTCGGTCGAGATGCAGTTCGACTGGACCGAGGCGCAGCAGTTTGCGATTCCAATTCTCAGAAATTCAGTTCTTTTCCCCCAAAAATCACTACAATTGCTTCCTAAGGGGTACTTAAGCCTTTTCTCAGCAGAATCAGGGGCAACCAAAGCCCAAATCGAAACGAATGAACGAGTTAGGGTTTCAACTGTTTTTACCTCGTTTCGGTCGATTCGTTCGATTTCTTCGCAGATCTATTGTTGCAATAGGCTCCTCTACCCTTCAATCGCAGTTTGGAAGCGGAAATCTTCGAAAACGAGCAAAAACTGAGGAGGCAAGGTGATGAAGGCGCCGCGGTCGAGTTGAGTGAAGTAAAAAGTAAAAAAAATAAAATTTTCCCCCTTTTATACTGTTCCTGGATCTGCTGTCACCTCGGTCGAGATGGTCTCGACTGGACCGAGGTGGTTTTGCAGAAACCCTAGTCGCCTCGGTTGCTCAAGCATCAACTCGGTCGAGGTGCTGTGACAGTAACCGAGGTGTTTCTGTCTTCTCAGAATCTCGAACTTCTATCCTTCCAGTTATGCTCCTTCCGTAGATGTCTCCTGTAATCTGTCTAGAACGCCAAAAACAAAGCAAAGCAAAGCAAAAACAGAAACTATCTAAACTAGACTAGAAAACGGGAAAAGAAAACAATACCTTGGGTTGCCTCCCAAGAAGCGCTTGATTTAAGGTCGCTAGCTGGACCATGTTGCGTCTCAAATGAGATGGGAGTTACCCTCACCCCATACTTCACCTCCATCGTGGGGTAAAGTAAGTAAATCCATCAAACGCTCCAACAAGTGTAAATGCTTATCGGGGAATGAATCGTCTATGGGTAGGTCATCCGTCTCGCGGGAAGATTCCGGTAGCCGGCTGAGGTGATCCGCAACTGAGTTCTCGGATCCTTTCTTATCGCGGATCTCTAGGTCAAACTCTTGAAGCAAGAGAATCCATCGAATAAGGCGCGGTTTGGCATCCTTCTTAGCCAACAAGTAACGAATGGCTGCATCGTCGGTGTAGACAATGACTTTTGCCCCCACTAGATAGGAACGAAACTTCTCGAAAGCATATACAACCGCCAATAACTCCTTCTCGGTGGTAGCGTAATTGCGTTGTGCTTCATCTAGCGTCTTGCTAGCATAATAAATGGCGGTGGTCCGTCCATCCTTCTTCTGTCCAAGCACCGCTCCTACAGCTACATCACTAGCGTCACACATGACCTCAAAGGGCAAGGTCCAATCAGGAGGTTGGATAATGGGAGCGGAGGTCAACACTTCCTTAATCCTGTAAAAAGCATCAAGACACTCATGCGAAAACTCAAAGACAACATCTTTATTTAAGAGGTTGGTTAGAGGTTTAGAAATCTTAGAGAAGTCTTTGATGAATCTCCTGTAGAAACCTGCATGCCCGAGAAAACTCCTCACACCTTTAACAGAACAAGGAGGAGAGAGTTTCTCAATAGTCTCGATCTTAGCTCGATCGACCTCAATACCTCGATTAGAAACGAGGTGTCCTAGCACAATGCCTTCATTAACCATAAAATGACACTTCTCCCAATTCAGAACAAGGTTAGTGTCTTCACATCTTTTAAGCACTAGAGAAAGGTTAGATAGGCAATCATCAAAAGAGGAACCATATACAGAAAAATCATCCATGAATACCTCCATGATCTCCTCTATGTACTCGGAAAATATAGCCATCATGCATCGCTGGAAGGTAGTAGGTGCATTGCATAATCCAAATGGCATCCTCCGATAAGCAAACGTCCCCCAAGGACAAGTAAAAGTGGTCTTATCCTGATCATCCGGATGGATAGGAATCTGGAAGAATCCACTATAGCCGTCCAAGTAGCAAAAGTGTGAATGTTGGGCCAGTCGTTCGAGCATTTGATCGATGAAGGGAAGTGGAAAATGATCCTTCCGAGTCGCCGTGTTCAGCTTCCTATAATCCATGCAGACTCTCCAGCCCGTAACGGTCCTCGTTAGGATCAACTCGTTGTTCTTATTCGTCACAACGGTCATCCCTCCTTTCTTCGGAACGACATGCACCGGGCTAACCCACTTGCTGTCCGAGATAGGATAAATAATACCTGCATCCAACAACTTAAGAACTTCCTTCTTCACAACCTCTTTCATGATCGGATTTAACCGTCTTTGAGGTTCCCGTGAAGTCTTATGATTATCTTCCATTAGAATTCTATGCATGCAGAAAGAAGGTTTTATGCCAATAAGATCATCCGTGGTATAACCTATAGCCTTTCGATGCTTTCTCAGGACATGCATTAATTTAGACAATTCAGATTCGGTAAGGGAAGCACTAACAATAACGGGATAAGTAGAATCCGGTCCAAGAAAGATATACCTCAAGTGACTGGGGAGTTGTTTAAGCTCCACAACTGGGGGTGCTTTCTGAGAGGGATCCTTGCTTCCTCTTTCCAGTGGAGTGATGTTAGAAACTGGACTCGATGAAGTCTTAGTTAGAATCGTCTCGCCATCGACATCGGTCGAGGCGCACAGGCGTTGACCGAGGTGTTCTTCAGTCGCCTCGCTTGGTCCAGAAAGTGCCTCGGTCGAGGTACTGCTACTGGAACCGAAACTGGAGATCTCCGTCTCCTAGATTAGCTTCTCAGTTTTAGCCCCTGGATCCTCTTCCAGTGCCTTCAAGCTCTGTATATCTGCATCACAAGAAGCATCTATACCTTCCTCTATTAAACTGAATCTAATAACTCTTTCGAGTGGATCGTTAATAAGGATAGAGCTCACCAATTCTCTTGATTCTTCTTCATCGTAGATGTTGAAGATATCATCAGTCAGCTGCTCCCCTTTCATGGCTGCAAGTAGTGCGAACTCCACCTCATCGCCACCAACGTTGAATTTCAACTTGGCGTTCTTGCAATCCACGTTACAACCCGAAGTTGCTAGAAATGGCCTCCCGAGAATAATAGGAACAGGATAATCTGCGGGAATGTCAAGTACAACAAAATCTATAAGTAGATAGAAGTTACTTAACTTGACCGGAACGTCCTCCAAGATGCCCACGGGATGGGTAATGGAGCGATCCGCCATATAAAGTCGAATCTTGACCGGCTTGGGCTCTCCAAGACCGATCTTCGTGCATAGCTCCAGCGGGATGATGCTCACGCTGGCTCCTAGATCACAAAGGGCTTCACAAGTGACATCCCCAACTTGAATGGGAATGCAAAACGAGCCGGGATCTCTCAACTTAGGAGGCATCTTCTCCTCCATGATTTGTATGAGCGCCGAAGATTTAGATGTTATCTTAACTTCACCAACATCCTCCAGTTTCCTCTTCCTTGATAAGATTTCTTTTAAGAACTTCCCATAGGCGGGCATACCTAAAATAGCATCAAGGAAAGGAATATTAATATGTAGCTTATTCATCAAGTCAAGAAACTTACCAAAGTGCTTGTCTAGATGTGCTCTGGCTCTGGACTGAGGGAATGGAAGTGGTGGTTTGTATGCAGGAGGTGGAATATAAGTTTCAGTCGTCCCTCCTGCTTTCTGTTGCTCCACCTCGGTTGGCATCTTGGTCGAGGTGTTCTTCGACTGGGTCTGGACCGAGGTGGTCTGCGTCGAACGAGGTACTGGATCTGTAGTTTTAAGTCCACTCCTCGTCGTTATGGCCATGCACTGGCCCTTAGGGTTAGTTTCCGTCTTTGCTGGAAGCTTCCCTGGATCTCTTGGCGCTTCATTCGCCCTACTAGCAAGTTGTTGTTCGAAGGACTTTTGGGCCCTTGAAAATGAAGTCATAGAATTCTCCATAGCGCTAAGCTTGATCAAGATAGCCTCCAAAACTGCGTCTTTCTTTTCTGTTTGAGACGAACTTGATCCTTGCTCTTGGCTCTTTAATGGAGTAGAAGAAGAAGAAGGGGAAGAGAGGAAAGGGTTAGAGGAATCGTTAGAGTTGGAGTTTGAATGATTGTTACCGTGATTTTGGTTATTCGCCCTCCAGTTGTTGCTATTGGATCCTCTATTGTTATTGTTGTAGTTGTTGTTTCGGGGACCGTTGTTGTTGTTACGGTACCCGTTGTTGTTGTTGCTCCTTTGCCCTTGCTCTTCCTTCTTAGTTTGAGCCATCAAGAGTTCTTTCATTTGCTTCACGTCATTCTTCAAAGACGTGAGTTGATTGTTGTTGGATTGAGTCTCTTTAAAGTTGACTCTTTTAACTCCACCTTCAGCTCCTTGGTGGGGATATTTCTCCATGTGCAAGGCTTGCTTCTCAATGAAGTCCCAAGCCTCATCAATCGCCATGTCCATGAAGGTACCGGCGGAGAGTAGTTGGAGATTGAACTGGGTGCTTCCGTCCAGTCCTTTGAAGTAGATCTCCAACAACTCGATCTTTGGAATCCCATGATGTGGGCAATCCAAAAGGATATCCTTGAACCGCTCCCAAGATTTGGACAAGCTCTCCTTGTCCTTCATAATGAAAGCATTGATCTTCCCTCTCATTTCAGCGGTCTTTGAGGGGGGAAAGAATTTGGTCAAGAATTCCGTAGTCATCTCCTCCCATGTGCTAATTTTTCCTGGAGGAAGAGATTGATACCAAGTAAGAGCTCTATCTTTTAAAGAAAAGTAAAAAGGTCTTAGCTTGTAGTTGTTATTTTCAATTCTGGAAGGTCGTAAGGTTTCCATCAAGATCTCGTAGTTTTGAAGATGTTGATGCGGTGACTCCTTCTCTAGCCCTCCGAATTGGCATTGGCGAATCATGGATAGAACTTGCGGTCGAAGTTCGTAGTCATGATCCGTTGGATCTCCTAGGTTCACCCCTGGACGCCTCAGTTGTTGATTAGGGTCCATTCTTTGACCTAGGGTTTGTGGGATTCCTGCAAGAAGAACATCTCGGACTGGCCTCCGAGGTGGAAGTACATCGGCCGGGGCGTCAGGTACTGGAATCTGCCTCGGTCGAATATCAGCTACTGGATCCTGCATCGGTCGAGGATCAACAGGGGGATCTTCCCTCGGTCGAAGTAGAATCTGGTTTCGTATGACTGCTATCTCAGCTTCGATTGCTGCAGTCTTGGTGCGATTCTCTTCTTTCTCTTGCCTTAGTTCTTCCTTGCTGAGGCGTAGCAGCTCTAGCGCCTCTTTCAATTCGGCCGCAAGATCGCGATCGTCTTGTTGGGCCATCTTCGCTTCTCTTAAGCGTCACTTGTATGTCTTTTCCGGTTCGGGATCGTAAGGAACGATTTCCTTCCCAGTGCGGGTTCTTCGCATATACCTAAGAAAGAACCTGCAAAAGTCACTCAAGTAGAGTGGTTAGATGGGATGGAAGCACACTCAAACCCCAATAAAGGATAAACCTTTATTACCTACACTTATGATCGTTGGTACACAAACTAAGGAATTACCGGGTAAGTCTCATCCTAAGCTTGCATTGAACCAGGAAAGGTGTAATAAGAATAGGATTTAGAAAACACTAACACTTAACTTTCTGTTTAGGATCGGATAAGTCACCTCGGTCAGAAGAATTCCACCCCGGCCGAGATGTTCATCGACTGAACGAGATGCTTAGGGTTAAGGTTAAAGACTCGAACTTTCAGGATCCTACTGGAATCTAAGATTATTCTATCATTGTTTTTCCCACAACCTTCAGCCAATCACCCTAGAATCACACAAGGAAATTAGCCACTCATCATCATAATGAAAGTATTAAATATATGGGAAGAAGTTGAATATTTGAACAAGAAGAATTCAATTAAAAAGACTTCAATAACTGAATCAAATATCACAACAAAAGCGTTCCTTGGATAGCAACCCAAAAAGACAAGACAACAAATGAGAGAATTAAAGACAATCTTACAAAACCCTCCAAAAAGCTATAAAAGCTATAGACTTCAATCTTCCTTCAACCTTCAAATTGGTTCTTCGAATCTCTCCAATTGGAGTATGCTATTGTTGCGTTGTAAGCAAGATCTTCTCGTAAGCAAGATCAACGGTATAGCGTGATTTCCAACTGTATGCGGATGTCTGATTTGTGGAAAATCCAACCCTTTTTATAGGAAAATAACCCTCCAAAGATAATAAATCTTAGAAAGATATTTTCCCATAAATATAGGTAAAATATAATATTCTGCATATTTCCTTCCTTCCAGGAGCCAAGCCCAAAAATATAAGATCACTTTCCAAATTTAAAAGATCTCATCCAAGAATAAAATATTCTCGCCGCGTCCTAGGTGTTCGCCTTGGTCGAGTCGACGTCTCTGGATCACCTCGGTCGAGATGAATCTCTGGTCAACCGAGGTGAGTCATAACTGAATGTGAAATCTCTCGAATCTGCTCCAAAGTAAATCCTTAATCCATGGCTATGCTCCCTGGATGGTTCCTTATGCTCCTCAATGTAGCTCCAATGACTCCTTAGCTCTATTTGTTCCTTTTTGATGCAAAACGTGCCATTTTACCTGCAATTACAACAAAACTAGGTGTAGACCTCGATTCTCGCAAAGGTAGATGAAATGGTAATATAATCACATATTATACATGCTAACATGCAGATTATTGAAGATAAAACGTCCAAACAAACCCCGAAATATAGACTATAATTCATGCTATCAAGGGGAGACTCTCAACCATACATGGGATCCGACCTTGAACTCTAATGGTCGCCTTCTGATAGCATGAATTATAGTCTATATTTTGGGGTTTGTTTGGACGTTTTATCTTTCATAATCTGCATGTTTGTATGTACATTATGTGATTTTACTACCATTTCATCTACCTTTGCGAGAATCGAGGTCTACACCTTGTTTCGTTGTAATTGCAGGTAATGTGGTACGTTTTGCATCAAAAAGGAGCAAAAGGAGTCATGAGTCATTTGGAGCTACATTGAGGAGCAAAAAGGAATCATTCAGGAAGCATAGCCATGGATTAAAGATTTACTTTGGACCAGTTTTGAGAGATCCTACATTCAGTTATGAGTCACCTCGGTTGACCAGAGGTTCACCTCGACCGAGGCGATCCAGAGACGCCGACTCGACCGAGGCGAATACCTAGGACGCGGCGAGAATATTTTATTCTTGGCTGAGATCTTTTAAAATTGGAAAGTGATCTTATATTTTTGGGCTGAGCTTCTGGAAGGAAGGAGATATGCAAAATCATATATTTTACCTATATTTATGGGATAATATCTTCTTAAGATTTCTTATTTTTGGAGGGTTATTTTTCCTATAAAAAGGGTTGGATTTTCACAATTCCAACGTCACGCTATACCGTCGATCATGGTTTACAAGCGCAGCAGCCGCATCCCACCCCAATTTGGGAGAGAGTTGAAGAACCTTTTTGAAGGTTGAAGGAAGGTTGAAGACCATAGCTTTTATAGCTTTTTGGAGGGTTTTGTAAGATTGTCTTCAATTCCTTTCCTTGTTGTCTTGTCTTGTTGGATTATTATCCAAGGAACGATTTTGTGTGATATTTGATTCAGTTATTGAAGTCTTTTCATTAAATTCTTCTTTGTTCAAATATTCACCTTCTTCCCAAATATTTAATACTTTCATTATGATGATGAGTGGCTAATTTCCTTGTGTGATTCTAGGGTGATTGGCTGAAGGTTGTGGGAAAAACAATGATAGAATAATCTTAGATTCCAGTAGGATCCTGAAAGTTCGAGTCTTTAACCTTAACCCTAAGCATCTCGTTCGGTTGATGAACATCTCGGCCGGGGTGGAATTCTTCTGACCGAGGTGACTTATTTGATCCGTAACTGAGAGTTAAGTGTTAGAGTTTGCCAAATCCTATTCTTATTACACCTTTCTGGTTCAAAGCAAGCTTAGGATGAGACTTACCCGGTAATTCCTTAGTTTGTGTACCAACGATCATAAGTGTAGGTAATAAAGGCTTGTCCTTTATTGGGGTTTGAGTGTGCTTCCATCCCATC
>BSUD01000005.1:53139686-53181897 GCA_033239045.1 Fagopyrum esculentum
ATTCTATTCCCTTAGATGGTGTGTTAGTTTGAGGTTATAGTTCTTTATCTTGATTCCTTGAGACTTACCCGGTAATAGGAGTTACGGTTTAGGATTAGTGTGTAGTGAGACTTACCCGGTGATCTACCCCACTTTAGAAACACCTTCCCCACGCAAAAATCTCAGCTTTGTCCGCTTATCTATAGATCTTGAGTTGGAACCACAACTAGATGCTTTAATCCCTAGAATTGCATGTTTGCTTTATTTGACATCTTATTCATCTTTGATTGTATTGATTGCTCTTGTGGTTAGATTTAACGTAGCATACCGTGTTGACTTCGTTTCACCGAGTCCCTGTGATCGACCCCTGGAATTTTCTTGCTTTTACTACGATTGACCCGTACACTGCGGGTTCGCATCCTTGTTTTAAGCTTAAGTCTAGGGTTATAAATTTAAAGCTTGCACACACCGTTTGGAGCGAACAAGTTTTTGGCGCCGTTGCCGGGGACTTGGTCTAGACCGAGCCGGTACGGTTTGCTCTTGGGGCATTTGCCCCTGTTGCTACTAACTACTCTTTCTATGAGTTTTGTAGTTTTCAGGATTTCTTATGGCTATGTTTGATCCAGCCTGGATAGCAAGACAAAGTGCTAGGGCAGATCATTATGAATACTTGGAGGAGAAGTACTCCTTCTATTGGTTCAACAATGAATGGGAAAGAGAAGAGGCCATTCAGCATGAACTTGCGATATGGGATGAGAAGAATGTCCCTAAAAAGACTTATGAGCTACCTCTTGAAGATTCTCTCGAATCTAGGTTGGAGAAGTTAATGAAGAAGGTGACGGAGCTCAAGGAAAGCACCCTATCCTATGCTAAACCGGAAGAGGAGCATAAGGAAGTGTTGCACGTTTCGAGCATACCTCCAGTCAAACCAGAAGTTTCTCCTGAAGCTTCTGAGGGAGAAGATGTGGAAGATCTCGATCTGACTGTTGAGACCTCGGTCGAGGTAGAAGAGACCTCGGTCGAGATGATGGAAGAATCTGCAGAACCGGAAGAGGCAGATGCAGAAGACTTTAGCCAAATTACTGAGATTATGGTCAAGGTGGAAGAAAGACCAGCAGAACTGAGAGAGATTTCGTGGGTGGATTATCAACCCAACACGAAACTTGCCTCAAGCTTTGGAGAACTTTGCAAGGTACGTTCTCCTACTTCATTTGAATTCCCTATTAATATTTCTGAATTTTTCAGGAATGCACCGGAAAGTTGGAGGTCTCTTCCGAAAGAACCTCCTAAAATCAAGATGAAGTCTTCCTTGAAATTGTTGGAAGAAGAAGCTCCTTGGATTATAAGGAGTGAAGTTAACAAGCGCTTCACCGCTAAGGCAACGAAGTGTTATTTGTTCAAGTATGGGGTCCCTCGCATGCTCAGGACCCTGTACCATCCCCAAGCTATAGATGGGGAAGCTGCTATGATTCTCGAGAAACTATTTTCTCGATCAAGGAAAGGATGGGACGCAAGGCTAGATTATGTCCCATTGAAGTGCAGGAAGTCTAGAAGGATTCCGGTGAGAATCAAACCGTACAAGCTTGTACGTGGGAGATCTTACCATTTGCCGGTGAAATTAGGAACCGGAACCTTTTTGGAAGAATTTTATGATGGATGTGATGAGCACTCCATGGTGTTCAAGGTACATTGAGTAATTCTATGGAGAAGGGTCCAGCTAGCGACCTTAAACCAAGCGCTTCTTGGGAGGCAACCCAAGGTATTGCTTTCTTCTCCCTTTTCTAGTTTAGTTTAGATAGTTGCTTTGTTTTTGTTTCCTCTAGACAACAACCAGGTATTCCAAAAGGAAGGATCACAGTTCAGGAGCTACACTGGAAGAACAAAATTTCGAGAAGTTGAGGAAACGAGCTTTACTGAAATACATCTCGGGTACTGTCAGAACACCTCGACCGAGATGTGCTTCGCCAACCGAGATGGTCTTATCTGGGAGCTGTTTCTTACTTCTTCATGCAGTTTAGCTATGTTCGGTGAGTATCCTGTCCTTAGACCTATTTTGACCCACTGGGACAGTGTGTCCTAAGTATGGGGTGTTTATTGAGGTATTTGACACTTATGTGATGCATGACTCTATTTGACCGGATATTTATGCTTCACTTTTGCATCCATATGATTATCTGATACTACATGCATACCTACAGATTATTTGATTGAGAAAAACGTCGAAACCGAAAAAAAAATTGGTTTTAAAAAAAATTTTTTGACCTCGACCGGGCAGATTCTGGCAAAACGAGGTGTTTCACCTCGGTTGAACCAAGAACACCTCGACCGAGGTGGGCGTAACAGAAAATTTTCGAAAACGATTTTTGTGTTACTTATCTGGATATGATCTCAGTGAAGATTTTGTTTACCGACTGGATTTAAATTCTTTATATGTTTGAAATGTTTTATGATATGTTTAAGTTGCTAAATGCTTTGTTTGAAATTATTGGCATGTTTAATACTTTATTTTTATCCAAATTATGTTGAATTTGAAGGTTGACACCGCAGCATAAGTTCTCTCACGTTCTTCTTGGAAAGACCAAGGCAATTCATTCTTCTTCTTCTTCTTCTTCTTGATCATGCTTAGCCCCTCATATACATATTGCCTCCCTTTACCTATCCGGGAATTTGGAAGCAAGCGAAGTGGTGAAAGCAAGTCAAAAGTTGAGAAGTGGCTGAAAGTGAAAGTGTTAGAAAGCAATAATAGGTTTGGGGAAGTCGATCATGAAGATGAGTAACTCGGCACCATTCACATAGCCGGGTGTTTGTGTCTTGCCAAAGTCGGATTGAGCGATATTCCTAACGGGTCATGGTATGTGCATCAAGGGTTTGACGCATCTCAAGAAATTGATGATTGCGGATTTCCTAGGCTTCGGTTATTGTGCACCTCTGTCCATGCATCCCAAAAAGTAAAGTAAAAAGAAAAAAAAGTGTGAAATAAGCAAAGCTTATTGGTGGAAGATGTTGCAAGTCAAAGTGAAAGTGAAGTTCATCCTTTTCCCGGATTCTAGCACCACATTACCTTACATACATCCCTACCCTACACGTTTCTTGACCTTTCTTTTGGGAAGCCCTTGAGACCTTGAGCTTGTTGATTGACTTAGCGGTTTAAATCGGATTATACATGATTAATTTTGATAATTATGATTTATTATGCATTCTATGATTTCATGCAAAGATGAACAACTTTCCTATATTTATAAAATGTTTTGATCATATTGAGTTTTTAATTTCCAGGAAGTACTCTCTTAGAGTGATCTATGATAATTGCACACCATAAAAATGTTTTTTGAAAGACTTTTCATTGATTTTCTTGACTTATAATCCATTCTATCTTGATTTCTATATGAGGAACTTGCTTAGGGACAAGCAAGGGCTAAGTATGGGGTATTTTGATAGCATGAATTATAGTCTATATTTTGGGGTTTGTTTGGACGTTTTATCTTTCATAATCTGCATGTTTGTATGTACATTATGTGATTTTACTACCATTTCATCTACCTTTGCGAGAATCGAGGTCTACACCTAGTTTCGTTGTAATTGCAGGTAATATGGTACGTTTTGCATCAAAAAGGAGCAAAAGGAGTCAAGAGTCATTTGGAGCTACATTCAGGAAGCACAACCATGGATTAAAGATTTACTTTGGACCAGTTTTGAGAGATTCTACACTCAGTTATGAATCACCTCGGTTGACCAGAGGTTCACCTCGACCGAGGCGATCCAGAGACGCCGACTCGACCGAGGCGAATACCTAGGACGCGGCGAGAATATTTTATTCTTGGCTGAGATCTTTTAAAATTGGAAAGTGATCTTATATTTTTGGGCTGAGCTTCTAGAAGGAAGGAGATATGCAGAATCATATATTTTACCTATATTTATGGGATAATATCTTCTTAAGATTTCTTATCTTTGGAGGTTTATTTTCCTATAAAAAGGGTTGGATTTTCCACAAATCCAACATCACGCTATACCGTCGATCAGGGTTTACAAGCGCAGCAGCCGCATCCCACCCCAATTTGGGAGAGAGTTGAAGAACCTTTTTGAAGGTTGAAGGAAGGTTGAAGACCATAGCTTTTATAGCTTTTTGGAGGGTTTTGTAAGATTGTCTTCAATTCCTTTCCTTGTTGTCTTGTCTTGTTGGATTATTATCCAAGGAACGATTTTGTGTGATATTTGATTCAGTTATTGAAGTCTTTTCATTAAATTCTTCTTTGTTCAAATATTCACCTTCTTCCCATATATTTAATACTTTCATTATGATGATGAGTGGCTAATTTCCTTGTGTGATTCTAGGGTGATTGGCTGAAGGTTGTGGGAAAAACAATGATAGAATAATCTTAGATTCCAGTAGGATCCTGAAAGTTCGAGTCTTTAACCTTAACCCTAAGCATCTCGTTCGGTTGATGAACATCTCGGCCGGGGTGGAATTCTTCTGACCGAGGTGACTTATTTGATCCGTAACTGAGAGTTAAGTGTTAGAGTTTGCCAAATCCTATTCTTATTACACCTTTCTGGTTCAAAGCAAGCTTAGGATGAGACTTACCCGGTAATTCCTTAGTTTGTGTACCAACGATCATAAGTGTAGGTAATAAAGGCTTGTCCTTTATTGGGGTTTGAGTGTGCTTCCATCCCATCCTTGTGAGTTAGCCTGAGACTTACCCGGTAAAGGTTAATTCTATTCCCTTAGATGGTGTGTTAGTTTGAGGTTATAGTTCTTTATCTTGATTCCTTGAGACTTACCCGGTAATAGGAGTTACGGTTTAGGATTAGTGTGTAGTGAGACTTACCCGGTGATCTACCCCACTTTAGAAACACCTTCCCCACGCAAAAATCTCAGCTTTGTCCGCTTATCTATAGATCTTGAGTTGGAACCACAACTAGATGCTTTAATCCCTAGAATTGCATGTTTGCTTTATTTGACATCTTATTCATCTTTGATTGTATTGATTGCTCTTGTGGTTAGATTTAACGTAGCATACCGTGTTGACTTCGTTTCACCGAGTCCCTGTGATCGACCCCTGGAATTTTCTTGCTTTTACTACGATTGACCCGTACACTGCGGGTTCGCATCCTTGTTTTAAGCTTAAGTCTAGGGTTATAAATTTAAAGCTTGCACACACCGTTTGGAGCGAACAAGTTTTTGGCGCCGTTGCCGGGGACTTGGTCTAGACCGAGCCGGTACGGTTTGCTCTTGGGGCATTTGCCCCGTTTTGTCTAACCACTCTACTTGAGTGACTTTTGCAGGTTCTTTCTTAGGTATATGCGAAGAACCCGCACTGGAAAGGAAATCGTTCCTTACGATCCCGAACCAGAAAAGACATACAAGCGACGCTTAAGAGAAGCGAAGATGGCCCAACAAGACGATCGCGATTTTGCGGCCCAGTTGAGAGAGACGCAGGAGCTGCTACGTCTCAGTAAAGAAGAGCTAAGGCAAGAGAAAGAAGAGAATCAGGCCAGGAATGCAGCAATCGAAGCTGAGATTGCAGCAATTCGGAACCAGATTCTACCTCGACCGCTGCAGGATCCAGTAGTTGATCCTCGACCGAGGCAGATTCCAGTACCTGACGCCCCGGCCGATGTACATCCACTTCGGATGCCAGTCCGAGATGTTCTTCTTGCAGGAATTCCACAGACCCTAGGTCAAAGGATGGACCCTAACCAGCAGCTGAGGCGTCCAGGAGTGAACCTAGGAGATCCAGCGGATCATGACTACGAACTTCGACCGCAAGTTCTAGCCATGATTCGCCAATGTCAATTCGGAGGGCTAGAGAAGGAGTCGCCGCATCAACATCTTCAAAACTACGAGATTTTGATGGAGACCTTGCGACCTCCCAGAATTGAAAATAACAACTACAAGCTAAGACCTTTCTACTTTTCTCTTAAAGATAGAGCTCTTACTTGGTATCAATCTCTTCCTGCAGGAAAAATCAGCACATGGGAAGAGATGACTACAGAATTCTTGACCAAATTCTTTCCCCCCTCAAAGACTGCTGAAATGAGAGGAAAGATCAATGCTTTCATCATGAAGGACAAGGAGAGCTTGTCCAAGTCTTGGGAGCGATTCAAGGATATCCTTTTGGATTGCCCACATCATGGGATTCCAAAGATCGAGTTGTTGGAGATCTACTTCAAAGGGCTGGACGGAAACACCCAGTTCAATCTCCAACTACTCTCTGCCGGTACATTCATGGACATGGCGGTTGACGAGGCTTGGGACTTCATTGAGAAGCAAGCCTTGCACATGGAGAAGTATACCCACCAAGGAGCTGAAGGTGGAGTTAAAAGAGTCAACTTTCAAGAGACTCAACCCAACAACAACCAACTCACGTCCTTGAAGAACGACGTGAAGCAATTGAAGGAGCTATTGATGGCTCAAACTAAGAAGGAAGAGCAAGGGCAAAGGAACAACAACAATAACGGGTACCGCAACAACAACAACGGACCCCAAAACAACAACTACAACAACAATAGAGGATCCAATAGCAACAATTGGAGGGCGAATAACCAAAACAACGGTAACAATCATTCAAACTTCAACTCTAATGATTCCTCTAACCCTTTCCTCTCTCCTCCTTCTTCTTCTTCCACTCCATTGAAAAGTCAAGGGCAAGGATCAAGTTCGTCTCAGCCAGAAAAGAAGGACGCAGTCCTGGAGGCAATCTTGATCAAGCTTAGTGCTATGGAGAATTCTATGACTTCATTTTCGAGGGCCCAAAAGTCCTTCGAACAACAACTTGCTAATAGGGCGAATGAAGCGCCAAGAGATCCAGGGAAGCTTCCGGCAAAGACGGAAACTAACCCTAAGGGCCAGTGCATGGCCATCACGACGAGGAGTGGACTCAAAACTGCAGATCCAGTACCTCGCTCGACGCAGACCACCTCGGTCCAGATCCAGTCGAAGAACACCTCGACCGATATGCCAACCGAGGCGGCGCAACAGAAAGTAGGAGGAACGACAGAAACTTACGTTCCACCTCCTGCATATAAACCACCACTTCCATTCCCCCAGTCCAGGGCCAGAGCACATCTTGACAAGCATTTTGGTAAGTTTCTTGACTTGATGAATAAGCTCCATATTAATATTCCCTTCCTTGATGCTATTTTAGGTATGCCCGCCTACGGGAAGTTCTTAAAGGAGATCCTATCAAGGAAGAGGAAACTGGAGGATGTTGGTGAAGTTAGGATGACATCTAAATCTTCAGAACTTATCAAGATCATGAAGGAAAAGATGCCACCTAAATTGAGAGATCCCGGCTCATTTTGCATTCCCATTCAAGTTGGGGATGTCACTTGTGAAGCCCTTTGCGATCTAGGAGCCAGCGTGAGTATCATCCCGCTGGAGCTATGCACTAAGATCGGTCTTGGAGAGCCCAAGCCGGTCAAGATTCGACTTTACATGGCGGATCGCTCCATCACCCATCCCGTGGGCATTTTGGAGGATGTTCCGGTCAAGTTAGGTAACTTCTATCTTCCTATAGATTTTGTCGTACTTGACATTCCCGCAGATTATCCTGTTCCTATCATTCTCGGGAGGCCATTTCTAGCAACTTCGGGTTGCAATGTGGATTGCAAGAACGCCAAGTTGAAATTCAACGTTGGTGGCGATGAGGTGGAGTTCGCACTACTTGCAGCCATGAAAGGAGAGCAACTAACTGATGATATCTTCAACATCTACGATGAAGAAGAATCAAGAGAATTGGTAAGCTCTATCCTTATTAACGATCCACTCGAAAGAGTTATAAGCTTCAGTTTAATGGAGGAAGGTATAGATGCTTCTTGTGATGCAGATATACGGAGCTTAAAGGCACTAGAAGAAGATCCAGGAGCCATAACTGAGAAGCTGATCCAGGAAACGAAGATTTCCAGCCTCGGATCCAGTAGCAGTACCTCGACCGAGGCACTTTCTGGACTGAACGAGGCGTCAGAAGAACACCTCGGTCAACGCGTTTGCGTCTCGACCGAGGTCGACAGCGAGACGATTCAAACTGAGACTGCATCGAGTCCAGTTTCTGATACCACTCCACTGGAAAGAGGAAGCGGAGATCCCTCCCAGAAAGCACCCCCAGTAGTGGAGCTTAAACAACTCCCTAGTCACTTGAGGTATATCTTTCTTGGGCCGGATTCTACTTATCCCGTTATTGTTAGTGCTTCCCTTTCCGATTCTGAACTAACTAAGCTAATGCATGTCCTGAGAAAGCATCGAAAAGCCATAGGGTACACCACGGATGATCTTATTGGCATTAAACCTTCTTTCTGCATGCATAGAATTCTAATGGAAGATAATCATAAGACTTCACGGGAACCTCAAAGACGGTTAAATCCGATCATGAAAGAGGTTGTGAAGAAGGAAGTTCTTAAGTTGTTGGATGCAGGTATTATTTATCCTATCTCGGACAGCAAGTGGGTTAGCCCGGTGCATGTCATTCCGAAGAAAGGAGGGATGACCGTTGTGACGAATAAGAACAACGAGTTGATCCCAACAAGGACCGTTACGGGCTGGAGAGTTTGCATCGACTATAGGAAGCTGAACACGGCTACTCGGAAGGATCATTTTCCGCTTCCCTTCATTGATCAAATGCTCGAGCGGTTGGCCCAGCATTCACACTTTTGCTACTTGGACGGCTATAGTGGATTCTTCCAGATTCCTATCCATCCGGATGATCAGGAGAAGACCACTTTCACTTGTCCATGGGGGACGTTTGCCTATCGGAGGATGCCATTTGGATTGTGCAATGCACCAGCTACCTTCCAGCGATGCATGATGGCTATCTTTTCCGAGTACATAGAGGAGATCATGGAGGTATTTATGGACGATTTTTCTGTATATGGTTCCTCTTTTGATGATTGCCTATCTAACCTTTCTCTAGTACTTAAAAGATGTGAAGACACTAACCTTGTCTTGAATTGGGAGAAGTGTCATTTTATGGTTAACGAAGGCATTGTGCTAGGACACCTCGTTTCTAATCGAGGTATAGAGGTCGATCGAGCTAAGATCGAGACTATTGAGAAACTCCCTCCTCCTTGTTCTGTTAAAGGTGTGAGGAGTTTTCTCGGGCATGCAGGTTTCTACAGGAGATTCATCAAGGACTTCTCCAAGATTTCTAAACCTCTAACTAACCTCTTGAATAAAGATGTTGTTTTTGAGTTTTCGCAGGAGTGTCTTGATGCTTTTTACAGGATTAAGGAAGCGTTGATCTCCGCTCCCATTATCCAGCCTCCTGATTGGACCTTACCCTTTGAGGTCATGTGTGACGCTAGTGATGTAGCCGTAGGAGCGGTGCTTGGACAGAAGAAAGATGGACGGACCACCGCCATCTATTATGCTAGCAAGACGCTAGATGAAGCCCAACTCAACTACGCTACCACGGAGAAGGAGTTATTGGCGGTTGTATATGCTTTCGAGAAGTTTCGTTCCTATCTAGTAGGGGCGAAAGTCATTGTCTACACCGACCATGCAGCCATTCGTTACTTGTTGGCTAAGAAAGATGCCAAGCCGCGCCTTATTCGATGGATTCTCTTGCTTCAAGAGTTTGACCTAGAGATCCGCGATAAGAAGGGATCCGAGAACTCCGTTGCGGATCACCTCAGCCGGCTACCGGAATCTTCCCGCGAGACGGATGACCCACCCATAGACGATTCATTCCCCGATGAGCACTTACACTTGTTGGAGCGTTTGATGGATTTACTTACTTCACCCCACGATGGGTTCTCTTTACGAAGCTTACCGTTATCGACTTTGTTTCACCGAGTCCCTGTGATCGACCCCTAGAATTTCTTGCTTTTTACTACGATTGACCCGTACACTGCGGGTTTGCATCCTTGTTTTAAGCTTAAGTCTAGGGTTATAAATTTAAAGCTTGCACACACCTTTTGGAGCGAACAAGTTTTTGGCGCCGTTGCCGGGGACTTGGTCTAGACCGAGCCGGTACGGGTTGCTCTTGGGGCGCTTGCCCCCGTGTCATCTAACCACTCTACTTGAGTGACTTTTGCAGGTTCTTTCTTAGGTATATGCGAAGAACCCGCACTGGGAAGGAAATCGTTCCTTACGATCCCGAACCAGAAAAGACATACAAACGACGCTTAAGAGAAGCGAAGATGGCCCAACAAGACGATCACGATCTTTTGGCCCAATTGAGAGAGACGCAGGAGCAGCTACGTCTCAGTAAAGAAGAACTAAGGCAGGAAAAAGAAGAGAATCAGGCCAGGAATGCAGCAATCGAAGCTGAGATTGCAGCAATTCGGAACCAGATTCAACCTCGACCGATGCAGGATCCAGTAATTGATCCTCGACCGAGGCAAGTCCCAGTTCCTGACGCCCCGGCCGATGTGCATCCACTTCGGATGCCAGTCCGAGATGTTCTTCTTGCAGGAATTCCACAAACCCTAGGTCAAAGGATGGACCCTAATCAACAGCTGAGGCGTCCAGGAGTGAACCTAGGAGATCCAGCGGACCATGACTACGAACTTCGACCACAAGTTCTAGCGATGATTCGCCAATGTCAATTCGGAGGGCTAGAGAAGGAGTCGCCGCATCAACATCTTCAAAACTACGAGATCTTGATGGAGACCTTGCGACCTCCCAGAATTGAAAATAACAACTACAAGCTAAGACCTTTCTACTTTTCTCTTAAAGATAGAGCTCTTACTTGGTATCAATCTCTTCCTGCAGGAAAGATCAGCACATGGGAAGAGATGACTACGGAATTCTTGACCAAATTCTTTCCCCCCTCAAAGACTGCTGAAATGAGAGGAAAGATCAATGCTTTCATCATGAAGGACAAGGAGAGCTTGTCCAAGTCTTGGGAGCGATTCAAGGATATCCTTTTGGATTGCCCACATCATGGGATTCCAAAGATCGAGTTGTTGGAGATCTACTTCAAAGGGCTGGACGGAAACACCCAGTTCAATCTCCAACTACTCTCCGCCGGTACATTCATGGACATGGCGGTTGACGAGGCTTGGGACTTCATTGAGAAGCAAGCCTTGCACATGGAGAAGTATACCCACCAAGGAGCTGAAGGTGGAGTTAAAAGAGTCAACTTTCAAGAGACTCAACCCAACAACAACCAACTCACGTCCTTGAAGAACGACGTGAAGCAATTGAAGGAGCTATTGATGGCTCAAACTAAGAAGGAAGAGCAAGGGCAAAGGAACAACAACAACAACAATAACGGGTACCGCAACAACAACAACGGACCCCAAAACAACAACTACAACAACAATAGAGGATTCAATAGCAACAATTGGAGGGCGAATAACCAAAACAACGGTATGCCCGCCTACGGGAAGTTCTTAAAGGAGATCCTATCAAGGAAGAGGAAACTGGAGGATGTTGGTGAAGTTAGGATGACATCTAAATCTTCAGAACTTATCAAGATCATGAAGGAAAAGATGCCACCTAAATTGAGAGATCCCGGCTCATTTTGCATTCCCATTCAAGTTGGGGATGTCACTTGTGAAGCCCTTTGCGATCTAGGAGCCAGCGTGAGTATCATCCCGCTGGAGCTATGCACTAAGATCGGTCTTGGAGAGCCCAAGCCGGTCAAGATTCGACTTTACATGGCGGATCGCTCCATCACCCATCCCGTGGGCATTTTGGAGGATGTTCCGGTCAAGTTAGGTAACTTCTATCTTCCTATAGATTTTGTCGTACTTGACATTCCCGCAGATTATCCTGTTCCTATCATTCTCGGGAGGCCATTTCTAGCAACTTCGGGTTGCAATGTGGATTGCAAGAACGCCAAGTTGAAATTCAACGTTGGTGGCGATGAGGTGGAGTTCGCACTACTTGCAGCCATGAAAGGAGAGCAACTAACTGATGATATCTTCAACATCTACGATGAAGAAGAATCAAGAGAATTGGTAAGCTCTATCCTTATTAACGATCCACTCGAAAGAGTTATAAGCTTCAGTTTAATGGAGGAAGGTATAGATGCTTCTTGTGATGCAGATATACGGAGCCTAAAGGCACTAGAAGAAGATCCAGGAGCCATAACTGAGAAGCTGATCCAGGAAACGAAGATTTCCAGCCTCGGATCCAGTAGCAGTACCTCGACCGAGGCACTTTCTGGACTGAACGAGGCGTCAGAAGAACACCTCGGTCAACGCGTTTGCGTCTCGACCGAGGTCGACAGCGAGACGATTCAAACTGAGACTGCATCGAGTCCAGTTTCTGACACCACTCCACTGGAAAGAGGAAGCACAGATCCCTCCCAGAAAGCACCCCCAGTTGTGGAGCTTAAACAACTCCCTAATCACTTGAGGTATATCTTTCTTGGGCCGGATTCTACTTATCCCGTTATTGCTAGTGCTTCCCTCTCCGATTCTGAACTAACTAAGCTAATGCATGTCCTGAGAAAGCATCGAAAAGCCATAGGCTACACCACGGATGATCTTATTGGCATTAAACCTTCTTTCTGCATGCATAGAATTCTAATGGAAGATAATCATAAGACTTCACGGGAACCTCAAAGACGGTTAAATCCGATCATGAAAGAGGTTGTGAAGAAGGAAGTTCTTAAGTTGTTGGATGCAGGTATTATTTATCCTATCTCGGACAGCAAGTGGGTTAGCCCAGTGCACGTCGTTCCGAAGAAAGGAGGGATGACCGTTGTGACAAATAAGAACAACGAGTTGATCCCAACAAGGACCGTTACGGGCTGGAGAGTTTGTATCGACTATAGGAAGCTGAACACGGCTACTCGGAAGGATCATTTTCCGCTTCCCTTCATTGATCAAATGCTCGAGCGGTTGGCCCAGCATTCACACTTTTGTTACTTGGACGGCTATAGTGGATTCTTCCAGATTCCTATCCATCCGGATGATCAGGAGAAGACCACTTTCACATGTCCTTGGGGGACGTTTGCCTACCGGAGGATGCCATTCGGATTGTGCAATGCACCCGCTACCTTCCAGCGATGCATGATGGCTATCTTTTCCGAGTACATTGAGGAGATCATGGAGGTATTTATGGATGATTTTTCTGTATATGGTTCCTCTTTTGATGATTGCCTATCTAACCTTTCTCTAGTGCTTAAAAGATGTGAAGACACTAACCTTGTTTTGAATTGGGAGAAGTGTCATTTTATGGTTAACGAAGGCATTGTGCTAGGATACATCGTTTCTAATCGAGGTATTGAGGTCGATCGAGCTAAGAAGGAGACTATTGAGAAACTCCCTCCTCCTTGTTCTGTTAAAGGTGTGAGGAGTTTTCTCGGGCATGCAGGTTTCTACAGGAGATTCATCAAGGACTTCTCCAAGATTTCTAAACCTCTAACTAACCTCTTGAATAAAGATGTTGTTTTTGAGTTTTCGCAGGAGTGTCTTGATGCTTTTTACAGGATTAAGGAAGCGTTGATCTCCGCTCCCATTATCCAACCTCCCGACTGGACCTTGCCCTTTGAGGTCATGTGTGACGCTAGCGATGTAGCCGTAGGAGCGGTGCTTGGGCAAAAGAAGGATGGACGGACCACCGCCATTTACTATGCTAGCAAGACGCTAGATGAAGCACAACGCAACTACGCTACCACCGAGAAAGAATTACTGGCGGTTGTATATGCTTTCGAGAAGTTCCGTTCCTATCTAGTAGGGGAGAAAGTCATTGTCTACACCGATCATGCAGCCATTCGTTACTTGTTGGCTAAGAAAGATGCAAAGCCGCGCCTTATTCGATGGATTCTCTTGCTCCAAGAGTTTGACCTAGAGATCCGCGATAAGAAGGGATCCGAGAATTCAGTTGCGGATCACCTCAGCCGGCTACCGGAATCCTCCCGCGAGACGGATAGCCCACCCATAGACGATTCATTCCCCGATGAGCACTTGCACGTCTTGGAGCGTTTGATGGATCTACTTACTTCACCCCACGATGGAGGTGAAGTATGGGGTGAGGGTACCTCCTACCTCGTTTGAGACGCATCATGGTCCAGCTAGCGACCTTAAATCAAGCGTTTCTTGGGAGGCAACCCAAGGTATTGCTTTCTTTCCCGTTTTCTAGTCTAGCTTAGATAGTTTTTGCTTTTGCTTTGTTTTTGGCGTTCTGGACAGACAACAGGAAGGAGCACTCCTGGAAAGAGAGAAGTTCGAGATTCTGAGAAGAAAGAGGCACCTCGGTCACTGTCAGAACACCTCGACCGAGTTGATTCTTGAAGCAACCGAGGCGACTAGGGTTTCTGCAGAACCGCCTCGGTCCGTACCACCTCGGTCCAGTCGAGACCATCTCGACCGAGGTGACAGCAGACCTCGTGACAGTATAAAAAGACAAAAAATTTACAGTTTTCACTTTTTACCCCATTTCGACCGCGGCGATAGCATACCTCGTTCTCCTCCGTTTCTCGCTCGTTTTCGAAGATTTCTGCTTCCAAAACACGATTAAAGGGTAGAAGAGTCGATTGCAACTACAGATCTGCGAGAAATCTGAGTGTTTCGACCGAAACGAAGTGCAAAAGGTTCGAAAACCCTAACTCGCTTGTTTACTGCGTATTGGGCTTTGGTTGCCCTTGTTTCTGTTGAGGAAATCTATAAGTACCCCTTAGGAAGCATTTGTAGTGATTTTAGGGGGAAAAGAACTGAAATTCTGAGAATTGAAATCGCAACTGCTACGCCTCGGTCCAGTCGAACTGCATCTCGACCGAGGTGATTTCTGAGGCTTGTCAGTCAACCGAGGTGGTCTGACAGTGTTTTGTGAAGATGATTTCCGATCGCCGCCTCGCTCTGAGAGATAGATCCTCCCCTTCCCCTTCTCCTTCCTCGTCCCGTCCCTACCGCCCGGCCATCCACGAGAGATGTCGGGTAGACTATGAGAGGATAGCGGGCCGTCCAGTTATCGCACCACGATTTCTGGAGGTGTCCGCTTTTGACTGCCTAGGGTTAGAGGCTGACCTTAGGAGGATGATTGCTACCGTTGGGCTAGATCAGTTCATTGAGATCCGAGCCCCAGCCTACATAGAGCCGACACTCGAGTTTGTTAGCTCCTTCTCCTACCTTCCCACAGACGGATCTGTGAAGTACCGGCTGATGAGCCGGAACTTCATAGTTCCATTAGAGATCTGGAGAGAGATCTTTGGCTTTCCTGCCCCTACAGCTGTAGACTTCCCCTCCCGATCCGTAGCTAGGGAGTTCTGGGGACAGATAGCCCACATTACCACTCATGCAGACAGATGGCGCCCTGGAGATTCCAGGGAGAAGGTCATCTTTCACCCGGCCTTCAGACTAGCCCACAGGATTTTTAGTGAGATGCTTCTGGCGCGTACTGAGACGCCCCAGAAGATCAGACAGGGGGAGCTCTTTTCGCTTTACTGCATGGTCACAGGAGGTTTCCCCGACTTTGGCTTGCTCTTGGCAGAGGATCTGCACAAGATCAAAGCCAAGGCGAAGGGGGATATTTGCTGTGGAGGTCTAGTCACCCACATCGCCACCTACCACGGGATGGACCTCAGCGTTTGCACATTGGCGGCGGCTCCGAAGCCGCTGGGTCTGCAGGAGATGATCACGCGGAGGATTCTTGTTCCCCGTGGGTTGACCACTCCATACGTTGCCATGCCTTGGGAGCGGACTGCACCTCAGGGCATCAGATGGTCTGCACAGTTCTCTGTCGCCGACCCGCATTTCTGGCAGGCAGCATGGGTCCCACTTATGGAGGACTATAGAGAGGGAGCAGCTGCCGCTGCCGCAGCTGCAGAGCAGGCTGAGGAGGCTGAGGATGAGGATGACGACGACGAGACTGCTGATGAGAGAGGAGGCGGCGTCCCGATGGACACAGGGACTGATACTGCTGGGACGAGCGCGCCTCCCATTATTGATCTAGATGAGGATGAGGAGGATACTGAGCCGGCGCCAGCTGAGACTTCTCCAGTCAGGCCCGCTAGGCGCAGGAGGCAGAGAGTTAGGGACAGAGCAGCACACCGACGGATCGATGACCTGACGGATCAGGTTATCGACTCTTATGCTGCACTTTCATTGGATATCCGGGAGATGCAGGAGCGGCAGCATCATCAGCACATGATGGCTCAGCTACAGTTCCAGCATGTCATGGGCTATCCCTATGACCCTACTCAGTTCCCCTACATACCACCACCACCTCCACCGGATCGAGACTACTGAGGAGCTGCAGGGTTTTATTTATTTATTTTTATGCAGTTCGGCTCTTTATCCGGTGAGTCCTCTTTCATTCAGACTTTTATTATACCCATTGGGACAGTGTGTCTCAAGTATGGGGTATTTGATGTACTACTTGACTTCATGATGACTTCGATGTATTATTTGACTTATGATGTATTATATTGATCGGATATTTTTCATATTTATGCTTCATTGTGCATTTATATGTTTATCTGAGATTGCATGCATACTTACAGGTTATTTGATTGAGAAAAACGTCGAAACTGAGAAAAAATTGGTTATAAACAAAAAATTTTTCGACCTCGACCGGGACAGTTCTGGCAAAACGAGGTGTTTCACCTCGGTTGAACCAAGAACATCTCGACCGAGGTGGGTTAACTGAGAGTTTTCGGAAACGATTTTTGTGTTACTTATCTGGATATGATCTCAGTGAAGATCTTGTTTACTAACTGGTTTTAAATCCTTTATGTGTTTGAAATGTTCTATGATATGTTTAAGTTGCTAAATGCTTTGTTTGAAATTATTGGCATGTTTAATACTTTGTTTTTATCCAAATTATGTTGAATTTGAAGGTTGACACCGCAGGTTAAGTTCTCTCACATTCTTCTTGGAAAGACCAAGGCAATTCATTCTCTTCTCCCTTCTTCTTCTTGATCATGCTTAGCCCCTCATATACATTTTGCCCCCCTTTACCTATCCGGGAATTTGGAAGCAAGCGAAGTGGTGAAAGCAAGTTAAAGTTGAAGATGGCTGAAAGTGAAAGTGTTAGAAAGCAATAATAGGTTTGGGGAAGTCAATCATGAAGATGAGTAACTCGGCACCATTCACATAGCCGGGTGTTTGTGTCTTGCCAAAGTCGGATTGAGCGATATTCCTAACGGGTCATGGTATGTGCATCAAGGGTTTGATGCATCTCGAGAAATTGATGATTGCTGATTTCCTAGGCTTCGGTTATTGTGCACCTCTGTCCATGCATCCCAAAAAGTAAAGTAAAAAAGAAAAAAAGTGTGAGATAAGCAAAGCTTACTGGTGGAAGATGTTGCAAGTCAAAGTGGAAGTGAAGTTCATCCTTTTCCCGGATTCTAGCACCACATTACCTTACATACATCCCTACCCTACACGTTTCTTGACCTTTCTTTTGGGAAGCCCTTGAGACCTTGAGCTTGTTGATTGACTTAGCGGTTTAAATCGGATTATACATGGTTAATTTTGATAATTATGATTTATTATGCATTCTATGATTTTATGCAAAGATGAACAACTTTCCTATATTTATAAAATGTTTTGATCATATTGAGTTTTTAAATCCCAGGAAGTAATCTCTTAGAGTGATCTATGATAGTTGCACACCATAGAAATGTTTTTGAAAGACTTTTTCATTGATTTTCTTGGCTTATAATCCATTCTATCTTGATTTCTATATGAGGAACTTGCTTAGGGACAAGCAAGGGCTAAGTATGGGAAATTTTGATAGCATGAATTATAGTCTATATTTTGGGGTTTGTTTGGACGTTTTATCTTTCATAATCTGCATGTTTGTATGTACATTATGTGATTTTACTACCATTTCATCTACCTTTGCGAGAATCGAGGTCTACACCTAGTTTCGTTGTAATTGCAGGTAATGTGGTACGTTTTGCATCAAAAAGGAGCAAAAGGAGTCATGAGTCATTTGGAGCTACATTGAGGAGCAAAAAGGAATCATTCAGGAAGCATAGCCATGGATTAAAGATTTACTTTGGACTAGTTTTGAGAGATTCTACATTCAGTTATGAGTCACCTCGGTTGACCAGAGGTTCACCTCGACCGAGGCGATCCAGAGACGCCGACTCGACCGAGGCGAATACCTAGGACGCGGCGAGAATATTTTATTCTTGGCTGAGATCTTTTAAAATTGGAAAGTGATCTTATATTTTTGGGCTGAGCTTCTGGAAGGAAGGAGATATGCAAAATCATATATTTTACCTATATTTATGGGATAATATCTTTTTAAGATTTCTTATTTTTGGAGGGTTATTTTTCCTATAAAAAGGGTTGGATTTTCACAATTCCAACGTCACGCTATACCGTCGATCAGGGTTTACAAGCGCAGCAGCCGCATCCCACCCCAATTTGGGAGAGAGTTGAAGAACCTTTTTGAAGGTTGAAGGAAGGTTGAAGACCATAGCTTTTATAGCTTTTTGGAGGGCTTTGTAAGATTGTCTTCAATTCCTTTCCTTGTTGTCTTGTCTTGTTGGATTATTATCCAAGGAACGATTTTGTGTGATATTTGATTCAGTTATTGAAGTCTTTTCATTAAATTCTTCTTTGTTCAAATATTCACCTTCTTCCCATATATTTAATACTTTCATTATGATGATGAGTGGCTAATTTCCTTGTGTGATTCTAGGGTGATTGGCTGAAGGTTGTGGGAAAAATAATGATAGAATAATCTTAGATTCCAATAGGATCCTGAAAGTTCGAGTCTTTAACCTTAACCCTAAGCATCTCGTTCGGTTGATGAACATCTCGGCCGGGGTGGAATTCTTCTGACCGAGGTGACTTATTTGATCCGTAACTGAGAGTTAAGTGTTAGAGTTTGCCAAATCCTATTCTTATTACACCTTTCTGGTTCAAAGCAAGCTTAGGATGAGACTTACCCGGTAATTCCTTAGTTTGTGTACCAACGATCATAAGTGTAGGTAATAAAGGCTTGTCCTTTATTGGGGTTTGAGTGTGCTTCCATCCCATCTTTGTGAGTTAGCCTGAGACTTACCCGGTAAAGGTTAATTCTATTCCCTTAGATGGTGTGTTAGTTTGAGGTTATAGTTCTTTATCTTGATTCCTTGAGGCTTACCCGGTAATAGGAGTTACGGTTTAGGATTAGTGTGTAGTGAGACTTACCCGGTGATCTACCCCACTTTAGAAACACCTTCCCCACGCAAAAATCTCAGCTTTGTCCGCTTATCTATAGATCTTGAGTTGGAACCACAATTAGATGCTTTAATCCCTAGAATTGCATGTTTGCTTTATTTGACATCTTATTCATCTTTGATTGTATTGATTGCTCTTGTGGTTAGATTTAACGTAGCATACCGTGTTGACTTCGTTTCACCGAGTCCCTGTGATCGACCCCTGGAATTTTCTTGCTTTTACTACGATTGACCCGTACACTGCGGGTTCGCATCCTTGTTTTAAGCTTAAGTCTAGGGTTATAAATTTAAAGCTTGCACACACCGTTTGGAGCGAACACCTTCTTCTATCCACATAGGATTTCTGGCGACTTTGGCATTCAACATTTATACGCGACCAAAGCAACTCTTGCAATATCCTCCTGTGTCTAGTGAGGGGCTACACTTATTTTGTCTGTTGGGTTTGCCCAACATAGAGGTGTTTAACATCTACGCTCATATAATGCCTCATAAGGGACCATCTGCATAGACGCATGCCAACTATTATTATATGAGAACTCCATCAAATTCAAGTGGTTTGACTATACACTACCCCATTCTAAAAGACATGATCTCAACATGTCCTCTAATGTTTTAATGGTCCTCTCAAACTATTCATATGATTAGGGGTGGTAAACTATAGTGAAATGTAGATGAGTACCCAATGTTGTATGTACCTCAACCCAAAATCTCGATGTAAAAGGATCATATCGATCCAACACCATCATTTTCAGCACTCTATGCAGTCTCACTATCTTGCGGACAAACTCTTCAGCTGTCTAGTCACCAGCCATGTCTCCTTGATCGGAAAGAAACGTGTAGTCTTAGTTAATCTATCCATTATGACCCAAATGACATCATATCCCCTACTACCGTGTAAACCCGTCACAACATCCATATAGATGTCCTCCCACTTCCACACCGACACGATAAGAGGTTTCCGTGTCCCGACTGGGCTCTAGTTCTCGATATTTACCTATTGACACGTCTGACATCTAGCAATGAACCTAACAACATCCGGCTTCATTCTACGGCACCAAAAATGTTGTTGGAGATCTTATACATCTTATTTGATCATGGGTGGAACGAATAGGGAGTATCATTAGCTTCCTACAAGATCCTATATCTCAAATCCTCACCCTGGGTATACATATCCAGCATTAAATTCACAACTCTTCATCTCATCCAATGCCAAATCCTATAGCTCTAATCTCATCAATCCTCTAGTACAAAATATGAGTCCATTTGTAGTCCTCTTGTTTCTTCTTGATTTCCTCCAACAAACTAGACTGCAACTCTAAGGAACACAACTGACCTTGGTATCTAGGGAGTCATACCTCAATACCAAGTTCAATCAGGTCTCTCTATAGTTTCGGCTACTTAGTCAACCGTGCGAACATCTTTTCCTGATGGGTATTGCGACTCAGAGCATCGGCAACAACGTTCGCCTTGACTAGGTGATGAAAGTTCCATATTATAGTCCTTGATCAACTCTATCCATCTCTTCCATCTCATGTTGAGCTCCCTCTGGGTGAAGATATACTTGAGGCTCTAGTAGTTAGTCATGATAAGACAAGATGCCTTGTGAAAATTATAACGCCAATTCTTCAAGGCCCACATCCGTTGCTAGTTCCAAGTCATTGGTCGGATAATCTTGCTCGTGCACCGCACCTTCAACAGTTGAGATGCATAAGCAATCACCCTATCTTTCTAGATGAGTAACATTAGAGACCCATTCTGGATGCATCACTATAGACTATGAATCCATTAGTCCTACTCGGTAGAGCAAGGATTGGGGTGGATGTCAAACTCCTCTTCAATTCCTCAAAACTTCATTTGCAAGGCTTAGTCCAGACAAACTTATTACTTTTACGGAGTAGACTAGTCATGGGTTGGACAATACGAGAAAAGCCCTTAACAAAATGCCGGTAATACCCAGCTAATCCAAGGAAACTACGTTCCTCCGTCACATTGTTAGGTGGTTCCCAAGATGCTACTACCGTAATCTTCATATGGTCCACCTTAACCCCTTCTGATGACACCACATGTTCTAAGTAGGTCACATCTGCCATCCAAAAGTCTCACTTTGACACCTTGGTAAACAAATGATGTCGTCTTAGTATACCCAACACTATCCTTAGTTGGTATGTGTGCTGTTCCGTACTCCGGGAATATACCAAGATATCATCAATGAATACTACTACAAATTGATCCAAATATTCGATGAAGATGGGGTTCGTTAATTCTATGAACACTGCAAGAGCATTAGTAAGCCCAAAAGGCATGACAACAAATTCATAATGGCCATAACGAGTACGAAAAGTTGTCTTCGGAATTTCCTCTTCCTGAACTCTCAAATGATGGTATCCATTTCTCAAATAAATCTTAAAGAAAACCACTGCTCCTTGCAGTTGGTATAACAAGTCCTCAATCCGGGGAGTGGGTACTTGTTTCTAGCAATGATCCGATTGATGTCTCGGTAATCAATGCAAAACCTTATGGAACCATCTTCTTCTTTAAAAATAATACTAGAGCTCCCCATGGTGATGCACTAGGACTCCCTTTCCCTTTCTCCAATAACTCCTCTAGTTGGATCTTGAGTTCCTTCATCTCTATGGTTGTCAATCGATAAGGAGCCTTCGAGATTTTCCTCATCCATGGTTCCGGATCGATAATATAGTCCACCTCTCACCTAGGAGGATATCTGGACTGATCTGCCGCAAATACATTCTCAAAATCCTATACCATTGAAATCTTTCTCACCTCTATAATCGCCCGTTCTTGTAGGGCGTAATACCAATATCCCACATCATTGTCCTTAAGGGGTTTGACCCTTTTAATATCACGGACTACTGCTTGGGATATAGTAGGATCTAAACATTAACACACATGTTGTGTCTAATCAGGTGAAGTCACTGTGATCGTCCATCATTCAATATCCAAACGTGATTGGTATCTGACGATCCAATCCATCACCAATTATACATCATCATAGGGTAATGTCATAACAATACAAGTGAGCCACCCCCACGATGACAGTGAGCCGCCATGCGGCTAGCTGCGGTTGCGGTAGGGCAAACCGCCCCTACGGTTTTTTCCCTGATCGTCACGATCTTTTTTTATTCCGGTTTTTATTTCCTTCATGGATAGAAGATCTGATCTTCTATCTTATGGGCCGACTTTCCTATTTTCTTCCTAACCCTAAAACGTCTTTCCTTCTATCTTTTCATTCCTTTCCTATAAAATCCCGTATTCTCTTCTTTTTCCCGTTTCTTGCATACATTGTTCTTCAACCTTGAGAGTTGCAACAGTTTTCCCTTCTTCCCTTGCTGTATGTGTAAGCCTTCTTCTCTGAGTTCTTCATAACGTTCATGAGTGGCTTCATGCCTTGTTCTTCTATTCCGCTTTCTTCTTTTGTTCTTCCTGTTCTTTTTCTCCAAGGATAAAGATCGAGCCTTCATTCTTGTTTGTTGTTCCGTTGTTGATATGTGCATGTTCACAGGCTCCCTTGGTTGAGTCTTGATGAGTGTGGATCAAATGATCTAGCTTTGGGTCCCTTGATGTGTGTTTTTGTCGAAGAGAAACCCCGACAACGCTTTTTGTCACACCGCCGCCCCGCGCCGTGTGCCTCGTTCAGCCACCCTTGCGGTTTCCTCTACAGTAGCTCCCGTCTTGGTTAGCTTCTTCCTTCCTGTCTTTCCTCATTCATTTCCTTTGTTGTTGATGATGTTCTTTTCCCCTGAGTGTTTTGTAAGACTAAGGTTGAGAACTTAGCCTGTGGAGATCTCTTAAAGATCATTGAGAGACTAGAAGTTATAGACTTCTAGGAATTGTTTTGGTTCTTAATTCGTGATGCCTTATGTGAACAAGCTTTCCTTGCTCCTTTTCTGAGGGAAACTGAGTGGTTCTGTAACCGTTTGAGTTACCCTTTTTGTGTGGTAAGTCCCTTGGACTTACGTAGCTTCATTCCGTATATTAGTTTGAGTGTTTTGGCTTGTTTGCGTTGTTTATTGTTTATACGGATAACCGGAATATGAATCCCCTTTTATAACTGTAATTGGCCCAAGTGTATGAAAACTGGGTAGTGACCCTTGTCTAGTTCTACAACAGACTAGAATGTGCTCTTGCAACCCAGACCCGCAGGTAACGGCTAGTACTTATCTATTCCTTTTGGTAGACGGAAGCCGAGGCGAGTTTAGGGATATTCTCGTGTGACAAAAGAAGTTGAATTTGTAATGGATAACTTAATGAAAGAAAATAATTGGTTGAGTGCGAGCATGTCATATGTTTACCTTAGCTTATGTGTGTTTGTGCCTTTAAATTCTTTCTGATATCTAGAATGTTAGCTAACAGTTTACACCGATGTTGTAAATGTTCCGCGTGATAGGGATGTTGCTCAGTGATCCGGACAATTTTGTCATCCGGAGTTCTCGTACATTAAAGGAAGGGATCGGGTTTATGTTTCAATTGTTGTTTCCCTTTCGTTTTGAACTCGGCTGCGAGTCTTTTACACTTCCCTTTTTTTCATACCTTTGGTTTTATATTGAGTTTTGGTTTTTCATTTGTTTGTGCCTTGTTGTAAGATCCGTTGTGTCATTGCTACTTTGAGGGCCGGGACCCATTGTAAGGTCCTAGCCCATAACGCTTCGAGTTCCCAGAACTTGGGGTATTACATTATGATATCAAAGCCATGTTGGCAACAATGACACTCGAAATCTTCTAAAGGTTCGATAGATAAATAAACAGAACCCGCAAGGGGTCTACATTTTCAAAAGGGGTTTTTGTTTTAAACTTGTCGGTCTGGGATATATGTACGGTTGACCACCACTACCTCCGCGGATCTCAACACTGTAGTTTTCTTTTGTGTTGGCCTTTATCTGTTTTTCTTGGATTTTTTCTTTAGCTGTAGTGTGGCCTTATATATACATATATACTTATACCCATCCTTATAGTAGATGACGCATACTAGAGCTACATCTGCTATAAGGCGAGGAAGGGGTCGATCACCTCTTTCATCTACCGTATGTGGACGAGGACATGCAGGAACCTCCACTAGCTAGAGATTGTGGCCAAGACCTAGTTGTTGATCCGCCTATCACTGAGGCGTTCGCTAAAGAAGTTGCTGAGATATTTTTCCTGAGGCTAGGAACAGGACCGCTGCTAGGTCTAGAGCATAGAGAGTGCCATCAATGGAGTCCAGTCGAGTGTCTACAGGAGCTTCTGCATATCACGACTACGTGTAGAGAGTTGAGGAGGCTATCAGGATTGGAGGACCTACACCAGCACCACTAATTTCCGTGAGATCAGCTGAGGTTTCCCAGAGAGTTACGAAGGTTGTTAATGCACCTGGTAGAGTTACTGAGGTTCCTAGAGTTCCGGCTGAGATGAGAGAGCCGAGACCCGACTGTTGGTTGAAGGCTTTCAATCAAGTGAAAGTTCCTTCTTTCATGGAAAAGACTGGATTGGAGGTGGAGTTGTGGCTAGGACATCTGGATTCTGTTATGGAGGATATTAGTTGCCTAGAGGGACGTCGAGTTGACATAGCACAGACGCAGCAGAAGGATCAGGCTCATTCCTTGAGGAGGACCGCTCGCAATAAGGTCACCAGTTACCAGCTGATGAAGATGATGATCAGGGATCTCTATTTCCCTACGGCTATGAGGAGAGATCGTCTACATGATTTCCTCGAGGTTGGTTTTGAGGATCTTCCTATTGCTGAGATCATCAGCAAGTTTCAGGAGGAGTTGTCTTTGTTGGGTCCGTCTGCACCACCCGAGGATCAACGTGTTTATACGTTCTCTCGGAGGTTGAGAGAGTCTAAACGCTCCTATCTTGCTAGTTTATGTTGTGGTTCTTTGCGGGACAAGAAGGATAGAGCATTTGCTTATGAGAGAGACATACCGGGTCATAGGAGAGCTTCTGAGACAGGAGGTCTTGAGAAGAGACAAAGGGTTGGACCAGCCAGTACTGGAGATGATGCTTTTGGTTTTGGGCACATTCACACTCCGAGACATTCCTGTTTCCAGTAGAGTTTTGACAGAGAACGACAGCGTCATAACTATGGAGGTGCCGGACCCATCCGAGCGGATTGTAAGAAGGCTCTAGTGACTTGCTATTCTTGTGGCAAGCTTGGACATAGAGTTGCGTTCTACCCTCAGGGCAAGGCTCTAGCACAATAGGGTTCTGCACCTACTTGTGTTGTAGGAGGTGGACAAAGACCTCAGTATCAGCCCCAGCAGCAGCAGAGAGTTCTTGGTTCTACCGCTCCTTAAGGTTCCACTCCGGGCCAGAGCAGAGGACAAGGAGGCGGTACTTTTGACACCAAAGGTGCCTCAGCTAGAGTTTATGAGGTGAGGAGTGTTGTGCAGCCAACCACTCCAGCGACCACATGTACCATTCATATTAATGATTTTCTTGTCACATTTCTATTCGATACCGGTGCTACGCATTTTTTATATCTGATGCATGTGTAGATAGATTGGCCTTAGTTTCCGTAGAAGGTAGACCCTTCTTTATCGGATTACCCGATGGGGTAAGATTAGAGGTACACAAGAGGTTCATAATTTCCCTATTAGATTGGGAAGCCGCGATTGGCCAACTAATTTCTTCATCATGTACTTAGTACATGAAGAAGTTATTCTAGGTATGGATTGGATGGATCGACTTCGAGAAATCTGGACATCGGTCAGAGGACAATGACGGTGACTACAAATTCAGGCCATGTGGTGATCTTCCGAGGATGGGATCTCGGGAAGACCGGTACATCCATCAGTGCAATTCGAGGTGCGAGACTTATTGACTAGGGTTTTGAGGCTTTCTTATGCTATGCCATGAATGATAGTACTAGAGGAGATTCCGGTAGCATGTGAGTTTACCGAAGTTTTTGGAGAGCCATCAGGTTTATCTCCACAGAGGAGTGTAGACTTTGGCATTGATCTAGACCCCGGTACGAGACAAATTTGTAAGGCTCCTTACGGTATGGCGCCTATCGAGATGCTTGAGCTTAAGAAGCAGCTCAAGGAGTTAGCAGAGAAGGGTTTCATCCATCCTAGTGTATCTCCTTGGGCCGCACCAGTACTCTTCGTCAGGAAGAAAGACAGGTCGATGAGGTTAAGTACGATTACCAAGAGCTTAACAAGGTGATGATCAAGAATAAGTACCCATTTCCCCGTATCACAGATCTTTTGGATCAGCTGCATGGATCTTCAGTGTTTTCACGGATCTATTTGAGATCCGATTATCACCAGCTAAGGGTGAAAGAGCTAGACATAGCCAAGACGGCATTTCGGACCAGGTATGGCCACTACGAGTTTGTAGTGATGTCATTCGGGCTCACGAATGCGCTTGCAGTTTTCATGGAGTTGATGAACAACATCTTCATCGAATTCCTAGACCAGTTTGTAGTTGTCTTCATATATGACATTCTGGTATACTCTCGTAGTGGAGAGGAGCATCCAGGACACTTGAGGATCATACTTCAAGTCCTGCAGGATAGAGAGCTTTACGCCAAGTTGTTTAAGTGTGAGTTTTAGATGTCCGAGGTAGCATTCCTTGGTCACATCATTTCAGTTTAAGGGATCAAAGTAGATCCGGCAAAGATCGAGTTAGTAGCATCATGGCCACCTCCTAAGAATGTTAAGAAGGTACACAACTTCTTAGGATTGGCGGGCTACTACCGCCATTTTGTGGAGGGCTTTTCAATTATCGCCCGACCTTTGACTTCCTTGCTGAGGAGGTCTGCGAGATTCATGTGGTTCAGGCCATGCCTGCAGAGCTTTGAGGAGCCGAAGAAGAGGTTAACCTCTATTCCTATCTTAGCTCAGCCAGAGAGCATTGAGGACTTTGTGGTTTACAGTGACGCATCCAAGCTCGGCTTGGGGTGTATTCTGATGCAGAGGAATAAGGATCTATGTCAAAGTTGGTTAGCTCTCTTAAGTTGGTTGTTGTTGTTCACGCTTTGAAGATATGGCTGCATTATCTGTAAGGAGCTACGTGTTAGATTTTCACAGACCATAAGAGTCTGAAGTACATATTCACTCAACGGGATTTGAATAACCACCAAAGGAGGTGATTGGATTTGATCAAGGACTTTGATCTTGAGATCTTATACCACTCGGGACAGGCGAATGTTATAGCTCATGCCCTTAGTAAGAAGACTCCCCGGGAGATGGCGATCGCTATACTGACACCTCAGCCACAGTTATTGCGAGATCTTGCGTGGCTAGAGATGAATATCCACTTTTCGGATTCCGATAACCACCTATCCATCTTTTGAGATATTACCTGATTTGTTGGTAGATATTCTTCAAAAGTAAGAGAGCTAACCAACTTTGACATAGATCCGAGACCGGATGTCTCGAGGAGAGGCACCACAGTTTGCAGTCGAGAGTTGAGACAAAGGATCCTTGAGGAGCCTCACTCTTCACCTTACTCAGTGCATCCCGGTGCGAGTAAGATGTACCAGGATATCAAACACTCTTTCTAGTGGGGAGGTTTGAAGCCAGAAGTGAAGATATATGTAGCTCGGTGTGCGACCTGTCAACAGGTCAAGATCGAGTATAATCGACCAGGAGGAGAGCTACACCCACTTCCCGTCCCTCAATTGAAGTGTGAAGACATCTCGATAGACTTTGTAACCGGTTTGAGACTGAGTCGAGGTTTTGATGCTATCTAGGTCATAGTGGATTGACTGATGAAGACCGCACGTTTCATTATAATCAATGAAACGTGTCCAGTAAGTCGATCATAGAGGAGTTCACCAGACAGATAGTACGACTTTATAGAGTACCTAGGACTATAGTCTTTGATAGAGACGGACGGTTCACTTCGAGGTTTTTGTTGCAAGTTGATAGCATAAAATATGACTATATTTTAGGCACTAGTTTTGATTGTTTTTCCCTTTTATATGTTTACATGGGTATGAGTTTAAAGCATTTATGAGCACATTTACCTATTTTGTCGATATAGAGATCTACACAAGCATTGTTATGTTTATAGGTGAATAAAGGCTTGAATTAGAGCATATGCAAAGGGATAGGAGTATTTGATCATGCTAGATGTCAAGGAGATACATTGGAGAAGATAAGGAAGGAGCATGATTAGAGGACTTTACGAAACAAAGGCTTTCACAAAGGCTTTTGATTTCCACGACCTAAACCACGACCGTGGTTATGCATTGAGTTCGTGGAAGGTGATTTCGAAGAGAAACAGAAAGTTCCACACCCTAAACCACGGCCGTGGAATGTTACACTAGACCGTGATTTCCATGATGTTGCCACGTGTCATATTTGCCACGTAAGCAATAGTTATCGGGCATTCTCGTTACCCTAGTTTTCCCTATAAGAAGGCTGAAGGAGGGAGAAAAAAAGTACCCCCGCATACGCTTGTATTGACGGTTGCTTACACCCGAAGAGAGAGATTTTGGATCATTGCTTAGGAAAGATCTTGAGAAGGACGCGATTTGGAGATTGTGTACTTTGAGATTACCTTAGGGTTTACATTTGGCGACGGATTGACATCCCGTTCTTCATTGTTTCTTAAGATTGTTGTGAGGATTTCAGTTCCCTATTCCGTATTCATTAAATGCATACATTGGTTGTTTTGATTTGAGATTGATTATTCGATTGTTATTGAGTTTTCGAGGATTTTACCTTTTTCTCTTTTAAACTTGATATTTGAATTAATGATGATGGTTATTGGCTAAAACCCTTTAACAATTCTAAGGTGAAGGGTTGATAGTTGTGGCTTAGATGATGATAGATTGAGCGTAAACACATTGGACCTTGAGAGTTGCGAGAAACCTCGTCGACAACCTTTTCCACGGTTTGTTCTTGAGTTCCACGGCCGTGGTTCTTCAAGATCCAGCCGTGGTTTCCTCTGTCGTACTTCATTTTCTTTTGCTTTGATCCAATGTTAAATATTTGCTTTAACCTAGCCTTGGCTTGCCTTTTCTAGGTAGTAGTGAGACTCAACATCGTCTATTTCAGTTTCGAGTGTCACAACCTTAACCGTTTTAGCTTGTCTTTGATTCCTTGGGTTTGGGCATGGGTATTTGAGAGTAATTCTTATCATTTGATCTTTTCTATACTACAGCCTCAACAACCTTTATAGAGAGAGTCCTTGGGTGAGACATATAGGTTTGGAACTTAATCGTACATAACCTTACATTAGATATACCTTTGCAATCCCGACTTTGTCCTTACATCTATAGAATATCTTGAATCGATTGCCACAATTAGATACCTGGATCTTTAGAATTGTTGTTTTCCCAATATTGTCAAAGCTTCTACATTTGACTTGCTCGACAACTTGTGAACTGATTTTATTCTCACAAAATCCCTGAGTTCGACCCTGGAATTCCTTGCCTTACTACGCCGATCCGTACACTGCGGTTTTGCTTTTGCATAAGTTCTAGATATAAATTTAAGACTTTGTGACGTACACTTTCGAGCGAACACAAGTGCATGCCGCCCTAGGTACGAGTTTGCAGTTCACCACTACTTATCATCCTTAGACCGATGGTCAGTCCGAGCGAACACAAGTGCTCTCGCAAGAACTAGAGTGTGGTTTGATTGTGTGCCTTGTCTTGAACAGGCGTTGTAAGTTTTCCCGAGGGAACTTGCGAGAGAGCTGTTCGTGTGCGCTTCGTAGATTGGTAAGTCTACGGACTTACTTAGCTACATTCTTGTATGAGTGTAATGTGTATGAGTGGTCTTTTCTAGTTAGAATAAAAACGAAACCAGACTAGGCCGAATTTATTAGATTACGTAATTGACCCAAATGTATGATAACGGGTCGTGACATCACTGCCTAGTTCTTGCAAGAGCTAGGAGGTTCCATGTACCAGCCTAGGCAGGTAGACGGTCAGATGCATTAGCACCATTCCTCGTTGCTAAACAGGATCAGGAGCGAGGTTTGGGAATCCCTCGTGTCACAAAATAAGTATCATTAGTAATGACCTATCACCTAATTAAAGATAATAAAAGGATTGAGTGTTGCATGTTGATTGTGTATGTTGTGTGTTTGTGCTTTTACCTTTATACTTATGCATAGAATGTTAGCTAACGGTTTTATACCGCTTGTAGATGCCTTGCAGGTTAGAGAGGCATCGAGTGATCCGGCGGTAATGGGCAGGCGGGGTTCCGTGCATAAGTATAATGCACGGACCACCACTACCTCCGCAGAACTCAATGGCATAGTTGATTGGACTTTGTTATAACTTATGCTTGGTAGTTACGTTTTGACCTTTAGAAGTGACCTAGATTAATAAGATAGTTATGTCCTACCTAGCAATTAAAGTAGTCTTACATCGATCACATCTCTACCAGATGGCACGCACGAGAGCGACAACTTACGTTGGACGAGGAGCGGGTAGACCTCCCCTTCCTCCAGGAGCTCCGAGACAGGGACGTGTGGGTAGGCCTCAGAGGGGGTGAGGTCGGGGACGTGCCCCCGTTGTGACTCCGCCAGCGGCGGATGTTCCTGCTGAGGAGGTGGCTGAGAGTATTGATCCCGAGGTTAGGGATGGGACCGTTGCTAGGTCCGGAGTACGGAGTACGGACCTTGCTGATTCGGGCCGTGTATCGATTTGAGCATCGGAGGATCCAGCATATGTCAATCAGGTGCAAGAGGCATACAGGACCGGGGAACCACCTCCAGCACCGCCGGTGCCAGTTAGGTCGGTAGAGGTCTCTCAAAAGGTGACCTAGGTGGTAGTTCCACCGGTGATAGTTGCACTAGTGATAGTTGAGACGATCAGGAGGTTCCGGGAGGAGTTGTCTCTGTTGGGTCCTGCTGCACCACGTGTTGACCAGCACGTGTATCTGTTCTCCCGGAGACTGAGGGAGAGTACACGCTCCTATCTGGCAGGGTTCCGCTGTTATTCTTTTGCCGATTACCATGATCGGGCTTCAGCATATTAGAGGGACCTACTAGATTCTAAGGGAGCTATGCAGTTTGGAGGGTCAGACAAGAGACAGAGGAACGGACCAGCCAACACAAGAGTAGGATGTTCAGGTCATGGGCGTGGTCAGTCTCAGGGCCGTTCTAGATACCAAGTTGTACGGCCGACTGTTTCTAGGGGACATTAGTGCTACAACTGTTGAGAGTATGGACACATTAAGTCGGAGAGTAGGAAGCCACCGGTGACATGTTTTATTGGCGGCCAGCTGGGCCATAGAGTTACCTTCTGCCGACAAGGCAAGGTTTACATCACAACAGGGGTCCTAGCCTGCTGGTACCTGAGAAGGACAAAGGCAGTCTTAGTATCAGGCTCGGGGTCAGCAGCAGCGAGCCCCTGGTCAGTCATATTCACAAGGTTCTGCTCAGATTCCAGGTAGAGGTAGAGGGTGTGGTGGAGGCACTTCAGAGACTAGGGGTACTCAGGCTCGAGCCTTTGAGTTGAGGAGCGTCGTAGAGCCAGCAGCGCCAGCAGCCACAGGTACTATTACGATTCATGGCTTTCCAGTAAGAGTACTTTTTGATACGGGTGCGACGCACTCTTTCATATGTGATGATTGCATAGATAGGTTGACCTTAGATACAGTAGAAGGGAAACCTTTCCTTATAAGGTTACCCAATGGGAGTAAGGTTCGCGGTACTCGAGAGATTCACGGTTGTCCAATCCTCTTGGGAGGTCGTGACTGGATAGCCTACTTTCACGTCATGCGCTTAGTGCATGAAGAGATCATACTTGGGATGGATTGGATGGAACGCCATCGAGCTGTTCTGGACGTCAGTAAGAGGACAGTGACGGTCACCACGGAGTCTTGATAGGAGGAGGTCTTTCAAGGGTGGTACCTCGGAAAGATCGGGACAGTCATTAGTGCGGTCCGAGCCGCAAAGCTCATACGTCAGGGGTGCGAGGCCTTCTGGTGTTACGCCATGAAGGAGGAGACGAGATCATCTTTAGTAGGGACCCCAGTAGGTTGTGAGTTCGAGGACGTCTTTGGCGAGCCGCCTGGCTTAACACCGCAAAGGAGCATAGATTTTGTGATTGAGTTGGAGCCCAACACAAGGCCGATCTCCAAGGCTCTATACCGCTTGGCACCAGTCCAGATGATTGAGCTTACGAAGCAACTCGAGGATTTGGCAGAGAGGGGATTCATCCGACCTAGTGTGTCTCCCTGGGGTGCACCAGTCCTCTTCGTCAAGAAGAAGGACGGATCTATGAGGCTTTGTATCGACTATCGTGAGTTGAAAAAAGTTACCGTCAAGAACAAATACATGTTACCACGTTATAATGATTTGCTGGATCAGCTACAGGGAGCTACGGTGTTTTCACATAGTGACTTGAGGTCAAGATACCATCAGTTGAGAGTACGAGAGGAGGATGTACCGAAGACGGCATTTCAGACCAGATACGATCATTATGAGTTCGTGGTGATGCCTTTCGGGCTCACCAATGCTCCTGCTGTCTTCATGGAGTTGATGAATGGCATCTTCATTGACTTCTTAGACTAGTTTGTGGTAGTTTTCATCGACGACATCTTGGTATACTCCCGGAGTTGGGAGGAGCACGCCGGACACCTCAGGACGTTGTTGTGGCTTTTACAAGATAGAGAGCTTTATGCTAAGCTCTCTAAGTGTGAGTTTTGGATGCCAGAGGTTGCCTTCCTTGGACACATTTTCTCCGCCGAGGGTGTCAAGGTGGACCCGGTGAAAATAGAGTTTGTTGCATCATGGCCGCTTCCTAAGACGGTCAAGGAGGTACGCAGTTTTCTAGGTCTGGCCGAATACTACCGCAGGTTCGTGAAGGGTTTTTCTGTGATTGCCAGGCCACTCACTTCCTTGTTAAGGAAGTCCATCAGATTTACATGGTCCGAGTCCTGTCAGCGGAGTTTTGAGGAGTTGAAGGAGAGATTGACTTCCGCTCCCGTGTTAGCACAACTAGAGGGCGTTGAGGACTTCGTCGTTTACACTGATGCATCCAAGCTAGGCTTGGGATGCGTTCTGATGCAGAGGGGTAGGGTCATTGCTTACACGTCTCGACAGTTGAAGACGTATGAGGAGAATTACCCTATTCACGACCTTGAGTTAGCCGCAATCATTCACGCATTGAAGATCTGGCATCATTACCTCTACGGGGCCACCTGTCAGATTTTCACAAATAATAAGAGTTTGAAGTACATATTCACTCAGCGGGAGTTGAATAACCGCTAGAGGAGATGGCTAGAGCTGATTAAGGATTTTGACTTAGAGATCATTTATCACCCGGGGAAGGCAAATGTGGTCGTCAATGCCCTTAGTAGGAGGACACCCCGCGAGGCTGTGATAGATAGATTGACCGTTCAGACACAGTTGCAGAGATATTTGATTTGGTTGGAGGTAGACATCCGGTTTCCGGATACTGACGGTCATTTGTCAGCATTGGAGGTTTCACCGGATTTGTCGGAAGAGATCCGGCAGAGTTAGGAGGTTTGTCCCGCACTAGCGAGGATCAGAGATAGGATGTCCAAAGGAGAGGCACCACAGTTTATGGTGGGTGCAAACGGGATTTTGAGGCGCTAGGAGCGCATATGTGCGCCATCCGACAGAGAGTTGAGGAAGCGTATACTGCAGGAGGCCAATTCTACACCTTACTCCGTCCACCTGGGAGCAAGTAAGATGTATCAGGATATACGGAGATCTTATTGGTGGGGCGGGCTCAAGCCCGACGTGGCTAGATATGTAGCCCAGTGTGGGACATGTCAGCAGGTCAAGATCGAGCACCACAGGCCCGGAGGAGAGCTCCAACTACTTCCGATTCCACATTAGAAGTGGGAGGACATTTCTATGGACTTCGTTACCGGTTTGAGGTTGAGTAGAGGTTTTAACGCGGTATGGGTCGTAGTGGATCGGCTGACGAAGACGGCACGATTCATTCCTATTAAGGAAACATGGCCGGTGTCTCATTTAGCCGAGGAGTTTACCCGGCAGAGAGTGAGGTTCCATGGGGTGCCGAGGACGATCATTTCAGATAGGGATGGTCGTTTTACCTCGAGGTTCTGGCAGCAGGTACACACTGCCTTAGGCACGAGCTTACAGTTCACAAAGGCGTACCATCCTCAGACGGACGGGCAGTCAAAGAGGACTATTCAGACCCTCGAGGACATGTTGAGGGTATGTGTGCTTGATTGGGGCCAAGTATGGCCCGACCACCTCCCTTTGGTGGGGCTCTCTTATAATAATAGTTGTCATGCGTTTATTGGGATGGCTCCTTATGAGGCACTATATGGACGGAGGTTCCGTACACCCTTGTGTTGGGATGAGCCTGGGAGGATGAGTGGTGTGGCACCCGAGCAGGTGCAGGATGATATGGCTCGGGTCGCATTGATCCGAGAGCGGATCTTGGCCGCGCAGAGCCATCAGAGATCTTATGCTGATAAGAGGTGTAGGCCTTTGGAGTTCAGGGTTGGAGCCTAGGTATGGTTAAGAGTGTCACCGACGAGGGGTGTTTGACGTTTCGGCATTAAGGGGAAGTTGAGTCCCCGATTTGTCGGGCCCTTTGAAATCCTTAAGCAGATAGGAGAGGTAGCGTATAGATTGGCATTGCCACCCCGATTTGAGGGAGTTCGTCTAGTATTTCATGTGTCGCAGCTGAGAGAGTATGTGCATGACCCGAGACACATAGTGAGCCATGACGAGATAATGGTCAAGCCGGATCATACATTTGTAGAGCATTCGATAGCAGTTTTGGAGAGAGGTATGAGACACCTTCGATCGAAGATAATACCCATGATGAGAGTGCAGTGGTCGAGACGAGGGATTGACGAGGCCACTTGAGAGACGGAGGATAGTATCCGGTGGAACTATCTTGAGTTTTATGCGGGTCTAGAGACGTCTATAGGACTATCAGGTAGTCTACATCCTTGTTTTGGTTGCTTTCAGGGTTGTATGTGTGATATATCTGATGTGCTTGTGTTTGACCCTTAGGTGGTCTTGATGTAGTAACTTGTTAGTCATAGGGCTTGCTTATGTCTTATGATCGCGGTTAGTACCCCCCAATATTTCGGGATAAAACTTATTTTTGAGGGGGATCTGATGTAACGACCGGATTTTTCGTTACACTTTGATAGGGTTAGAGGAGAGTAGAAGCCGTGCACAAGGGCTCACGCCCTTGCGGCTTAGACGACGCAGTCGAGTAGGCCGCAGGTGCGGCTAGGAGTCCCGCAGGGGCGGTGACACGCGAGGGCGGGGTAGTAGCGTTTTGGGCAACCGTTTGCCTTCCGATCCTTTTAACTCCTCTTTTTAATTCCATGGGGAGTTGTTTGCTGAAGAACTTTGGTATCCTCCCTCCTTTATGCAGTCAATCCTTCTCCTCCCCTCATTTCATTCACGTTACTTTCTTTCCTCCTCCAAACATCATCCTCTTGCATTGTTCTTCTCCATCCTTCTCATCCATTCTTCTCTTGGCTTGCTCCAGCTTAGATCCACCTTCCTTGAGGCCGGGACTGCAGTGACGGGATGAGGGTAAGGCTCCTTCCTCTCTTCTTCTTCTTCTTATTCTTCTTCTTCTTCTTCTTCTTCTTTCTTCCTTCCCCTTCCATGGCTTGAATGGAAGATCTTCAAGAATCCTTGCTCAATGATCTAGCATTATTTTGTGGTTTGATGACGAAACTAGACCTTAGAGGGAGGCTAACACAAAGTGTGAGAATTGGAAGACGTTCATAGCACCAAAGGAGACCCTAAAGGACCGGCTGCACAATCGAAGAACTCAACAAACGGACATTCTACACAGACAGGCGCAGGGGCGGATTCACAGAGGCGCAGGGGCGGTTTCTGTCAGGCGCAGGGGAGACCCAGATTGGCGCAGGGGCGGACCTAGATAGGCGCAGGGGCGGGCTGAGGCAGGCGCGACGGCGGTTTTGCTCTAGTGAGTCCCGAATCTTGTTCTTTCCTTTCCCTCTTTCATTCATTAGATTTGTTATACCTTAGAAGCATGCTAGGTTGGCTTAGGGTAGTTGAATTGGAATGCTTAAGAGTGGTTGGACCTTAGAGGTCTAGTGTGAGTTATGTAAGTCTCGTTGGTGGTATGTTGTTGAGGGTTCGTTTCGAGCTTTGTGGAAGCAACCTTTGTGTATATCATTATGTGAAGTGTTGGAAAGGTCATGGACTAAGAGGGTAGTCTTCTTGGACTAGGTGGTTGAGGAGGTTGAGCCTAGAAGTCTAAAGACTTCTAGTGGACTAGAGTATGGTTTGATTATGTGTCTTTTCTTGAACAGGCGTTGTATGTTTTCCCGAGGGAACTTACGAGTGAGGTGTTCGTGTGCGCTTTGAAGACTAGTAAGTCTACAGACTTACTTAGTTGGCTTCTTGTATGAGTGTAATGTGTATGAGTGGTGTTTGCTAGTTAGAATAACAACGAAACCGGACTAGGCCGACTTTATTGTATTACGTAATTGACCCAAGTGTATGATAACGGGTCGTGACATCACTGCCTAGTTATTGCGAGAGCTAGGAGGTTCCATGTACCAGCCTAGGCAGGTAGACGGTCAGATGCATTAGCACCATTCCTCGTTGTTAACAGGATCAGGGGCGAGGTTTGGGAATCCCTCGTGTCACAAAATAAGTATCATTAGTAATGACCTATCACCTAATTAAAGATAATAAAAGGATTGAGTGTTGCATGTTGATTGTGTATGTTGTGTGTTTGTGCTTTTACCTTTATACTTATGCATAGAATGTTAGCTAACGGTTTTATACCGCTTGTAGATGCCTTGCAACTTAGAGAGGCGATCGAGTTATCCGGCGGTAGTGGGCAGTCGGGGTTCCTTGCATTATAGGACGGGACTGTTTATTTTATTTCACGTCTTTTGAGACTTATGTTGTTTACATTGGTTTTGAGACTCGGTTGGATTGTTTTGATGTTTGTACGTTTGCTTTCCTCATGATATAAAACTATGTGTTTTGCCTTTTTATTTGTGCCGTGTTGTAAGGTCGGATGAAGTTGTTGTCAGGCTAAGGGTCGGGACCCATTGTGAGGTCCCAACTCGTAGCATTCCGGGTCCTCTAGGATTTGGGGTCTTACAGTAGTTTCCTCTGCAGTAGCTTCCGTCTTTGGTGAGTTGCTTCCTTCCTTGCTTTCCTCGTTCCTTTCCTTGGTTGTTGTTGATGTTCTTTTCCCCCTGAGTGTTCTGTAAGACTAAGGTTGAGACATCTTAGAGATGATTGAGAGACTATAAGTTATACACCTCTAGTAATCGTTTTGGTTCCTAATTCGTGATGCCTTGTGTGAACAAGCTTTCCTTGCTCCTTTCTTGAGGGAAACTGAGTTGTTCTTTGACCGTTTGAGTTATGATCGAGTGAGGTAAGTCCCTTGGACTTATTTAGCTTCATTCCGTATATTAGTTTTGGTGTTTTTGCTTGTTTGCGTTGTTTATCATTTATAACGGATAACCGGAATAGGAATCACCCCTTTATAACCATAATTGGCCCAAGTGTATGATAACCGGGCGGTGACCACTTGTCTAGTTCTACAAGAGACTAGAATGTGCTCTTCCAACCCAGGCCCGCAGGTAACGGATAGTATTGATCGTTTCTTGTTGGTAGACGGAAGCGGAGGCGAGTTTCGGAAGAATCTCGTGTGACAAAAGATGTTGAATTAGTAATGGATAACTTAATGAAAGAAAATAATCGGTCAAGTGCGAGCATGTTATATGTTTACCTTACCTTATGTGTGTTTGTGCCTTTACTGTAAAACCCCGAATCCGCGGGACTCAGGATGCTACGGGTTGGGACCTCACAATGGGTTCCGACCCTTAGCCTGACAACAATTTCGCCGGATCTTACAACAAGACACAAATAAAGGCAAAACCGAAATTCATTTTAATGCGATGATATGAACCCAAAAGAAAACCACGAAACACTCCAGCCGAGATACAACTCCAAAGGCAAACACCATACACGCGACATACACAATACCATAAACAATACATAAAAACAACCCCCAAAACACATCCTAAAATGTACGGACCCCGGCTGCCCACTCTTCCGGATCTCTCGGCCGCGCCCCTAACCTACAAGGCAACTACAACAATATCGGTATAAAACCGTTAGCTAGCATTCAAGGCATTAGAATCATGGTATTGGCACACATACACGTAAGGCATCATAAACACACAACATGTTCTAAAACACACAATCCGGTTTATTATCTTTTTATTATTAGGTCATATCCCGTTCTAATTCAACTTCTTTTGTGACACGAGAATCTTAAAGATCTCGCCCTTGTCCACTTTCACCATACGGGTTTGTACTTGATGCGGATCAGCATCACCCGATGGGCTGGTCGCAAGGCACCTCCCAATCATCCCCATTTTGGACTGGACAAGCGGTCATCGCCCGTTATCATACACTTGGGCCAAATATAAACATATAAAGTCGGTGGTCCTATTACCGGTTTAGATGTTATAACATAAGCAATAAACACACACATAAACAATAAACACACACCACCAACACACATAGATGCTAATACAGAGAATACGAGTTAAGTAAGTCCAGAGACTTACCTGTCCCAAAGCTAAACCCGTTAAATCCCGTACTCAATTTCCCGCAGAAATGTAACTCAACGCCTGATCAGACAAGGCACACAATCAATAACTAATCGATAAGCTATAAGCCCTCGCGCTTCTAGTCTCCCAAAACCTATACGAGGTCACAACCCTAGCATGCTAGGTCCAACTCCTAATCCCAAAGATCATCCTATGATCGTACCAAAACATCACAATACTCATAAACCATTCAACAACATATACGGTTCAAGGCCACTACTTGACATTTACTTTTAGATATTCTAGATTCACCTAGAATTATATGCTATTGCTTTCATAACTACACAAGGGAGAAGATACTCACACAAGTTCCAAAGCGAAGCACGGTCTACGGATGTTGAGAAAGGATTTGATGGCCTGTATCGGGCGCTTCCGGACCTAAAACCAAGGCTAAGAAAATTTAGCTCATACGCTAAATTTGGACGGAAAGTAGATTATATAAGCTATTGTGGCACTCGTTTTCAAACTCGCTCAAACATTTTCCGGCAACATAAACATTTATATAAATAAGGGTCATAAAGTGCAATTAATTTTCTGGGCCAAAACTGTAATTGATTCCACCGGGAATAAAACAGTGATATCTTGAAAATCTAGGCAAAAACTACCATTATGATAAAAGTTGGGTCAGATTTGTAATTATCACCAAAATACATTCCAAACATTTGAAACTAAAAAAAAAACTCCCTCTTTACCCTCTCGAAGACGACACAACAAGGAAGGGTTGAGGCGGAGGCGGCGGTTTGCACAGGCGAGCCTGGGGTGGTCCGGCCGGTCCGGCTCTCCGACGACACGAGCAGCAGAAGGCGGCCCTTATCCTTGGCGGCAAAGACTGCTCTTCGGCGGCAGAGGGGAATAGAGAGGTTGCTTGCCTTGTCGCGCAGGGATCCCGGTAGCCACGAAGGAAAGCAGGTGAGGGATTCGGGAGGACAGAGGGTCCGACAAAGGAGAAGAGAGCTCCGGTGGGTTGGGGCGTCTAGAGGAGGCCGACAGTGTGACAGAGGGAGCCGGGAGAGAGACAGGCGAGGTTGCAATGGTGGTCGAGAGGAGCGGCAATATCCCGCGGCGAAGGGCAAATGCGCAAGGGCTCCGGTCAGGCGACAAGAAAGCTGGCACTCCTCCGCCACAAATTTAAATCCGGCGGCGAGGCTGAATAAGGAGGGGAGTCCGATCTCTTCCGGAACAGCTTCAATCCGGCGCGAGGCTGAATAAGGATGGGAGTCCGATTTCCTCCGGCACAACTTCAGTCCGGCGGTCTGAGCGTATAGGCCAAACGAAAGAAATGAGAGACGAAGGGTTGATGTTTGGAGGTTGGGTGATGTAGAGTTGCTGCTGTTGATTGAATGATGGGGAGGAGAAGGGTGAAGTAGAGTAGGCGTACAACTAGGCTAGGTTCACAGGAGATTTACGTGAAGGGGAAGGCAAAACAAAATGTCAGGGGAGAAATGAGGTAATAGAGGGAAGAAAAAGAAAATTAACAAATGAAATAACTCGATCCAAAAATTAAAAAAAAGTACCAGGAACCTTTTCGTCCCTTGTCCGAAATAAAATAAATATACGGGAAATTTTATGAGGATCGAGTATATTCTTAAACTAGCAAAAATATACTTTGTGACAAAATGATCTCGTAACTAAATTACGAGATTTAAATAGAAATAAAAATACCGTTAATATATTAATATAACATATACCCAAAATATAAAATTTACAACTTTAAAAAAAATCTCGTGAAACATACCTAAGATATTAAAATATATCGATAACCGTCAGAAATTAAATATCAAAATCGACTCAATAAACGGGGCGTTACATCAGATCTCCCTAAAAACAAGTTTCGTCCTGAAACTTGCCACACGCCGCCTTCTCGGTCCCTAAGGCCGGGGTATAAACTCACAACTAGGAAGACTTAGACCTTCTAATATATAAGCATAAACTGCTCCAACTACCATCACAATATATATATCCAAACATAAAACAAATTCCTGCACAGGGCACAAAACCACATATAACATCACACAAATACACAACTCACTTAAGGGAAGAACTAGGTCTAACCCGTCGATTCTATCAAAGCTATTAGCTCGGCAGAAAACTCAACCAAAGATAATATCCTCCGTCTTCAAGTTAGCTTCATCGGTTCCTCGTCTGCCACTAGCTCCTCATTAATGACAATACGTCTCTAGTCATGTATGTACTCTCTCGATTGATGCACTTGAAACATCGGGTGAACACCCTCTTCTTTTGGCGGCCATACCAACTGGTAAACCACTTCCCAACTATGCGCTAAGATCTCAAGAAGGTATGGTATATCGGAAACTCAACTTCCTTCTCGGTTTCGATGCAGCATCTCCATTATTTTCCCTTTAGTTTCTCTATCAACGAAGATCGAACTTCGAATTTACACTGCTGGTTCGGGTTCTTGTCAAACCAAACTTTGATGTTATATTTCCACAATTCTTTTTGCAATTCCAAGTAACAAAGGAAGTACTTCCTCCATACTACTTCTACTAACACGACACATATGCTATTACTTTTACATCGCTCCTCACTACTCGATCAAGACCTTGTCTTGAAAAATCACTTGTAGACCTCAAACCCATAATACCTCAAGGTAAATCAAAATAGTTGCACCAATGAACCTCTTTTTTAACTCTTCACAACTCTATTGTCAATTTCCGTCTCATTCAATACTTCATTGTCGTCCATAATTGGTATTATACAACTTCTCTCTTCTTTCAAGGTAGATAAAAATATCTTATCCGGGCATTAGTAAGCCCATATGAATTCACTAAAACTCGTTGTGACCATGGTTGTCCGGAATGCCGTATTTGCAATATCCGACTATTGAATTCTCAATTGGTGGCAACCGGACCTTAAATTATTCTTAGAAGAGATTACCGACCCATGCAACCAATCGAGTAGATCATCCATTCATTGTAAGGAATACTTTTCTTTCACCATTATCTTGTTCGGCTCACGGTAATCGATGTTCAAATGGAGAGAATTGTATGCCACCCTTTTTTTTTTTTACAATGCTGGTGTTCTTATAATAACTTCAATCAAAAGTTCAAGATATAATTAAACATGAGATTCAAATCAAGAGCTCAAGATAACATTCAGAGTTCCCCATAGCATTTCACTAATTTCTAGTGAGATCTTATCAATAAGTTCTTGCAATTGCTCCTTCACTTGTTTCCACAACAAATGTCTCTACACAAGTGTCATTCCATACAGAACCTTAGATATCAGGATTGAATCAAGCTCGACCTTAGTGGAAAAATCCACATTTTGACGTATTGGAATCCGTGTTATCTCGGTTTTCATCTTTTCCCCTTTCGTCACATAACGTAGGACCTACACAACCTTGTCTTAAAACTTGACAGGTGGTCATGATACTATTGGTTTACACCGATCTGTTAGGGTGACATCCTTTAAACACGTGTATTGTTCCATCTGTAGCTACAATGTTGATCGTCTCCTTCCAAATATTCGTCTTTTCTTGAATTGGAAAGATTTGCTTGCGTCTTCTGACTCTTGTGGTCTTATTTAAGTATTCTATTAACTTAATCCCATTTTCCCTCTTTGATGACATGATTGTCAAAATCTTCTAAGGTTTTT
>BSUD01000005.1:53181907-53213894 GCA_033239045.1 Fagopyrum esculentum
GAGAATCTTAAAGATCTCGCCCTTGTCCACTTTCACCATACGGGTTTGTACTTGATGCGGATCAGCATCACCCGATGGGCTGGTCGCAAGGCACCTCCCAGTCATCCCCATTTTGGACTGGACAAGCAGTCACCGCCCGTTATCATACACTTGGGCCAAATATAAACATATAAAGTCGGTGGTCCTATTACCGGTTTAGATGTTATAACATAAGCAATAAACACACACATAAACAATAAACACACACCACCAACACACATAGATGCTAATACAGAGAATACGAGTTAAGTAAGTCCAGAGACTTACCTGTCCCAAAGCTAAACCCGTTAAATCCCGTACTCAATTTCCCGCAGAAATGTAACTCAACGCCTGATCAGACAAGGCACACAATCAATAACTAATCGATAAGCTATAAGCCCTCGCGCTTCTAGTCTCCCAAAACCTATACGAGGTCACAACCCTAGCATGCTAGGTCCAACTCCTAATCCCAAAGATCATCCTATGATCGTACCAAAACATCACAATACTCATAAACCATTCAACAACATATACGGTTCAAGGCCACTACTTGACATTTACTTTTAGATATTCTAGATTCACCTAGAATTATATGCTATTGCTTTCATAACTACACAAGGGAGAAGATACTCACACAAGTTCCAAAGCGAAGCACGGTCTACGGATGTTGAGAAAGGATTTGATGGCCTGTATCGGGCGCTTCCGGACCTAAAACCAAGGCTAAGAAAATTTAGCTCATACGCTAAATTTGGACGGAAAGTAGATTATATAAGCTATTGTGGCACTCGTTTTCAAACTCGCTCAAACATTTTCCGGCAACATAAACATTTATATAAATAAGGGTCATAAAGTGCAATTAATTTTCTGGGCCAAAACTGTAATTGATTCCACCGGGAATAAAACAGTGATATCTTGAAAATCTAGGCAAAAACTACCATTATGATAAAAGTTGGGTCAGATTTGTAATTATCACCAAAATACATTCCAAACATTTGAAACTAAAAAAAAAACTCCCTCTTTACCCTCTCGAAGACGACACAACAAGGAAGGGTTGAGGCGGAGGCGGCGGTTTGCACAGGCGAGCCTGGGGTGGTCCGGCCGGTCCGGCTCTCCGACGACACGAGCAGCAGAAGGCGGCCCTTATCCTTGGCGGCAAAGACTGCTCTTCGGCGGCAGAGGGGAATAGAGAGGTTGCTTGCCTTGTCGCGCAGGGATCCCGGTAGCCACGAAGGAAAGCAGGTGAGGGATTCGGGAGGACAGAGGGTCCGACAAAGGAGAAGAGAGCTCCGGTGGGTTGGGGCGTCTAGAGGAGGCCGACAGTGTGACAGAGGGAGCCGGGAGAGAGACAGGCGAGGTTGCAATGGTGGTCGAGAGGAGCGGCAATATCCCGCGGCGAAGGGCAAATGCGCAAGGGCTCCGGTCAGGCGACAAGAAAGCTGGCACTCCTCCGCCACAAATTTAAATCCGGCGGCGAGGCTGAATAAGGAGGGGAGTCCGATCTCTTCCGGAACAGCTTCAATCCGGCGCGAGGCTGAATAAGGATGGGAGTCCGATTTCCTCCGGCACAACTTCAGTCCGGCGGTCTGAGCGTATAGGCCAAACGAAAGAAATGAGAGACGAAGGGTTGATGTTTGGAGGTTGGGTGATGTAGAGTTGCTGCTGTTGATTGAATGATGGGGAGGAGAAGGGTGAAGTAGAGTAGGCGTACAACTAGGCTAGGTTCACAGGAGATTTACGTGAAGGGGAAGGCAAAACAAAATGTCAGGGGAGAAATGAGGTAATAGAGGGAAGAAAAAGAAAATTAACAAATGAAATAACTCGATCCAAAAATTAAAAAAAAGTACCAGGAACCTTTTCGTCCCTTGTCCGAAATAAAATAAATATACGGGAAATTTTATGAGGATCGAGTATATTCTTAAACTAGCAAAAATATACTTTGTGACAAAATGATCTCGTAACTAAATTACGAGATTTAAATAGAAATAAAAATACCGTTAATATATTAATATAACATATACCCAAAATATAAAATTTACAACTTTAAAAAAAATCTCGTGAAACATACCTAAGATATTAAAATATATCGATAACCGTCAGAAATTAAATATCAAAATCGACTCAATAAACGGGGCGTTACATCAGATCTCCCTAAAAACAAGTTTCGTCCTGAAACTTGCCACACGCCGCCTTCTCGGTCCCTAAGGCCGGGGTATAAACTCACAACTAGGAAGACTTAGACCTTCTAATATATAAGCATAAACTGCTCCAACTACCATCACAATATATATATCCAAACATAAAACAAATTCCTGCACAGGGCACAAAACCACATATAACATCACACAAATACACAACTCACTTAAGGGAAGAACTAGGTCTAACCCGTCGATTCTATCAAAGCTATTAGCTCGGCAGAAAACTCAACCAAAGATAATATCCTCCGTCTTCAAGTTAGCTTCATCGGTTCCTCGTCTGCCACTAGCTCCTCATTAATGACAATACGTCTCTAGTCATGTATGTACTCTCTCGATTGATGCACTTGAAACATCGGGTGAACACCCTCTTCTTTTGGCGGCCATACCAACTGGTAAACCACTTCCCAACTATGCGCTAAGATCTCAAGAAGGTATGGTATATCGGAAACTCAACTTCCTTCTCGGTTTCGATGCAGCATCTCCATTATTTTCCCTTTAGTTTCTCTATCAACGAAGATCGAACTTCGAATTTACACTGCTGGTTCGGGTTCTTGTCAAACCAAACTTTGATGTTATATTTCCACAATTCTTTTTGCAATTCCAAGTAACAAAGGAAGTACTTCCTCCATACTACTTCTACTAACACGACACATATGCTATTACTTTTACATCGCTCCTCACTACTCGATCAAGACCTTGTCTTGAAAAATCACTTGTAGACCTCAAACCCATAATACCTCAAGGTAAATCAAAATAGTTGCACCAATGAACCTCTTTTTTAACTCTTCACAACTCTATTGTCAATTTCCGTCTCATTCAATACTTCATTGTCGTCCATAATTGGTATTATACAACTTCTCTCTTCTTTCAAGGTAGATAAAAATATCTTATCCGGGCATTAGTAAGCCCATATGAATTCACTAAAACTCGTTGTGACCATGGTTGTCCGGAATGCCGTATTTGCAATATCCGACTATTGAATTCTCAATTGGTGGCAACCGGACCTTAAATTATTCTTAGAAGAGATTACCGACCCATGCAACCAATCGAGTAGATCATCCATTCATTGTAAGGAATACTTTTCTTTCACCATTATCTTGTTCGGCTCACGGTAATCGATGTTCAAATGGAGAGAATTGTATGCCACCCTTTTTTTTTTTTACAATGCTGGTGTTCTTATAATAACTTCAATCAAAAGTTCAAGATATAATTAAACATGAGATTCAAATCAAGAGCTCAAGATAACATTCAGAGTTCCCCATAGCATTTCACTAATTTCTAGTGAGATCTTATCAATAAGTTCTTGCAATTGCTCCTTCACTTGTTTCCACAACAAATGTCTCTACACAAGTGTCATTCCATACAGAACCTTAGATATCAGGATTGAATCAAGCTCGACCTTAGTGGAAAAATCCACATTTTGACGTATTGGAATCCGTGTTATCTCGGTTTTCATCTTTTCCCCTTTCGTCACATAACGTAGGACCTACACAACCTTGTCTTAAAACTTGACAGGTGGTCATGATACTATTGGTTTACACCGATCTGTTAGGGTGACATCCTTTAAACACGTGTATTGTTCCATCTGTAGCTACAATGTTGATCGTCTCCTTCCAAATATTCGTCTTTTCTTGAATTGGAAAGATTTGCTTGCGTCTTCTGACTCTTGTGGTCTTATTTAAGTATTCTATTAACTTAATCCCATTTTCCCTCTTTGATGACATGATTGTCAAAATCTTCTAAGGTTTTTTTTTTCACTTATGTGCGACCATAAGGGTTCAATCTGCAGGACTTAACCGTGTTTCAAAACAACTGACCTTATCTTCTTCACTTTCCATGACATCCCAACATAGGGGATGAACTCTTTGTATTGTACATAAGCTTTCACCATAGACATATTTTCTTCAAGTAGGTGTCGAAATTTTATACTTCATTTCCTTATGTAAAGTCAAACCGAACATAGAGGCTCTAACCTCAATCTTTCATGTACTCTTGTATATCTCATATCGACATCAAATTTCAAAACTTCGGTGTTCTCTAACTCTTGTTGGTCACCTTAAGCATCTCTTGTTATTTCATGAACAACTTCACCACCGTACTAGTATGCCCGTGGAAACCGCTAGGAAAAATTCTCCAACCACAAGCACTAAAAGATGCACTCATTACTTCACCAAAACACTAACATCATAAATCTAAGCTTGCACGTTGCCTAATCCAAATTCCTCGTTTCACGTCATAGCCACTATGGCTTCGCCATGCGAGTCACAACTCTTGACTTAGCTTTTGTTCATGCAGACATGACATCCATTACCTTAGAACAAACATACCATACGTCCCCTTATATATTCCCCCTTACCCTGATCCATGTCCTTCCCCATATGACAAACCCATGACCTAAGAAGGTCGCACCAGATCGTTACAATCCCTCCCCACACGGTACGCTACTATCACTTGCTGGAATCGATAATTTGCTAAGTGATTAAGATATTTGCACTTCCCTTGATATACCTCTTTTTTGCCGACATTCAATCTCCACAAATATTCCACGTTCTTGTTACCCGTCTTCATGATCCAATCTCCTGGTTACTCTCCCCACCTATAGTCACCAGTATCAACCCGCACATGTACATTCTCGGTGGTCACCGATTAGCTCATTAATGACCCTTTCCAAGATCAACAACTTACCCTCCTACCACACTTCCATGTTACCATACTCTTGAAGAATTCCCTCTCGGAGTACTCCGCCTTAAACTGCACTTGCTCATTTTACTCCACTTCAAACCCCGTTAGCTTTTTCTACGCTCCTCTCTGCCTTCCACTTCTGTAAGATAACTACACCTTCTCGGCTCTTTTGTGTCAAATTACCCAACTTCATAGGCTTAATTGTCCTTCATAATGTGTTATAAGTGTATCTCCCTACATCTCTATCGTTAATAACCACTCTCTCTTCTCTTGGTTGGTAACTTAAGTCTTTCGATCAAAGCTTCTTGTTTCCTCTTTCATCTTCTCAAACCATCATATATATGCACTTCCTTCTTCTTGGCGTTTCTTAGTCGTGTCGTTATAATGGAAACCGGTCAACTCCATGTGAATCCCTACCATGCCCTTCTTCTCATAACTCTCGAAATGTATCGACTTCACTTATTGGTACCTTGTAAGCTTAACTTACGGTATCTTAAATCTTTCGCGCATGGTTCGATCACTTTTCTCATCTTGACTCAAAAGCTTAGGAGCGTCTAAGGAAAGCTTCACTTTTTGGAGGAATACCACCTTTAACCTTGCTAGAGTGTACACGTCTCCTCTTTTATTTGCATCTTTAGTTGCTCACTCATCTTCTTGAAGAACCATAAGTTCGTTATCTCTATTGGTCTCATTGTCGTTCAATCATGACTTCTTTATAACCACTTATACACCTTAACGTTGTTCTCTTTACTTGTATTGCTTCCATCTCGAAATTCTCCTAAGTTGACTCAAAGTTCCCTTCTATTTGTTCGTCATTGCCACTAATGTCCTCTTTATCCTTCAAATGGTTTCTTTGACGTCCCCAAAAGGAATCCGATGAATCGTCAGGGTGTTCACCAGAACGTGATGCTCAACTCGGTACTTGAGAATACTCATCATCATATGTATACTATCCTAATCCCAAAAAGGGGTTTGTCCAACAGCGATGATAGATTTCTATCATCTTAGCTATAAGGTTCACTATCACTAATATGATATTAGCATACCATATGTTTATATATATATATATAACTATATATATATAAGTCCTATGTTCACATTATTAATAATATATCACATCCGGAAATCCATAACAACAATACAAGGTCCAACAACATACAATAGTCCACATATATCACTATACATATATATCAAGTCCATAATGCGACTACAATCCACATATACATATCTACATATATATACATATATATACTAAAAATCCAATAAACTACGCTGCCGAGATCCGCGGAAGGAGTGGTGGTCCGTACATTCTACCCCGACTCATGCATGTGAATTTGAAAACGAAAATTCAAAACCCGGGTGGGTTTTGTTTATTCCTCATTCGGCCATTAGAAGATTGCAAGTGCCATTGTTGTCAACCTAGGACTCTGATACCACTTTTGTAAAACCCCGAATCCGCGGGACTCGGGATGCTACGGGTTGGGACCTCACAATGGGTTCCAACCCTTAGCCTGACAACAATTTCACCGGATCTTACAACAAGACACAAATAAAGGCAAAACCGAAATTCATTTTAATGCGATGATATGAACCCAAAAGAAAACCACGAAAGACTCCAGCCGAGATACAACTCCAAAGGCAAACACCATACACGCGACATACAGAATACCATAAACAATACAAAAAAACAACCCCCAAAACTCATCCTAAAATGTACGGACCCCGGCTGCCCACTCTTCCGGATCTCTCGGCCGCGCCCCTAACCTGCAAGGCAACTACAACAATATCGGTATAAAACCGTTAGCTAGCATTCAAGGCATTAGAATCATGGTATTGGCACACACACACGTAAGGCATCATAAACACACAACATGTTCTAAAACACACAATCCGGTTTATTATCTTTTTATTATTAGGTCATATCCCGTTCTAATTCAACTTCTTTTGTGACATGAGAATCTTAAAGATCTCGCCCTTGTCCACTTTCACCATACGGGTTTGTACTTGATGCGGATCAGCATCACCCGATGGGCTGGTCGCAAGGCACCTCCCAGTCATCCCCATTTTGGACTGGACAAGCAGTCACCGCCCGTTATCATACACTTGGGCCAAATATAAACATATAAAGTCGGTGGTCCTATTACCGGTTTAGATGTTATAACATAAGCAATAAACACACACATAAACAATAAACACACACCACCAACACACATAGATGCTAATACAGAGAATACGAGTTAAGTAAGTCCAGAGACTTACCTGTCCCAAAGCTAAACCCGTTAAATCCCGTACTCAATTTCCCGCAGAAATGTAACTCAACGCCTGATCAGACAAGGCACACAATCAATAACTAATCGATAAGCTATAAGCCCTCGCGCTTCTAGTCTCCCAAAACCTATACGAGGTCACAACCCTAGCATGCTAGGTCCAACTCCTAATCCCAAAGATCATCCTATGATCGTACCAAAACATCACAATACTCATAAACCATTCAACAACATATACGGTTCAAGGCCACAACTTGACATTTACTCTTAGATATTCTAGATTCACCTAGCATGATATGCTATTACTTTCATAACTACACAAGGGAGAAGATACTCACACAAGGTCCAAAGCGAAGCACGGTCTACGAATGTTGAGAAAGGATTTGATGGCCTGTATCGGGTGCTTCCGGACCTAAAACCAAGGCTAAGCAAATTTAGCTCATACGGTAAATTTGGACGGAAAGTATATTATATAAGCTATTGTGGTACTCGTTTTCAAACTCGCTCAAACATTTTCCGGCAACATAAACATTTATATAAATAAGGGTCATAAACTGCGATTAATTTTCTGGGCCAAAACTGTAATTAATTCCACCGAGGGTAAAACAGTGATATCTTGAAAATCTAGGCAAAAACTACCATTATGATAAAAGTTAGGTCAGATCTGTAATTATCACCAAAATACATTCCCAACATTTGAAACTAAAAAAAAACTCCCTCTTTACCCTCTAGAAGACGACACAACAAGGAAGGGTTGAGGTGGAGGCGGCGGCTTGCACAGGCGAGCCTGGGGTGGTCCGGCCGGTCCGGCTCTCCGACGACACGAGCAGCAGAAGGCGGCCCTTATCCTTGGCGGCAAAGACTGCTCTTCGGCGGCAGAGGGGAATAGAGAGGTTGCTTGTCTTGTCGCTCAGGGATCCCGGTAGCCACGAAGGAAAGCAGGTGAGGGATTCGGGAGAATAGAGGGTCCGACAAAGGAGAAGAGAGCTCCGGTGGGTTGGGGCGTCTAGAGGAGGCCGACAGTGTGACAGAGGGAGCCGGGAGAGAGACAGGCGAGGTTGCAATGGTGGTCGAGAGGGGCTGCAATATCCGGCGGCGAAGGGCAAATGCGCAGGGGCTCCGGTCAGGCGACAAGAAAGCTGGCACTCCTCCGGCACAAATTTAAATCCGGCGGCAAGGCTGAATAAGGAGGGGAGTCCGATCTCTTCCGGCACAGCTTCAATCTGGCGCGAGGCTAAATAAGGAGGGGAGTCCGATCTCTTCCGGCACAGCTTCAATCCGGCGCGAGGCTGAATAAGGAGGGGAGTCCAATTTTCTCCGGCACAACTTCAGTCCGGCGGTCTGAGCGTATAGGCCAAACGAAAAAAATGAGAGACGAAGGGTTGAAGTTTGGAGGTTGGGTGATGTAGAGTTGCTGCTGTTGATTGAATGATGGGGAGGAGAAGGGTGAAGTAGAGTAGGCGTACAACTAGGCTAGGTTCACAGGAGATTTACGTGAAGGGGAGGGCAAAACAAAATGTCAGGGGAGAAATGAGGTAATAGAGGGAAGAAAAAGAAAATTAATAAATGAAACAACTCGATCCAAAAATTATAAAAAAGTACCCGGAACCTTTTCGTCCCTTGTCCGAAATAAAATAAATATACTGGAAATTTTTTTGAGGATCGAGTATATTCTTAAACTAGCAAAAATATACTTTGTGACGTATAAAATGATCTCGTAACTAAATTACTAGATTTAAATAGAAATAAAAATACTGTTAATATATTAATATAACATATACCCGAAACATAAAATTTACAACTTTAAAAAAAATCTCATGAAACATACCTAAGATATTAAAATATATCGATAACCGTCAGAAATTAAATATCAAAATCGACTCAATAAACGAGGCGTTACATTTACGTTTTTTTGATATCTAGAATGTTAGCTAACGGTTTGCACCGATGTTGCAGATGCTCCATAGGATAGGGATGTTGCTGAGTGATCTGAACGGTGTAGTCATCCGGGGTTCCCGTACATTATAGGACGGGATAGGATTTATGTTTCAGTTGTTGTTTCCCTTTCGTTTTGAACTTGGATGCGAGTCTTTTACGCTTCCCTTTGTTTAAACCTTTGGTTTTATATTGAGTTTTGGTTTTTCATTTTTTTTGTCTTGTTGTAAGATCCGTTGTGTCGTTGCTACTCTGAGGGTCGGGACCCATTGTGAGGTCCTATCCTGTAACGCTTCGAGTTCCCAGAACTTGGGGTGATACATTCATCTAATGAAAAGCCTTCAACCATTGGCCAGGCCTAGGCCCACGTAACTCCGGATGGTCCGTCTCAATCTTTGCAGATATTTGTAATTCCCTTTGAGTTGGCGGGGGTGGCATATGCATCATTGGCACACTAGCTGTCGGTGTCCAAAGAGGTGACGTCCTCCCGCGGAATATCATTGTCTCCAATCTACATGAGAAATCACGAGACGACACTGGTACATCTCTTCCCTCATGAATTCTCAAAAGTACATCAACAACTATCTCCTGTAGCATAGCTCGTAAAGTTAGATCATTTAGGGACACTCACCTTAATGTAGCTATAGAGTGACTCCTCTCAAATGGGACCACACTCTCATTGACTTCCTTCGAGCGCACCTCCTCTGTTGGCAAGGCTTCCGGTTTAGCTCTTCGTCGACATCAACCGTGGCCTCGACCACGGTCTCTTCTCCTACCCCATCCTTTGAGTGTGGAAGACTCAGTATCTCCAAATCGAGCCATAACTGAAATGCACAATTCTCGTGTTAACTAGACATCCTTAATAATTCTGACATATCCTTATTCACTAACTAATTAAACGAGTTCCGAGCTCGATGTTGAAGACTTTTGTGCCTTTTTAACCCAACCCGACTATGCAACATGTTTTTCCAAAAGTCAAGGATGCACACATCAAATTCATAAAATACAAGAAAATTAATCTGTAAAACCTCAAAACACCTAACCATAGAGAAATTCATTTAAAACATGAAAACTCGGATTGATTTTTGTTTAAGTTGGATTATCACGTCAAAGTTTAGGGTACAAGTCCCCTTATTGTCAACCTATCCTCCGAATCCTTGTAATTAAGTGTTTCCTTGTTGAATATATGTAATTGTCGATTATGTGGTTATATAAATTGGATCAATTGTTGAATTTGAAGCCATGGATAAGAAGGAGATTAAGTACGGAATTTGGTATATGTTTGGAAACGTTGAGAGGTGTATGTGTATGGTTTGTATGAAAAGGTTTGAGTCGTTGACGTTAGTAATTTAAATGTAAGAATATGTGTATGAATGTTAGTTTCTCAAACCCTCTCAAAGAGTTGTAGTATACTTTTGGTTATGAAAGATGGGTTAACAAGAATAGCTTATGGTATAGCCTAGTGTGTTGTATATTGCGATGTGTTGAATGCATAACAAAGAATCTCTTTAGACTTAGTATTGACATATGCATTCCAATTTATGTTTAGGCTCGATATAGGTTTGAGAAGTTGTAGGAGAAATTGTTTGGAGTTTGTTTTGCATTGACGAGGTGAGTCTCCAGACTTACTTTGTTGTCGTTCTATTCAGATTATGCATGGTTGCTAGCAAGTAGTTAGAACGAGACATTCCATTGTTTTAAACATTGCGGGCTATTATTACTATATATATATATATAGGTATTAGTTATATGTATTTTATCATTTATTTTACAAAAGGTGACTACCAGTATAGGGCATGGGTTGGTGACCTTCATGAGGGAGCGATGTCCATGCATGCCTATATGACGTGGTGGAAGTCCCTTCCATATAGATAAATATATGTATATATATAGGCATACTTGCATTCATGTTTTACACGGTGCCCTAGTAGGGACTGAGCCAGGAAAGAAGGAACAACCAAAATGGGAGACAAAATTACAAATTACCGTAAACATTGTCCGCCGGAGGGACACATGTGATATGAGAGAGCATTACCGCGTTGCCATGTTAACGAGAGTTGATATTGGATGCATCATGACATTGAATTCATAACCATGTCATAGTCATCATGCACATTCCATCACATTTTTCTTCTCTTGATTGTTATTATTTTAATTTTAGTTTCGTGGTTCGTTTCATTAAGAATAATGTCTTGAGAACTACCTTCAAGGACTGTTGCAAATTTATACGCTCTATATCCGAGGGATGCTTAGTAGTTATGTGCTCATGTGCTCAGCTGATGGGCATATTTACCTTTTGTGCATTTCTTTACAGGTTTATTTACATTTTGTTCGACTTGACCCTAGTTTGGGAATGTTAGCTAACAGGTTCCATCCCAATTTTTTGTTATTATTAGGCTCATCTCCTGACGTCAAGTATGCTACCAAGGTTACCTTGCATCTCGATGGCGTTTATCCGGATTTACAAGTGCCTTCAAACCTGGGGTGTTTCTGCTTGGTAGACTCGTGTGTAGACTTTTGTTTTATTTCTTTTAGACTACGTCTTTGTTTTATTGAACCTTCTTTAAGGTTGTTGTGATCCTTTGGTTTAGCTAGGTTGTTTGCATACACTAGCATTTCTCCGCACTTTTACATGATAATCAGGTTGGATTTCAGATTATATCTTTGGAGGTGAGAGATCCAACGAAGCGAATATCCTCGCTATAATGAATCATTATCCAAGCGCAATATGAATAACATGAACTTCATTAAGCATATATGTAGGTAACCATATTAACAAAAGCATTTGTCATAGATAAACAAAGACCATGTTGACCAACTTCATTGTGCTCTATTGTGGTAGTTGTGTCAAGTATGTAGAAAAACCCATTAAGAACATAGAAATCTGTAAAAAGACCGAGAAAAGCTCCGGTGTTGGCGATGAATCATAAAAAGGTACAAAGACTGGAACTTTCTATGACAGTTAGAAATTATTGAGGCAATGAAACAACGCTACTCTAAAAACAAAGTTCTCCTAACTCTTTCCAATAAAAACATTTCTCTTTTGGTGGTAAACCAATTTTATTTAAAACCTTTTATAAACGCCACTTCTTTCGAAGGTAAATAGAAGGTAGAAACAAACACAATTGGAAAAAGCATATACCTGCTAATATTAATTTACTAATTCACAAACACATTTACAAACAATCCATCATAGGGTGTGAAGAACTGAGTAGGGGAATAATAAGGTTATAAATACTCTAGAAGGGGGTTGAATAGAGTATGAGAACTTTTCGCAATATCGTATATGTTCGCTCCAAAGTGTGTGTGCAAAAAGTTTAAATTTATAACCAAGAATAAAAGCAAAGTGAACCCGCAATGTACGGATCAATCACAGTAAAAGCAAGAATTCCAGGGTAAAACACAGGGATTTGCTGAAATCAAATTCACAATAAGCAATCTAGCAAGAAAATATGCAACTACTGATAATAAAACAAAGACTTGTGTAATACTTTGGGAAAACTGATTCTAGAGATCAAGGTATCCAATTGTGATCTTCGATTCAAGACTTCTAAAGATTATGAACAGAGCTAAGATTGCAAGGTATATTTTCTAAAACAAAATGATGTACAGTGAAGTCTCCACCACCCATGTCCAAACCCAAAGGCTCTAAATAAAGGATGTTGAGTCTCGATAAGATATAGGTTCTAAGGGAAGGATAATACTCTCAAACTAAACACCAAACCCAAGGAAATCAGGTTAACTCACAAAGGTAAGGGTTTTGGCACACTCAACCTTAATAGAGGGTTTTAAATGCTCTATTACCTAAAACTTGTAATCATTGGCAACCAAGAACGGGAATCACCGGGTAAGTCTCTTCCCACACTCGAATATAGGTTAGAAAGGTTCAGCAAGGCCAGAGTTTAAGTAATCTTTAACCAAAGATTAAGGATAAAGCAAGGTAAGTATGATAGTGAAGAAAATCGGGTTGTTCATCAAAGGGAATTGGTCGATTATAGCCAAGAACAATCCGATTTTCCTTCTCTGCGATGGTTAAACTCAACTCTCGAGATCCAATCTTTTTATGAAGATCATTCTATCATCATCTAAACAACAATCATCAACCCATCACCCTAGAATCACAAGGGTTTTAGCCAAGCATACACGTTATCAAATTCAAAAGAGATATTAAATAAAGAACAAACTCCACAAACGTTTGAACAATGATTCAATCCTTCAAAACTCAAATAAAAACTCAAAAACAAACTTCAAATCGTGTTCACAATGACAAAATAACAAATCTAACTCACAAAGCTCCAAGAACTTCAATCTTGGACTTCAACTTCTGAACTTTCTTCAAACCTTCTAACCGAATGCTTCTCTATGTGTATTTATTGTGTACTGAGTAGAATGAGATGCAATCTAAGGGTGGTAGAGGTTTCAATTCCTATCCAGCCGTCGATGTCCTCGTCATTGAGGGTTGATCTTTGGTTCGCGTAAGGCCTCTTTGTTGGGAGTCGTCGATGCGAGTTCTCTTCAATGTTGAAGGCTACAACATATTTATAGGGATAAATCTAGGGTTTAGATAAGCATGGGTTTCTCAAAGACTAATCATCTCAAAGATAGATAATCTTACAGAAAACCATAGCTTAAAGATAAACTATAGTTTAAAGATAAATTGCAGCTTAAAGATAAACCCTAAAATTTTGAGCCGAAAAAGAAATTGAGCCCGTTGGTATCACATCCCACTTTGCAGTATCAGAGCCCCCTCCGTGGTATCAGAAATTACTTTGGCGCGGTATCAGATATTAGTGCAACGCGGTATCACAGTTTACATTGGCGGTTTCTAGCTCCCTTTTATTTCTCCTTTTTGTTCCGCATCAAGCTTAATCCTTAAATATGTCATTTTATTCCAAAATTAGCCAAATTATCTACAATTGCAACAATATTCTATGTAGACATCTTTTCTATTAAAGTATGCAAATATAAGTTTAAATGTCATGAATTTATGTCTATGTATGCAAAATAAAAGGAAAATCTACACAAATGCATGCCTAATATAGGTCACAATTCATGTCATCGCTATATCAAGGCTTTGAAACTAATCTCGAGGCCTTGAAGTCGGTCTTTGTGCTTAATGAAAAAATTGTTTCTCAAGGCTTTGAAGTAGTTCTCAAGGCCTTAACTTTGAAACGTGCAGAAAGTTGTTAGTCACAATAAAATGCGATATAAAGTGCGGAATGTAAAAGATCGACGCAACGATATGTTTACGAAGTTCGGCCCTAACAGCCTACTCTCCGCCTAGGGTTTCCAGCCCTAGGATTCTAACTATCTATTATCTGCCTATTGTGAGTCCTAGATACAACCTAGAAGAACTTCCCCTCTTCTCTCAATGTGCCTCAATGCTACGATCTAGTCAACTCCTATTCTAGCAATAATAGCCTAGTTACTTCGTAGAGTAACACACTCAAGTATAACACTATAATGATATGCCAATGTAGCTCTTGTGTTTATCTCACTCTAACGAATAATCTTAAGTCAACTTAAAGAGGAAGATTAATTTTTGGATCGATGAAGATATTCTTCTATGAACGCTTGGAAGCCTTGGTTACTTTCACTTTTAAGCTCTATCCTTCATCTTCAATCGATGTCATCATTTATAGTCTTCTATGCAGATCTTCTTCTAGACGTTGTCTTGCAACTGTTGTAACGTCTTCTTTCTACATAGAATCCAATGTTTGTTTGAACGAGATCTTCTCACGTTGTTTCAAAAGTAGTTGTTGCAAATAAGATCTTCAAGTTGCCGAGATCTTCTCTTCAACGTTCTTCACTTGAAATTTGTTGGATATCTTCAAGTGAATCTTCTCTTCAACAAACGTTTGTAGCCGTTTGAGATCTTCATATCTATTTGAAGTCTTGGACCAAAATCTTCTAATAAGATATTCTCTTCAACCGATCTCAAGATCTTCTCCTAATATTTTCTCTTTCATCATCACCGAGATCTTCTCTTCAAATCTTCATCCGAGATCTTCTTGATTGGTTGGTTTCTTGGCTGTTTGAAGATCTTCTCCTTTGGATGTAGAAGTCCGTTGTAATAAATCTCTAGCTGAGATCTTCCCTTGTAATGATATTCAAGACCTACACACATTTTAACAAAGAAACAAAGACAAGCAATCTAAAATATAATCAATATTTGTTAGTTTATAAAACCGCATTTATATGTTAAGTATTCTATCATTTAATAAAACAATTCATATCAAAGGTTGAGTTATCATTCTCCCCCTTGATGAAAGATAAAACAAATATCGTACCTGCATTTAATGTTAGATATAAGCATGAATAAATATTTTGAAATTAAAATGCAGAATGCAGTAATGTCGGATTGCATAATCTCTCGCCGTTTTTCTTTCAACAAGGGAGAAAAATAATTAATGTAACACCCCGAATTCTAACAACTCGGGACATTACTGGTTAGGACCTCACAATGGGTCCCGACCTTAGTTTGACAACAATATTACTAGGATCTTGCAACAAGACACAAATAAGAAAAACCGAATTTCATGAAATAGTATTTTTAAAGGAATGAATGCAACAAGGTCTAGCAGCCTATAGTTCTTAAACAAAGGAAAAAGACCAACTGTCTTAACAAAAGGAAAGAACGACAAGATAACACCCCAAACCCCCACTCTAAGGAGTACGGAGACCCGGCTGACCACTACTTCCGGATCACTCAGCTGCTGTTCTAACCTGCGGTAAATCTAAAAACACAACAAAACAACCATTAGCTAGTTATCTAAACATTAGGAGAATAATAATAGCTCACACACACATAAAATAATAAACACTCATCATGCTTTCAAACAATCCATTTATTATCTTCATTTAAGTCATTCACTCTTACTAATGATACTTAATTTGTGACACGAGGGATTCCCAAACCTCGCCTCCGCCCCCGTGTACCCATCAGGAGTGGATCTGATGCATCTCACCGTGTACCTGTATGGTCTGGGTATAGAGAACCTCCCAGTCTCCAGGCAGAGCTGGGCAGTGAAGTCACGGCCCGTTATACATACACTTGGGCCTTAACACATAATAACGACGGTCGTCCTAACAAGTTGTTATTATAACACACATGGTACACACACCACTATTATCACACAACTAATATCCAGAAATCAGCTAAGTAAGTCGCAAGGACTTACCTGAATCAAATCACAACTCTCAATTTCTCACTCGGTCCGCAACCGTAGAAACTCCAACGCTTGTCACACAAGGCACGTGGATCAATAATGTATCTCACTTTCTTAGAAGTTTCCAACTTCTAAGATATATAATCGATCATAAAGAAATTACCAAAATACCCTTATACGGGTAAATGACCATTTTACCCCTGGTCCCAAAACTCTATAAAATTCTATAACAAAGTTCCAAACTATTCTTTGGACTCAAAACCACACTCAAAACTCCCAAAGGAAAGTTTACTGAAGATTTAGAAGAGTTAACTACATTCTTGACTTTCATAAAAAGTCGTTAAGGTCCAACTTGGCCTAAGATATGAGAACCGAATAAAAACTATTAAAATTCCAAATAAAATATCTAGGTCTTCTACATGATGCCCTCTGCTCTTAGAAGAAAGAAAATCTTGAAAATACCCAACAACAACTTCTACACAGTTCTCTAAAGTTGGATACAAAATCCAGAAATTTCATACTTAGCCAAATTCTGGTTATTTCCACAATTTTCCAATGAGCCTACTTTGAGCCCTTATAAATCCATATCCGACCATTGGATCAAGCTCAACTTTTGATACAATACAGTATACATATCCCTCTATATCATACTAAAAATTGAACGGTGGATGTTTGATTTAAGGTATCGAAACCTAAGCTTAAATTCAGCAGTTTCACACAAATTTTTGGGAGTAAACAGTTATAACTAGATCCTTACTTAGACTCCTCTGGACAGCAGTCTCTTTTGATTAAACCTACCTACTGATTTCTTAACTCAACAGCAGCAACAATTTTTCCCTCTAACCTATCTTCACATCAAGAACTGATCCCTACGTATCAACGATTCAAGAGGGCAAGGAAATAACTTGTTTACCTAGGAGTAGAAGCAATGTGAAGCACTGCAGTCCGATGCCAATGTTCGGCCTCCTCACACGTATGAGTAGAGTATCCAACCGTGTCTTCTTTGGCTTCTGTTACCACGTACATTTGCAAGACCGACAAGGCAAGGTTCGTCTAGGTGTATGATCGGATGTGTCTTCCTCCAACTGGATTCATGAAGGGGAAGTGTAGGCAGTGGATCTGAGAGAGAGACGTTCAGAGTCGAGGCTAAGGTCGTACCATACAAGGTTCTGAGGAGGGCGTTACCTGCGTATTTGGTGACTTTAGATCGATGCAGAAGAGTCCTTGTTGGCTACTTGATGACTGAATGTGGCAGGTTCAGGTCCTCAACGTGGCGGGTGGATGCTTCATTGCAAGGAAAGAGAGGAGAGTATAGGGACTTACCTACTGTCTCCATTGTGGGCGCAGAAGATCGACGACCACAGTGCTCAGAAGGTCGAAGAGGAGACGTCGCCTGCTGTGCCTGGCTGGGAGATCGAAGAGGGAAAGTGCAACGTGAAACCTGGGATCCGATCTGCTGGATATGGAAGGTTGTGAGCAGTTACGAAATTCGGGGCGTGCTTTAGGAGGAATCCGATGCAGGTTGGGCCGGCCAGCTCATTTGTACAAAGAGAAGGAAAAGTTTAATAAGTTGGCTGGAAAAGGAGGCTTATGGGCTTGACGGGTTGAAGAGAGGGACACACAAGGCTGAGTTTTCCTGGGCTTGCTGGGCAGAGGCAAGGGAGTGTTGGGCTGGTGTGGTATAGCTGAAGAAATGAGGAAATTAGTGGGCTGAAAAAATTTATTTCAAGGTTGTCAAAAGCTTGTCATGGCTTTGTCATAAGCTTGTCGGTGACGTTGGTGACGTTGTCATGGACTCGTCATGGTCTTGTCAAAACTAGTCAGTTGGCGTCGTCATGGCCTTGTCGTTATCTCGTCTAGGATATGAACTCATGGTTGAAATTTAGGGTTTAGTGTTAATTTTCTATCATTTTATGTGAGAAAAATGTCTCACATAAAATGATAGCACTTGTGATGAAACCGAAAATTAGGTGAAACGAAAAGGTCAACGGATCGGAATCCGGTTTGACTCGAAATTTATTGAAAGAAAATTTCCGGATGTTACAATTAAAGCACGGGAATTTGAAATATTACAGACCCAAGTTTCACAACAAAGTTTTAAAAACGTCCCACAAACGCATTTCAAGGCCTTGAAAGTTAAAACAAAGAAAATTTGAAGCGCGTGTCAAGGCCTTGACATCCAGTTTCAAGGCCTTGAAACCGATTTCAAAGCTTTGTAATTTAATCCTGGCTATCTTCATAGAAATTCTTCCGCTACCTTGACTGCACAGTATACTCTTTTGTTGTCAGAATAGTTGGTTCGACATGAGTGGGACGAAGAATAGGTTTTATTTGCACACTTCGTTGGCAATTTAGTAGGACATTTGCAGCTTTCTCATGTATATGTTGATCCGCATCCTTACTTAAAGGCATAATGTCTCTTGTGACGGTGAAGGTGAGGGCATCCAAGAGAAACATTTGGTTTATCTTGGCCTGCATCACCGACAAAACCTCATGACTCGCATCTATCTTTCTAATCGTGTACAACTAGAAGTCAATCATATCCCTATTTAGAGTATCCAGTTCCAGTTCCAACCCATCTAACCTCATTTCTAACACTGAAGACGCCTTATATGAAGATGTCACAACCAAAGCCTTTCCCTTTAATTTCCATTCCCCGGCTAGTGTTTTTTCAACCCTTAAACGTTCAAGGCAGTGTTCATCAATTTTTTTAGTCGACGCCTGCTGGTCCTCCGATGTGTCAATGGAAAAATGGGAAAAAAAAAATTTGGGAACGAGATTTGCATATGGTAATGGAATAACACGGGTGGAGTTAATGGTGTGAACCATATGGTTTAGGATAAAGTTGTGTAAATCAACATTTAGTCCAGAGATTATTTGATAGATCAACTCCAGTGTTTGATCCGTCAACAATTCCCTTGAGTTCTCTCTGGGAATCACACATCTAACCAATAGAGTAAAAATAATCTTGGCTTTTAGGGTTTAGGAGGTGTGTGTAAGTTGACGTGAAGAGGAATTGGGAATGAGAAATTGTTCCGTTGCCAAACGAATACTTTCCGTGTGAGAGGGATGTTTGTAGGCGGTGGTTGTAGAAAGGTGTAATAACCAAAAATTTTAAGTTCCGGTAAGATGAAATTAAACAAAATCCGACGAGACCATTGTAAATAATAAATCAGTAAAACAGAACGAGTTTAGTTCTATCATTTTATGTGACCTAGATTCACATAAAATGATAAATTAAATTCCCGGGGATGATCTACGCTTTTAAATAAAATCAATTATAATTTATAAATACGGAAACTAATTCCGTATTATATAAATTCCCGCACTTTAACGAGTTCCGGATCCGTTCTAAAAAGAGTTGGATTGGAGTTAACCCGCTACTAGGCCCAAATTATCGGCCCAGCCCAGCCGGCCCATTCCTAATGACTAATCTAATTAACTTAATTAATTAACCTAATTAATTAACCTAATTCTAAACCTACGTTAAACCTACCGCTCCTCTACTCACCTTCTGTAACTCGCATTCCTTGCCGCTGAGAAGGGACGCCGCAACGCTGAAGCCACCGCCAGCCGGAGTCCTCCGCCACTGCTTGCGCCGGCCACCTTGCGCCGCTCCCTGCAGGATCCAGCCGCCAGCCCGCACGCCCCAGTCGACTGGTAAGCCTCCGGCCCTTCTCCCTTCCATCTCCCTCTCGCGTTCTGTTTCGAATCTGAGGGCCGTAACTCCGCCTCCCTGCAGTCAGTAGCCACGCCGCCAGCCCGGACTTGCCGCCAGCGAACCGCCGCCGCCCGCCGAACCATCTTCCGTGCCGACGCGTGACGAGGTACGCCTCCTTCTTTTTTTCTCTTCGGCTTCGCTGGGCGCAACAGCAGCTAACTGCTTCTCTGTTCGCCGGTGATGCGAGCCAGGCACGAGTTTCCAACGGGACAGTGCAACAGTGAGGATACGAGCCACACCTTTGCAGCCGCAGGGGACGCCGGAACCCGCCACCACTGTTCCGCAGCAACAGCCGGCCGACTACCCAGGAAAAACGCCGGAACGCTACTGTTTAGGACCCTAACGCCGGACTACAGATTTCGTAAGCTTGCTCCGCCCCTCTTCGATTTCACTGTCACCCATGTGTTGTGAACTGCTGTTGTTGAGCCTAAGCATAAATAACGTAAATGAGCTGCTGAGTATGTGCATAAATGAATGGAAGGGCTGCTGTAAATTAATTTCATTTCTTCAGCTTTTAGGTTTCGAACAGCCCACCTTGTCGAACAATTATAAAATGTTTGGATAAAGATCCACCGTTGAATTTTGGATATGTTGTAGATGGATATAAGTAGTTTATCATATTAAAATTTGGTGAGAAATGAACGGTCGGATTGAAAGTTACGAGCCCCCGAAGTTAGGTAGTTGAGCAGTTTTATTGAACTTATAAAATTGACTAAGTATAAGAAAGTGGAGTGAGGAACCGACTTTGGGAATTATTATAAAAATATCGGCTGAACAGTTTAGTGAAATTCTTTCTCCTAAGGCTAGATAGAACCTCATAGATGATCTAGATAATAAATTCGAAAATTTTATAAGCCGTTAAGAATTTTATTTTTAGAGCCGAAGTTAAACCTTTTTCGGTTCTTCCGGAAAATTGAAACCTAAGAAAAATGTCCGTTTCGCACCTAATAAAATTCTAAGAGTTAGGATATATTTTAGAACTTCAAATAGGAGTTGGACATGAATTTTAGGGTCTTCGAGAAAATCGGAACGAAGGGTAAAATGGTCATTTTACCCTAAAACTAACAATGTAGCTAGTACGTCTTCATAATTATTTAATCTCAGAAGTCTTAGACTTCTATCTACGTGAAAGTGTGCTAATACACTTATCGCCTTTAACAGGCAACTGAGTGGGTACAGTTACAGAGCAAGTGATTACTAAAGAGTCGAGCATTATAACAGGTAAGTCCTTTGGGCTTACTTAGCTGACTGCTAAATATGAGTATAAATGATGATGGTGGTGTGTGATTGACATGTTAGAGAGATAAGTTGTGATATATAAATACCGACCTGTATTTTGGCCTAAGAGTAACGGGCGGTGGCATTCCGCTCAGTAGCTCGCCGGGCGCTGGGGGTTTCTTTCGGGACTAGTCCACACATGGTTTGTAGTGACGCTACCAAAGGAAGTCAGCTATACCTACACCAGTTGGATAAGGAACGGAGGCGAGAACTAAAAATAGTTCTCGTGCCACAACTTAAATTGAATAATGTGAATCACTTAAAGAACAGATAATAATTTGTTGAGTGCCAGCATGTTGTTTGTTTATTTTTTTTTGTTTCTGCTTGTGTTTGTGCTGTTGTCATTTTACTTATATTTGGTTAGTTAGCTAACGGTTGATATGTTGTTTAGATTTGACACAGGTTAGAGCAGATGCCGAGTGATCCAGATGGTAGTGGTCAGCCGGGGTGTCGTACTTTAGGACGTTTTGCAGTTTTTGCATTTGTGGGTTTTTTTTTCTGTTGAACATCGTTCCCTTCCGTACTTTGATATATTACTTTTCCGGCTGTAGTTGATCTGGTCACATTCATGCATTGATAAAAACTATTTTTATGATTTTTAGTTTTCCTTATCGGTGCCTTGTTGTAAGATCATGTTAAGTTGTTGTCAAACTAAGGTCGGGACCCACTGTGCGGTCCTAACCAGTAACTCCCTAAGTTGTATAATTTGGGGTGTTACAAAAGGCCTAAAATCTGACAAATAATAGTTGGTGTGAGAATGATAGGCGTACCTTTTACCATTGATTCTAGGGTCAGGGTTCCCCTATCCCTTTTTGCAGTTAGATTCACATAGAACAATCTTATGAGTCTGTGAATGCTACCTCCCTTGGGTTAAGTATCTTCTAGACGGAACAACTCTCTAGCAAAGCAATGCATGGTAACTACAGAGTCTTCAAGAACTCTAGATCGACAGAATCACAGATGCAAAGAGGGCGGTTGTGAAATCAATCCAGCCAAGTTCCTGTTGCTTTGAAGTTCCAAAACCAATTTACCGGAAACCCAGTGTGAGCGGAGATTTCAACATTCTCCTAAGGGAATTCGGATGATATGTGAGCCAAAGAATCTTTGGGTGGTGTTGGTGAAGAACTGCTTGGAATTCTGGCGGTTGATAATGAAGCAACACGGTTAGAGATTCTCTTGGGAGCCATGGATGAGCGTTTGTGAGAGAGAGTTTTTGAAAACCGAAAAGAGTAAAGTGCACAATAGTGGACTGTAAAAATTTGAATGAAGGAAAGGAAGGTGATAAGAAGGAAATGAAAGATTGATTTTTTAAAGGGGATGTCAAATGAAGTTAAGCCACATCACAATCTTGATAGAATCAAGACCTTGATAACCGAAATTTGATTTACAAATCTTCCCTCATAAATCCCAACCAATTTCCATAACAAAGATTTGAATTTTGAAAACAAAATGTTGGTGAAAATTTTTTAAATCATTTTAAAAATTCTTCTTTAAATTGATTTAATGATCAAACATCTAAAAAGATGAAAATCATGAATCCGATCTAGGTTTAACACTTTTGTCTTTAAAATCAGTTACAAGACCTTGTATTGCATTTCAAGACCTTGAAATGGAAAAGTAGGCTGCATTGTAAGGAGAAAATAAAACACCCCCTAAGATAATGCTTCCTTGTTCAACATATCAAGCTCCAATCTAATAAAATTGAATCGATCTTCAAGTAGAGACTTAGTGAATATATCTGCAAGCTGCATTAGTGGAAATATCAAGTCGATCTTGAAGTGTGACTCTTTGGGATCAGCTTGAAATCTAACACAAATGCACACACTAAACATAATGTCATGTCGACTAGCGGTTATATATAACAAAGAACCGATCTGACCTCGATACTCCTTTTACACGACACTCTTACCATTTTTGTCTTGATCTAATGAAAGATTAAAACTCATTGGAGATTTTGTTACCTTGGATTGATCCATATTATATTTCTTGAGCAAATCCTTGGTATACTTGCTTTGGTATAGAAAGATTCCTTTCTTCGCTTGAGTAACTTGAAGACCAAGAAAACATTTAACTCTCCCATCAAGCTTATTTCGAATTTTCTACACATAATATTTGGAAATTTCTTGCATAGAGAATTATTAGTAGCACCAAATAATATATCATCAACATAGATTTGTACTACTAATAAATTATTGCCTCTGGTTTTGATGAACAAAGTTTTGTCAATCAAACCTCTTTTAAATTCAATTTCAAGAAGATACTTGGACAATCTTTCATACCAACCTCTAAGAGCTTGCTTAAGACCATAAAGATCTTTGTCCAATTTAAAAACATGATCCGGAAATTCATCATTTTCAAAACCAAGAGGTTGAGCAACGTAGACTTCTTCTTCTAAGAAGCCATTCAGAAAAGAACACTTAACATTCATTTGAAAAAACTTTATGTTCATGAAGGATGCAAATGCAAGTAGCATACATATGACTTCTAACCTGGCCATTGGAGCAAAGTTTTCCTCATAATCAATACCTTTTTCTTGGTTATAGCCTTAAGCTACAAGTCGTGCTTTGTTTTGAATGACTTTACCATGTTTATCCAACTTGTTTTGGAATACCCATTTTGTTTCAATGACAGATTGGTGCTTAGATCTAGACGTGAGGGTCCAGACTTTGTTTCTCTTGAACTCATTTAGCTCATTTTGCATGGCAATGATCCAATATGGTTTTTGAAGTGCTTGAACGTAGTTTTTGGGCTCTACAAGAGACACAAACGCAGAAAATCACACGAATTGTTTACCTTGGATCGGGTTTGCACAACTACTTTTGGATCGAAGATCACGTTCTCTTGTGGATGATAACTAGATGGTTGAAACTTTCTTCTCTTGAAGAGTGGAATAGATTCTAATGATTGAGGCTCAGCTGTTTGACTTGATTCAGGTACCGCTGGAGTTATGTACTTGTTTCTGAAGTCAAGGCCTTGAAGTTGGGTTTCAAGGCCTTGAAATTGATTTTCAACAGTGTTGATGTTTGTCATTTCAAGGTCTTGAAGATGCGTTTCAAGGTCTAGAGGTTGTTCTCCGGTATCCTGAATTTGTTCTTGCATGTTCTTATCTTGAGCCTTAGGGTCTTCTTCACCATCAGAATTTTGATCTCCATGTTGATTCAGATTAAAATTTGTAAATCTATCACTCAAAGTACCAACATTTCTTTCGTCAAAAATAACATGAATACTTTCCTTGACAATTTTGGTACGTTTATTGTAAACCCGATAATCTTTATTGTTTGAAGTGTATCCTATAAATATAGCTTCATCACTACGTGCATCAAATTTTCCAAGGTTGTCTTTACGATTGTTATGGACAAAGCACGTACTTCCAAATGGTTGAAAATAGGAAATATTAGGTTTTCATCCTTTAAAGAGTTCGTAAGGAGTCTTTTTTAAAATATGGTGTATTAAGCATCTATTTATTATGTAATTAGTTGTGTTAACAGCTTCAGCCCAAAAGTTTTTTTGACAAACTACTTTCTAAAAGCATAATCCTAGACATGTCCTCCAAGGTGCGTTTCTTATGTTCCACAACCCCGTTTTATTGAGGTGAACTAAGAGCTAAAAAATTGTGTGAAATACCATATTTTGTACAAAGATCACTTTATTACCTTCGTCACAAATTTGAGAGATGCTAAAAAGATTATATTTTAAGTCGTCAACAAGATAAACATCATCAATGAAGTTAGATGAATTATAACCAATTTTACCAATACTAATGATATAACACTTACCTTTATCACCAAGAGTAATGATTCTAGATGATTGCTTCTTTAGATCTGAAAATAGTGAGCTTTTTCCATTCACATGTCTTGAGCAACCACTATCTAATATCCATTTATTCTCCTTAACCTAGGTGATATCCTGCAAAATAGCAAACTTTAACCTTTCCAGGTAGACGAAATGGCATATTTTGGTCTATACTTAGTTTCAATCATGTTAGGTGGTCTATTAGCTTAAGGAATCCATATTTTCTTAACCTGATTTCTTAGATACAGAGGGTAAGTATTTCTTATGATGTCGGGATCATTTCTTTTATATGGACAGGTTGACTTCATATGCCCCTTTTTACAATAATAGAAACATGTGGGTATACGTGAACTTCCTTTAGCTTTAACAAAAGTGGTAAATGTATTTCTTCGAAATTCTTGTTATGACCAATACCACTCTTGTTAAGTGAGGATTGTTGTTCACCCATCATTCTTTCAAGATTAGGTTTCGAACGAGTGAATTGAATATGTGCAACCTTCTAGTCTCTACACATCATGGTTAGATCAATCTTCTCTTTCTCTAGATTAGTATAATCTTGAAGTAGAGAAGAGGATTTTCCTTAAAAATCACATTTTCCGATTCCAAGGCCTTGATATTGTCAACAAAGTCTAACTTTTCAGTGTTGAGATTTTTAATTACCAAAGACAAATCACTTACTTATCCTCACTCTATATTCTTTATCTCTTATGATAATATCTTTTAGGAAGTCCGCAAGCTCTTGGTTAGATTGAAACATTAGGGTTCTTACCACTCCTTCGACGTAGAATTTAGGATCCTCTTCTTGGTGAGCTAGTAAGTATAAGTTTGCTTGATTATTTTCATCATCTGACTCATTTGTAGAATATGAGTCACTCCATGGTGCTACTATAGCCTTCTTCTTTTGATCGTTCTTCCTAAAATTGTTCCTCTTCTTTTGTTGACAGTACTTTACAAGATGATTTGCTTCACCACATTCAAAACAAGTCAATACTTTTATTTTCTTATAAGGGTTACAAAACTTGCCTTTGGGTCTTGATGATCGTGGATATTCTTTGTTTACAAATTGCTTCTTCATTTGAAGAATTCTTGCAAGGCCTCTTGAAATCAAGGCGAATGGATCTTCCTTCTCATCATCACTCTCTTCATCATCCGATGGAATGATATCCTTCTTGGATCTTAAAGCAAGGTTCTTTACGTTTGATGATGGCTCTCCATCTTCTTCATCAAGAACCATTTCATGAGTGATTTGTTTTCCATGTAGGTCGTCGAGAGGTAATGTTGTGAAATTCTGAGCTTCTTCAACAGCGGTCACTTTTGGTCCCCACTAAGCTTTAGGCAAGCTTCTAAGGACTTTCCTTACTTTTTCTTCATTTGTGAACACCTTTCCAAGTGAATCAAGATTATTCACAATCTTAGTGAAACTTGTGAACATCTCTTTGACCGTCTCGTTTGAAGTCATCTTGAATAATTCATATGCCTGAGGAAGATGCTTATCTTAGTCTCCTTGACTTGACTTGTTCCTTCATATGTAACTATTAACTTGTCCCATATTTCCTTTGCAATCTTCAATGATGAGACACGATTGAATTCGCTAGCATCTAGTCCACAATAGAGCAAGTTCATGGACTTGTAGTTCTTTAACACACTATCCAAGTCCGTTTGAGTGAAGTAAGCTTCATTCTTTTCAACTTGGACTCCTTCAACCGTGGTGGTTGGAATTTTTGAACCAGTTTGAATAATGCTCCATAGTTCCATGTCCTAATCAATAATCATCATTTACATTAGTGCTCTCCAATGTGCAAAGTTGTTACCGTCGAGATGTGGATCTTCCTTGAGTGAATCCTCCATCACCTACAGAGTTCATGATTAGTCACACTGATGGTTAAATCAATATACGTAAGTCTAGCTCTGATACCAATTGAAGAACCGAGTAGGGGAATAATAAGGATATAAATAATCTAGAAGGGGGTTGAATAGATTATGAGAATTTCTCGCAATATCGTATATCAAGGTTTTGAAACTAATCTCAAGGCCTTGAAGTCGATCTTTGTGCTTAGTGACAAAATTATTTCCTAAGGCTTTGAAGTAGTTCTCAAGGCCTTGACTTTGAAACGTGCAGAAAGTTGTTAGTCACAATAAAATGCGATATAATGTGGGGAATGTAAAAGATCGACGCAACGATATGTTTACGAAGTTCGGCCCTAACAACCTACTCTCCTCCTAGGGTTTCCGACCCTAGAATTCTAACTATCTATTATCTGCTTGTTGTGAGTCCTATATACAACATAGAAGAACTTCCCTTATTCTCTCAATGTAGCCTCAATGCTACGGTCTAGTCAACTCATATTCTAGCAATAATAGCCTAGTTACTTTGTAGAGTAACACACTCGAGTATAACACTATAATGATATGTCAATGTAGCTCTTGTGTTTATCTCACTCTAACGAATAATCCTAAGTTGAAGAACCGGTAGGTGATATAAATAAGATAAATGATAATCGAGAAGGAGGGGTTGAATAGAGTATGGGAACTTTTCACAAACCAAATCTCAAGGCCTTGAAACTACTTTCAAGGGCCTTGATGTCAATATGTGCTTCTAGTGAAACTTTGATTTAAAGGGCTTTGAAACTCTATTTCAAGGGCCTTGACTTCTTGCTCCTGCAAAACAAAGTTAGTCACAATAAAGTATATATGGTGCGGAATTGAAAAGATTCACACGAGGATATGTTTTCGAAGTTCGGCTCTAAATAGCCTACTCTCCGTCCCAGGGTATATCCGTAGGATCTAACTATCTATTATCAACTTCAAAGAGTCCTAGATACAAACTAGAAGAAATTCCCTTCTTCTCTCAAAGTAGTCAATGCTACGATTTAGCTCCAACTCTTACGCTAGCTATAATAGCCTAGTTACTTCACAGAGTAACACACTCTAGTATAACACTATTTAAATCTTCCAATGGAGCTCTAGTGTTTTCTCTCTCTAAGAGGATAAAGCTATTGGATGAACGAGAGAAAGAAAAACAACGAATGAAGATGATTAAGTTGCTTGAGGATGCAAAGATGTTTTCCTGTGTAAGCTTGTGTATCTTCCTTCTTCGACCATCATCTTCATTTATACTCGTCTATGGAAAGGTCTTCTAGCCGTTGTAGAGATGACCGTTGAAGATGAATCTTCTTTTCTATGAAGATTGTTTTCTTGTTTGGAGATAAGGTAGACGCTGCAAGTCTTCAGCCCCTACGAACACGTCGAGTCCTTTACTCCTTGATCTTCTCGTCTTCTGTTGAACAGAGAGAAGATATTTTTGCCGTTTGTTGTTTAGAAAATCTTCTAGAAAAGATTCTCTATTCTTCGTTTAAGATCTTCGGTTGAGATCTTCCTTCGGTTGATAAGATCTTTGGTTTGATGAGATCTTCTTGTTATAGAATCTTCCAAGGAGATCTTCAATTTATTTTGAATCCTTTGTTCCGTGCACCTTTGAATTCAAGGCCCTTGATTTCGTCCTTTTGAACTTGTTATCTTCCTTTGTTCTTGAATCCAACTTCAAGGCCCTTGACACTTAGATATAAAACATCCACTGAATTCAAACCAACCAAATATCTAGAAATATAATCAATACATTGTTAGTATATCCAACTACTATATTTGTGTGAAGTCTTCCATCATTTAATACCTGTAAACCATTTTAATCAAGGTGGAGTTTTCATAAGTAAACTTAAAGAGGAGGATAAACTTTTGGAACGATGAAGATGTTCTTGTATGAACGCTTGGAAGGCTTGGTTACTTTCACTTGTAAGCTCTATCCTTCATCTTCAATCGATGTCTTCATTTATAGTCTTCTATGGAGATCTTCTTCTAGCCGTTGTCTTGCATCTGGTGTAACGTCTTCTTTCCTCCATACAATCCGATGTTTGTTTGAGCGAGATCTTCTCACGTTGTTTCAAAAGTAGCCGTTTTAAATAAGATCTTCAAGTTGCCGAGATCTTCTTCAACGTTCTTCACTTGAAAGTTGTTGGATATCTTCAAGTGAATCTTCTATTCAACAAACTTTTGTAGCCGTTTGAGATTTTCTTATCCGTTTAATGTATTTGACCGAAGTTTTCTTATAAGATTTACTCTTCAACCAATCTCAAGATCTTCTCCTAAGATTCTCTTTCATCATCAGCCGAGATCTTCTCTTCAAAGTATATCCGACATCTTCTTGGTTGGTTGGTTTGTTGGTTGTTTGAAGATCTTCTCCTTTGGTTGTAGAAGTCCATCGTAATAAATCTCTTAGTCGAGATCTTCCCTTGTAATGCTATCCAAGGCCTAAACGCATTTTAACAAACAAACCAACACAAGCAATCTAGAAATATAATCGATATTTTTTATTTTATAAAACCACATTTATATGTTAACTCTTCCTTCATTTAATAAAATAATTCATATCAAAGGTGGAGTTATCAAGGTCCAATAAACCCCTTAGTTCAAATAGACTTAGCCAGACATTGATCGATGAGAGAGATCAAATGAAAAGAATAGTCTTTGCATACTAATAAAACTCAAAGTATAAAACTACCATAAGGCAAAGAAAACCTAATTGTAACTAGGGTACTGAATCTGGAGTCTGATTATCTTCCCTAGAAGTTTGAAAACAATATATATATATATATATATATATATATATATATATATATATATATATATATAGAATATCTTAACAAAATGCACAGAAAAAATCCCAACGTAGATGTGGAGTACAGAATGGAAAACAAAAACCCGAAGACTGTCATAGTTTTTAAGAAATCTCCATCCCAACTTACCAATAACAGCTTGATTGAGAACCTCCATTTTACGTAGACTTAATCCTCGCATACACTTAGGGCAACAAAAATCACGCCACAATATGGTATGAAGAGGTCGGGAAGAAGCACTATGACCCCAAACAAAATTACGGATGAGGCAATCAATATTATCAAAAACGCCCTTGGGAGTAGTCATAGGATCGGTGTTATAATCCAGGATAGAAGACAAGACCGATTGAGCTAAAGCAAACCGTCCAGTAAAACTTAAAGATTTTCTACACCATCTACTCAAACGGGCGTTCATTTTATCAAGAAGTGGGGGAAAAGCATCCTTGGACACCTTGCCTTAAAAGATCGGGATACCGAGATGATTACCGAGGTTGCGGGTCACAATAACACCCCATAGACCTTCCAAGTCAAACGTATATTTTTTACTTGTAAATACGTATTAACCTTCAAACTAGAAGCCTTACAAATAAATCAACGCACTCATCACAATTCTCATTTGTACACAAATGCCTCAAGAAATAATGTAATATCATGTGCAAACAAAATATGAGACAAAGGCGGACCACAACGGGATAAAAAGATCGGTTTTTTATTGTGGAAGTTTTACAAATGTACAAACAACCTCCCTCGTAATGATATGGGATCAGATGTGGTATAATCGGGTATCGAATTCTCAAGGACTGTATCTGATTTGGATAGCACTAATAATTAATTATTTAAGTAGAAAACAAGCTCAATTATGATTGTAGAAAATATGGAGAAAGACGATCTAAGGTTACATAAGTTCCCACTATAATATATATATATATATATATATATATATATATATATGGTGTTATTCAAGTAAGGCACATTATTCCGGTACGGCTGTGCGGCCGCCCGTACGGCCGACACGTGTCCCGGGAAAATTTTTTTTTTTTAAACGAGTAAAAGTAATAGTTCAAAACTTATTATGGAATAGTTCATAACTTATAAAAGGATAGTTCATGAATTATAATAGAATAGTTCATAGTGCAAAATTTATAAAGAAATGAAAATAATAGTTCAAAACATATTAAGGAATAGTTCATAACTTCTAAAAGGATAGTTCATGAATTATAATAGAAAAGTTCATAGTGCAAAATTTATAAAGGAGTGAAAGTAATAGTTCAAAACTTATTATGGGATAGTTCATGAATTATAATAGAATAGTTCATGAATTATAATAGAATAGTTCAAAGTGCAAAATTTATAAAGGAGTGAAAGTAATAGTTCAAAACTTATTATGGGATAGGTCATGAATTATAATAGAATAGTTCATGAATTATAATAGAATACTTCAAAGTGCAAAATTTATGAAGGATAGTGCATAACTTATAAAATGATAGTTCATGAATTACAATTGAATAGTTCATAACATTTAAACGATTAATTTATGAATAATTTGATAAAATATATTAAAAAGTAATAGTTCATGGATTATATGGGAATAGTTCAAAGTTTATAGGAGAATGGTGCATAAATTATAACATGGTAGTTCAAACAAATTTTCTTTCGATTATGGGAAAAAAAATCATTTCAGAAAAGAAAAAAGAAAAAAAAAATTCCGGGACACGTGTCGGCCGTACGGGCGGCCGTACGACCATACCGCATTAATTGAACCGTACCTGAACAAAAGCCTATATATATATATATATATATATATATAGAGAGAGAGAGAGAGGTTGGCTCCCATGTAAACAACTCCTATAGTGTCTAATGAGAACGAATTGTATTCGTTAGATCGTTAAATAGATGGTTGAGATTAGGCGAGATTCAAAGGAAAAAAACCGTATGATTAGTGAAAGAAGATATTCGGCGGTATAGTCACATATATTCGACGGTATAGTATATATTTGACGGTATAATCACATATATTCGGCGATATAGTATATATTGTGTAATTTGTTCTCATTTTACATGGTAAGAGTTGTTTACATATGAGTCAAGTTCTCTCTCTCTCTATCCCTCTCTCTCTCTCTCTCTCTCTCTCTCTCTATATATATATATATATATATATATATATATATATATATATATATATATATATATATATATATATATATATATATATATATATATATATATATATATATATATATATATATATATATATATATAT
>BSUD01000005.1:53220216-53425625 GCA_033239045.1 Fagopyrum esculentum
CCCTCCCCCCCCCCCCCCCCCCCCAAAAAAAAAAAATCATTTTAAGATGGGTTGTGGCTTTTCTCGTTAATTAAATTGTTTCATACGATTTATTATTTTTTTAAATATCACTATTCTTGTGTTATATTTAAATTTTTTTGGATCTTTGGCCAAAGTGAATGAAACTTCAAAATGCACAGATTTGTTGTTCGGAGTAGAAGCGCAGTCTTAGACCGCTCTCTTATTTGTAAAACGAGTTGTCAAGGACAACGTTTTAATATCCGAAATAAAGATAATAAAAACACAACTAGAGGTGCGGTCCTAGACCACACCTATAGTGTAACGTTTTTGAAAGGAAAATAAAGCTAAAGAGGCGCGGTCCGGTTATAGACCGCGCCTATATGGCAGTTTTTTTTTAAAAAAAAAATATATATATATATATATATAGGCGCGGTCCAGGACCGCGTCTTTAATCAGAATATTAAAACGCGGTTTGTAATCGCTCTTCTTTTTGCAATAGATGCGGTCTAGGACCGCGCTTGTTCTCTTACCGGAAAATCTCGTGAAAATAGCACTATCTCTAGAGCTGTCAAAATCTCGTGAAAATAGCACTATCTCTTACCGCCCGATTCGCCCGACCCGAACCCGACTGACGCCCGTTAAAAGGAAAAAAATTACGCATATGAGACCGACCCGGTGTCAACCGATTGAACCCGAAATCAAAAATAGCACAAACCCGAAAGTGACCGTAACCCGACCCAAAATGCCCGAAATCCGAAAGCCGTTGACCCGGCATGACCTATGAACTCGTAATGACCCGACCCAAAATAACTAACCCGAATTATTCCAAGAACTAGTAGTAAGTTGGCTCAAAGCAGAATGACGTATATGATAACCAAGGCCTCGAATTTAGAGGACCTCCATTCAATTTTTCATTATATAATATATTTTTACTTTTAAAAATTATAAACATAAAAGCAGAGTAGCTCAGTGGTTGAATGTGCATCCAAACATTGTATTTCATCTGGGTTGTGTTCGAAACCCAACGTCAACTTTCTATAGTTTCATTTTTATAACTAAACTAGTGGGACCTCTATCCTCACCTTTTATTTATTTTTTTTAAAAAAAAATTTATTTAATTACTTTAATTTTGGGATATTAATGTTATCTGATAAATATATAAAGTTTTTAATCAAAAATTTCATGAAATAAAATAATTTCAAAAATACAAAATAATGTGAATCAAATATATTTATATAAAGAAATAAAATACAATATATTTTTTTGTTCCTATTTATTATTAAATAAAAAAATTATAAATTATAAAACTAGAATATATAGAAAAATAAATTGATAAAATTATAATCAACATAGTTCACACGGGTATTTAGATCTTTTGCTTTAATACAAACTAATACATGGGTTATGCATATGCAATTTAATTGAAATTTAACTTAAAAATAGATAAGAAAATTATAATTTTATACAAATATGTATAGTAATAATCTTAAAATTTTATTTATAATGCTAACAAATATAAAAATTTATAGAAAAATGAATGATTTAGTGATTATATACTATGATATGTATCTAATTACTCTCTCCGTTCACAAATAATTATCGTTTTACCATTTTACACACTTATTAAAAATATACCAATTTACCCCTAATCATTCATTTACTTTTTATTTTTTTGAAAATTACAACTAACAAACTACTAATGATTAAAAGGGTAAATGTGTCAAGTAAATGTCAAAATAGCTAAAATGACAATTATTCTTTAACAAAAGTGTAGGGGTAAAACAACCATTGTTTGTGAACGGATGGAGTATAAATTAAATTTTATATAATATAAATATAAAGTGTGTTAGATGAAAATTTAATTAGGAAAATAAAAGATAATAGAATAGTTTGTTAAAATGTATATAGAATGTATTTAAAAATAGATAGTTAGTTCACATATTTTTAATTAAAAATTTAAAAATAAGAATGCGTATAGAAATAACACGTGGTGAAATGAATAAAAGTTGACACATGGCGTTATTGTTAACTATTAAGGGCCCGTTTGGTTCCAACTCCGGAAACGGAAACGGAATGAAAACGAATTTAATCCATATGTATATCCATATTCATGAAACTTTATGGAATCATTCTCCATGGTTTAATGAAAAATGCACTTGCTTCCTCACATTTTGTTACCCTATAGGGTATCAAAAGTAATTAAACTCTCATCCAATTACTACAAAACACAAGAAATGATTCCAAAATTTTTAATGAACAAGGGTATACGTATTGACTAGATTCGTTTTTATTTCGTTTTCGATTCCGGAGTTAAAACCAAACGGGCCGTAAGAGATTTTGCTTTAATATTATGCATTAGCATATAGGTATATAGAGACTAATTAATAGTTAGTGGTTGAGTCATATATAAGACAATGTATCAATTTTGTTATGATTTATGTTTTTTTTTTCAATTGTAGTTAAATTGAATGTAAAATATATATTAAAATTAATACGACTTAAAGTTGTTTAAAATAATATAATGAGTCATACATACAGGTCGAGTATAGCTTAATGCAAGTGACATAGTACAAATTTCTCTTTAAAAAATTTGTTGTTGAGTTCAATGTAAATTAGTATTGTAATATTATAGTAGTATGATGAATAATTTATGTAAAATAAATATTAGTTAAATTGTTTATAATTTTACGCATGAAAAAGCATAAAAAATTAATAATCGTACATTTTGATGTTAGCCATATTTGACTTTGTATGTACATACAAACTATTGTACTATGATATTATTGTTCATAATATAAATTCTCATACTTTGAATTTCTGTTATTTGATAATATAATACAATTGCTAGCGAATGAACAAAATGAAAAATAAGAATTGAACTCCAGACCTCTTGCAACCAAAGAGACTACCAAACCACTAAACTAAACAACTTTCTTGTTAATTTCTCGCTAACTTTGATAAACAATAATTAATGTTGAAATTTTAAAATACAAAGAATATCTTTAGTACCAATTGCTAAAATCCTAAGATTCGAACTCAAGACCTCTTACACCAAAAGTGAAACTCAAACCACTATGCCAACAACACCTTGTTTGTTTTATTTTTAATCACGTGTTCATCTCCACATGCTCATAATCGGACCTACATTTTTAACTCTCTTGGTAAAAATTATAGGTTAATCGACCCGACTATTGTGCTTTTTTTTTATTTGAAATATGAATACGTCAAATTGGCTTAACAAAGGAGACCAACCTATAAATATGAAGAAAAAAACATAAAAAGTTTGAACCTGTCGGAATCGGTTTGTCACAAAAAGTTAGTCCAACTTAAAAACAATCAAATCCAAAAATTGTAGACCCGAAAACAATCGAACCTGATTATACCCAAAGTAATTCAACCCGGATTTACCCAATACATAAACTAGACTGACCCGGAATAACCCGATAATTGAAGCGACCCGACCCGAATTAGCCCGATAACCGATTAAAACAACCCAAAGATTGCCCGAGAACCCGATTATTAGCTGTGCAAGGGCACCCGACTTAACCCGACCCGACCCGAATAAACCCGACATGACATTATAGACAATTTTGACCCGGCTCAAAGTGACCCGAAACAAAATTGACCCGACCCGAACTCGGCCGACCCGCCCGTTTGACGCCTCTAACTATCTCTTATTCTCCTACTATTTTGCATACAGGACCACCTACCACCACTATCTCCCATTCTCCTACTATTTTTCATAGACTTAATTCTAAAAGTTAGCTTTTTCTAATTAAAAGTTAGCTTTTTTACTTTGATTTTTCTTTTTTTTTGGTTGAAAAAGAGCCGAAGCTCCCCGCGCCTAAGCGCATGAATAAAAACTCAAAACGAATTACAAACGAGTGCACCGGGGCAAAGACACGCCCCGTAAATCATCCAACAAAAGGTTCCTAATGTTAACAGGTGGCTCCATCAACCGATGAACACCAAAAGGTAGGGTAAAAGCAAAACTCGCGATAGCGTCCGCTATCCTATTACCCTCTCGGAAAACATGTTCGAGAGAAATCTGCCATTCTCGAAAGAGGAAGCCTTGGCACCGAAGAACCAGGCTGGAAAGGGGGTGTGAGTTACTAACCCCATTCGTCAAAAAACCAACCACCAAAAGAGAGTCAATTTCCACTCTCACTTTACGTAAACCCATTTTCCATGCAAGTTCCATTCCCGACATGATCCCCAAAAGCTCCGCCTCCGGGACTGTTGTTGATCCAAGGTTAATGGCAACACCCTTTACCCACGACCCCTGATCATCCCTGATAACGGCCCCTGCAACAGCTCTCGATGGGTCCCCTCGAAGAGCTCCATCTGCATTAAGTTTAACCCAGCCCTTCTCCGGTTTAGTCCAGTGGACATAAATCTCTTGCTTCCTCTTCATATCCAGTTCTTGTCCCCTACTCCATGCTTCTTTCGATTCTCTATGTGTTCGTCTAATGAAATTAACCTTATCCACCGGTATACTTCCTTCGCTAAAGGTTCTCGCGTTTCGCCATCTCCAGATCCACCAAACTGTAATGGTAAAAATTTCGTTCCATTCCCCCTGTTCTGGTCCTTGCCTTCGCATGTGCACATTCTCGAAGAGCCAGTCCTCCCATTGGAGACTAAAGAACGCTGTTTGATGTCCCGTGGGGTACTAGTCCAACCCAGATTTGTTTCGCGAACGGACAATCTCGTAACAAATGGATTAATGATTCTTCAACTTCTGGACAAGCTGAGCAGTGCGGGGAGGAGTCCATATGTCGTCTAACTCTTTCCTGATTTGTGAGGATCACCTTCCAAGCCACTTTCCATAAGAAATATTTCATTCTTTCTTGAACTTTAATCTGCCAAATCTGCTTAAAGAGTTTGACTCTTACTATCCCTCTACCTCTTAAACTACTAACATATTGATGTGCTGAAGCAGTAGAGAAGTTGCCATCTTGTGTTCTAATCCATCTGACCACATCGTCCTGCTCCTCTTCAACCCAGAGCCTCGTCGCAACAACCCTGAGGAAGTTTACATTGCTTAATCTGGGTGTTAGGTACTCCTAGTTCCAACCCTCTTCATCCATCCAAACCTCCCTCACCGATAGGTCTAGATCTTCTTGCAAGAGTGGACCCTGACATGAGTTGGCAAGAGGTTCCTCCCCGATCCACAAGTCCTCCCAAAACCTTGCTTTGCGTCCGTTTTTCACACACCAACCAAGGTTCGGAACTATCACCTTGTTATAGCCTTCGACTATCCCTCGCCAAACTAGTGAGCTCCCCCCTCTGCAGGTTAACACACGTGGCCAAGCTTGGGTTGAATTTGTGTATTTTTTCAGGAGAACCTTCGCCCATGTTTGGTCAATGTTCGTGAAGAGCCTCCAACCTATCTTGCTGATCATAGCTAAGTTAACCTCCTTCTCCATCTTGATACCAAGGCCACCTTGCTCTCTAGGTTGGCATATCTTTTCCCACTTTAATTTGTGTGTTTTCTTAATGCCATCAGCATCGCCCCATACAAACTGTCTACAAACCTTATCAAGTTTGTTTGTGATACCATCTGGAAGTTTGAAGATGCTCATGTAATAAAGAGGTATCGTTGAAAGGACCGAACGAACCAAAGTTGTACGGCCTGCAAAGCTAAGAAACCTCGCTTTCCACCCCGCCAACCTTGATGAGATCCTATCAAGAAGTGGATTAAATACTGCTTGGGTTGTTGCATTATGAATCAAGGGAATGCCCAAGTACATTCCCAGGTTTCTTGTGTATGGAACTCCTCCCACCTCACTGAGTCTATGCTCCAGGTCACCCCTGATATTATGTGACACATAGATACGAGATTTAGCAAGACTGACTTTCTGACCTGATGCGCTGCAGAAGCTTTCCAGAATCTCTTTGACAACCCGGATTTGAGCAACAGACGCTTCGGCAAATAATAGGATATCGTCAGCGAAGAACAGGTGGGATAAAGCCGGGCAAACTCTTGACAACTTAATAGGTTTCCAACTTCCCTCTCCAATGGCATTCTCGATCAAGTGCCCAAGCCTTTCTAGGCATAGCACAAATAGATATGGTGACAAGGGATCACCTTGTCGAATCCCCCTAGTCGTTTCAAAACTCCTCGAACCTTCCCCATTCCATAGAACTCGCATGGAGCTGGACAAAATACAGGCTTTCACTCTATCCCTCCATACCTCCGGAAAGTTCATGGTTTGAAGAGTATCCATGATGAATTCCCATCGAAGTCTGTCATAGGCTTTCTCGAGATCCAATTTCAGCACCATCTAACCTTTCCTTCCCTTCTTCTTAACCATCGAATGAATGACTTCTTGTGCAAGAATCACATTAACGGACATAAGTCTACCCGGAATGAAGCTCCCTTGGAGTGGACTAACCAATGTACTCATAAACGGTTTAATTCTATTCGCAAGGATTTTGGTAATAACCTTGTAATTGACATTACACAAGCTGATCGGTCGGAATTGTTGTATAGTTTCCGGCCTCGCAACCTTTCCAATAAGTACAAGCAGTGCTTCATTAGTCGACTTCTGTAATACTCCCTTCTCGAAGAAATCCTTCACAAATCGTATGAGAGAGTTGCCTACCGTATTCCAAAATTTTTGGTAAAAAATCGGTTGGTAGCCATCCGGTCCCGGTGCTTTAAGAGGTCCCATATTCTTCAAGGCCCCCAGGATCTCCAGCTCTCCACACGGTTTAGACAGAAGTTCAACCTGCTCATTAGCCAAAACTGGGCATCCCCTACCATTGAGGTTCATCAAGAGTGGAAGGTCACTGGGCCCATATAAGCTCTTGAAAAAAGCAACAACATGTTCCTCCAACCTATCCTGATCAAGCAGCCATTCGCCATTCTCGATTCTCAGGGCCTTTACCTTATTTCTTTGCCTTCTAATGATGGTAGATAGGTGAAAGAAGGAGGTGTTCTTATCTCCATGTCGGATCCATTGCTGTCTTGATTTTTGACACCATAATAACTCCTCTTGCCCTAAGACGACTTCCACTTCTCGTTCAAGGTTTCTTTCACTCTCCAGCAGGCTCGGGCTAGCTTGAATTATCAAACTCCTTATAATCTCCTCTAACTGCTCAATCAGGGCCTCTTTACGTTGTTGGATATTCCCAAACGTATCTCGATTCCATTTCTTCAAACAACGCTGGAGTCTAATTAGAGCTTCCGGCAAACACTCCATTTCGTCCCACGCTTCCTCAATCAGCTTGGCAAATTCAGGATGGGTGATCCATGCAGCAAGGAACCGAAAAGGGCGCCTCTTTGGGTTACACAAATCATCCTTATTTAAGTCCAGGAGCAATGGATTATGGTCAGATGAAAGGCGCAGTAAATGCCTTACCTCCGCATTCGGCCATCGTAATCTACCCTATGGAGTCAACAAAATTCTATCCAAGCGTTTGGAGATTCTAGATGTCACTGATCTACCTCGTGTCCACGTGAACGGGGATCCAACATATCCCAAATCAACCAGGTTATTTGCATTTATCCAGTTTCCAAACTCCAGCGATTGGTGTGAGAGTCTATTCGACACCCCCTTTGCTTTCTTCCACACTCTTAATAACATTAAGATCCCCCCTATCACCACAGACAAGTTAGCATTCTGGATGATGCTTGATATTTCAGCCCAGACATCATTCCTTCTCGTTGGATCAGGGGCTATGTAAGTGACAACAAGGAAAAAGTCTCCATCCTCTTGCTTTACCAAAACCTGAATAAACTGGTTATGCTTCTTGATGATTGTAAAGTTGCATCTATTCGAGTCCCAAAGCAGTCAAATCCCTCCACTCTGGCCAATCGCCTCTACTCTCTCCACAGAGTCAAAGCCCATATTAACACAAATGGCATCCGCCCTACTACCTGAACAGTGCGTTTCAAACAGTGCAACAAAGTTCGGACGGTGCTTTCTCAACATGTACCGTATTGATCTTCGGAAGCTACTCTTAATAGTTTCGAAGCAATTCCATAGTATACCTATCATTAAATCTAATAATGATGTCATCCCTCCCTCTTTATGATTGGGAATCTGGAACGATAGACGTTTGGGACTCACTACAAACCTCCATATTCTCATGCTCTACTATCTTGCTAGATGGCCCTACATCCGTAGCTTTCGTCTTCTCGAGGTCTAGACAAGTGCTTTCTTGCGGCCATAAAAGCCACATCATCGGGAATTGCTCTATTGAGGATCCTTACCTAGGGCGTGGGCATTCCCTTATGATTCGGATCTTGAATATTCACTTTCTGCTTACCCTTTCCCTGGTCACCCTACTTGCCATTAGTTTTGTAGGTAATAACTGGTACTATGGTCTTATCATTGCTCCTTGTTCTCTTCCGGTTATGGTAACCTGACTCAACGTTTCCCTCTACATCCATGTGCTTCTAGGGACTAGATCTATCGCTCCCATCTTTGACAATCAGTCCACCTCTTGTCCCATTATTGTCCCTATCTTTATTCCAATATTTACGACGTGGAACAATCATCCAAGGCCCATGCTCGTTTGTTTCCTCACAATCAGCTGTTGTTTCCCTTTGTCTTGGCTCCTCTCTCTCCCTTATCTCCTCTGTAACCGGATCAACTGGTGCTATAGCGTCGGTATTCGCCACTGGTCCTGGTGCTCTGTCAAGAATCTTGCACCTTTCTATAAGATGTCCATAACATCCACAAGAGAAGCATATCGTATGCAGGTTTTCATATTCCAAGAGCAGTCATTTCCCATTCAGAATGATATCCCCCTTAAGGGGTCGTGTAAGATCAACATTTACACATACTCTAGCAAACTTTCCACGCGAAACACCCAGAGTGTTTGCATCCATCTTAAGGGGGAGCCAATGGCAGATGCTATAACTCTAAGGATACTTGAGTTGTACATAGCGAAAGGGAGCCCCGTTATTCTGACCCAAACTCCCGTTGATTGAATCACAGAAGTCGTAGGATCGAATCCTTCATCCCATTGTTGCATCATGAGATAGTGACCATACATTTTCCATGGGCCGTTGGTGAGCACGTCAAGCATATCGGATTCTTTCTCGAACCTGATTAGGAAGAACTCGTTGGGAAGATCAATGACTGACCATCCTCCAGTGAGTTTCCATAAAATCTTGGCGTTCTTTTCAAAAGAAGCATAAGAGATCATTCTGCCAAGAAGTTTCACCACGATCGAATTGCGCCACGGGGCATTCAAGACTCTAATAACTTCCGGAACAATGTTAATAACCGGTGTAGAATCGCTTCCTTTGGGGTATTCGATAGACATTTTCCCCGTTTCCAGTAAGTTATCTAGGATAATTGGTAACTGCTTCCAAGCCCCATCGCCGAAAAGCATGTCGCTCCAAGAAGGTGCCTTTTCCGGGTGATCCTGGTGCCTAGCTGGTCTTATCCGTGTCCTGAGTAGTCTGTTGGTTTGATAGTTTACAAGCTTGTTGTGGATCATGGGGATCTGGTGCCGCTGGAGGAGGGGGAACAACTGTCGCCAGGGGAGTCGCCATGCACGCCGCCAAAAACTAGGGTATATTGTTAGAGAACCTGATAGTTCACATTGATTTTTCTTGTATCTTCTTTCTTTGCTTCTTTAAGACTATAACTACAATTTGCAACCATCAATAATTATGTTGTTTAAATTATCTATACTATCTTATGTTTATTAAATTATTTTTATAAGATTCTTTTTCAAAGAGGCTATTTTCACTTCGCCTATAGCCTTAAAATTTCCAAGGCCGGCCCTGAATCCAACCACAGATATATATTACACAAGTTAGTTCGTTTATTACACTCGGTTCCGTACGTGGACATACGGACACTACTAGCATGCTTTTATACGTACACACAAACACACCAATGTAACACACGATGGTAGTGATGTGAAAATCTACTAATGTAGTTGGCAATGCCATTCAGAATGTTGTTGCCACCATTGGTGTATCTTATGAGCTTCAAGGATGCTCGAATTGGAACGCAAGTTCTTCGTGACATTAGCGGAAGGAATCAAGTGCATTGCCTCTCCGCCACTTCCTATAACCTCCGTGATCAAGTTGAAGATGGAGTTCTTCATCGCGACTTTGTTGTCCTCCCCTAACCCCATCGATTCCATCGTCTTTCTAAACTCAAAGTAGCTTATGTAGCCGCAACAAATGGGGTCATTAGGATGGACAAATAGACGCGGAGTCCACGTACACAAGGAAAGAAACGGGTCATGTTCCGGGAGCCAACACGAGTTATTCACGTAATGTGATAGCTTTCCGGTAAGAAAGGTACGAAGAGCATGGAACCTCATCTTGATCTTTTCATTCTTGAATATTTGATCAAGTTGGATAGTAGGGAAAGGAGGGTTGAAGAGGTATGACTCATGGATGTAACACTTTTGTTGGGCCATTAGTTTACCAATTTGTAGAGCAAGTGTAGCTCCTAATGAGTGTCCAACCAACCATATGTTAGCTGGACCAACAATAGAGACTAGATTCTTTAGGGCATCTAAGGCCTTTTGACACCTAAAGTCTTGGGACAAGGATCGTTTGAAAGCAACTTTCACGTCCAAAAATAAATCACGAACCACGGTCTTAGGCTCGGTGAGGGTGCCGCGGAACGCAAGAACGTACCTTGGGGGATGCTGTGTCTTGGTATTATAAGTGCCTTTGTATTCAAAGACGGCTGCAAAAATAGATCCGTTCGATCCGTTGTCTTCTAGGGTTTCGACTAAGTGGAACTGAAAATACGTCCACCAAACAGGGGCTAAGGCTTTTTCACCTTGACGATTATGCAGTCGATCACGTTCTAAAATATATACTCCATTCACCAAAGTCGCTGCAACCGTTTGGCGATCTTTTGCGGACGTCCTATACACGTATAATGATGTGGGTTGTTAAATAGGTAAAATAAAAAACAAAAAGTAATAATAGATTTACATACCAATCAACACACTTGAGATGAATTGGTCCACGATTCCGAAAATTATCTTCCATGATGATTAGACCTTTGAGGAATCCATCCGAGTATATTATGAGTACACATCAATTTCATAATTGATTACCTTCTAAATCAATACTTTTCAATCACGCTATTTTCTAATATACAATTATGATCACACTTATCAAATTCTAAAGGATATGTGCTAAAGTAAATCGATAAGTGACATGGATTTATGTGTTAGATATAAGTTCAAACACATAAATCCAATAAATATTTATGTATTTGTCATGTATATTTGATAAGATACCATATTTGACACGTATCCTCAATAAAATTCCCATCATTATTTTAACATAGTGACAATATTTTTTAGAACCACCAATACTCAGTTGGCAGCATGTATGGAAAAACTAATTATTGGGAGGGTATCCCCCAGCAATGGGCCACGATTTAGCCGATCGAACCGGATGTTCTATTTAACTCTTCAAAAAAAAAAGTTTTTAGAACCCTGAAAAAAAAATTTCATGTCAAAATAAAGTTGTTGTATATGAAATAAAAATGTTCATAAATTCTATATATTGTGAGTTCTTGGCTTAACTACACATCATCTCCAACTTTGCAAAATCCGTCACTTCCTCATTTAGTCCTTGTTTGGCTGTAACTCCAAAAACGGAATGGAAATAAATTCAGTTCATATGTGCACCTTGTTCATGTATTTTTTTCGTAATTATTCCTTATAGTTTCATATAAAATGCATTTGTTTCCTCTATTTTCTTTCCCTATAGTATATTAAAAGTAATCGATTTTTACTTCGATTACTTCTGACCACAAATTCCAAATAAGTTCATAAATAAGTGTATGTTATGGACTAAATTCGTTTTCATTCTGTTTTTTCTTTTTTGGGTAAAACCAAACGGACCTTTAAAGCATAAACATACAATTAAAAGTGCAGTCCTCTTCTTTAATTATAGGCTATTAAAATAAGAACGGCATAAAGGAAGAGTATGATGGATGTGGTTCACTAATATTTTTGAGTGTGTGTTAATAAGAATGTATAAATGGATGATATGATCAAAGGAAGAGTATGATAGAGATTAGAGTTCCTTACCGATCGAGAGGAGGGTTTGGAGGTGGGTTGTTTAGTGTCCTCTCCTTTGGTTCTCTTTAATTTGTATCATTCGAACTTGTTTTAGTGTCTTTATATAGGTAGCAAAAGCCAAGGAATAAGTTATTAAAGCACATCTGCACAATTATTGTTCAAAGATTCGGTTCCTTGCTAATTAGAAATGGATGATCAAGAATCTTATCAATAATAGTACTTGCAGTGAGTCACATATATCCTCAACTTGTGCAACTGTTTTCACTAGATCATATTTTTTATGAAGGAAGTGTTACGCTAAGATTGTGTAGCACAAAAGTCTTACTATTTATAAACTCGATATAATTTTCTAACTCCTAGCGAAACCCGCAGTGTACGGATCGTTATGTAGGAAGTAAAGTATTTCGAGGTCGAACACAAGGACTGAGGCGAAATCAAGTCATTCAATGATCAAAGATAGTGCAAATCTAAACTAAGATTAGATGACGAATAAAGAAGGTGCAAAACACAATACTTTTGGTTGGTTTTGGGGTGATCAAACAAGGATCACAAAATATGCAAATCAAACAAGGAAACAAACACACAAATGCAAGATAGGAGATAAGAGGTAAGATAAGTGGATTCTAGAGATCAAGATTGCCGGTTATGACATTGGACTCAAGCTTCTAAAGATTCTAAGGACAAGGTTGCGGTGTTGGGAAAGAGTGTTTCTCTAATGGAAGCAATTACCGGGTAAGTCTCATGCTTCACTAATCCCGCACCAAACTCCTATTACCGGGTAAGTCTCAAGGAGGTAAACTTGGGAATTCTACACAAACCGGACACTACTTAAGGGGCAAACCTCTCCTTACCGGGTAAGTCTCGGAAAAGGTAAGTCTCAAGCAACAATCCTAGCACACTCGGTCCAATAGCGGCTTATGAGGCTCACTACTACCTAGAGTTCATCATCTTCGGTATCTAAGATCGGAAATCACCGGGTAGGTCTCTTTCCTCACTTAGTTTGCTAGCATTAGGTCACCCTAAGTTATATTATGCTCAACAAACACTAGGATTTTAACAATCTAACATCCTAACATACAAATTCGTCAACTAAAGAGCAACAGAAGGAAAAATCGGGTGGATCATAGCAAAAATCGGCCGATTTACTCTGAAGAACAGGTCGATTTTTCTCCTCTGGTTTAGGTTTCGGCCACAAAAATCAACCTAAACTAACATGTAATTCATTTCTATCATCACCCAAGCCATAATCATCAATCTATCACTCCAGAATCACAATAAACTAGCCAACAACATGCATTTCAAGATCTAAAATCATCATACAAGCATACATGGAATCCATAGCAAGAAGATGAAGTAAGGAAATGAAAGCAATGAAACTTAGCTGGATTTGAGTTCAAAACAAGTCTTTCAACACACCAAATGTAGCTCCAAGTCGGATCTTACAACCTTCAATATGTTTCTTCACAAAAATCACTCAAATCTCTCTACAAAACTAAAGCCTACACTAATCTCTCTCAAGAACACCCACAAGGGTGCCTTGAAGAGAGGCTACAATGGAAGAGTCTTTTGAAAGATGCTAGAGGATGTGGGAGAGGGAGAGAATTCAATCCCCCTCAACAACAGCTTGCAGGCCCACTTATATTCTCCACCAAGAGCAAGGCCGGACAAAGAGATCGTGGGACACGTGGCTTAAGCTGTCAAAGGCCAAAAATCGACCCAGTCAAATAAATCGGCCGATTTTCCTGAGTGTTGGTCCGATTTTCTTCAACAGAGACTTGTTATGATCATCTAGCCATGAGTTGCTCCATTGCTTGCACCAATAAGGGTCCTTGTGTCCTTCATTGCTCCAATTATGTTCCTTCAAAGCCTTGGATGTGTACCACCATGAGGCTTGACCCTCGAATGTATCGATTAATGTCCAAAAGATCCCCAAAATACCTACAAAACCGACAAAAGCTCGTGTAGATGCCTTTTCTAGAAATATGCATGAATTAAGCGTAAACGTCATGAACTAATGTCAAACCGTGCATGAATAACGGGAAAAACTATCTAATTGAATGCCTAAACTAACGTCATAAATCACGTTATCAAAATACCCCATACTTAACATTTGCTCGTCCCCGAGCAAGACCCAACTATAGACCAAGAGATGACATGATTTATGCATGCAGAAAAACAACAAAATCTTTTTGGAATTGTGCTTCTAACGTTGGATCACCTTCATAGTCATGTTTCATAGCAATGGATAAGCAATCGTGCATCAAATGAATGAAGGCATGGAAAGACAATTATACTTAACTAGAAAGCATGCATGAGAGGTGAAAATGAAGAAGTCAAGATGATCATGAGTATATCCAATCTAGATCACTAAGTCTTACACACATGCAATTTAGGTCACAAGGACTTAGGAAAGAAGAGGCTAAGAAACGTTCTGATTAGATGGGAATTTTTAGGTCATGTGATGCTAATCCGGGAAAGGAACTAACTCCACTATTTCGTTTTTGCTCAACTTCCTAACAAGTGTATAATTTTCTCCATCTTTTCTTTGTTTTCTTTTCTTTTTCACTTATTTTTGATACAATGGCATTGGTGTACAAAAGCCGAAACCTTGGTGATTAGCCGTCCTCGGGCCTTTTTATTTTTCAAGGTGCATCCACACCGGGCACACATACCAAAGCTCGTTAGGACTATCGGTTTATTTGACTTTGGCAAGGCACAAACACCCGATTATGTGAATGGTGCCGAGTTACTTGTCATTTAAACCAACGTCACCAAACCTATATTTTTTTCTACACTTTTCACAACAAATTCAGCACTTCATTCACGTCATTCATTCATCAACAACTTCACCCCACACTTGCTTTTCACACACATCAACACACTAGCATGCTCCTATTCCCGGATGGGTCAAAAGAGGTCAAATTTTATATCAATTGAGGTGCTTAAACAACATGATCAAGATGAGATGTAGAGAAAAATGAATTGCCTTAATCACTCCTAAATGATGTGTAAGAACTAGCATGTAATTTCGACTTTCAATCCTCAATCCAATCAAGACAAGCATCACAATCACAAATCATTCATGGGATTCAAGATAAGTACTTCAAGTCCACATATTCATTCATCTATTCAACACATAAGGCCATCCATAGCCAATTCACAAGACAATCTCATCATAAGGGTCATTCCCAAGCTTAGAAGTACTAAAATTTTTTAAAATTTTCTGATTTTTTGGATTTTTTCGAAATATGTATGTACAATGCAAGACATAATGAAACGTGTGACAATATTAAACTATCCTAGATGTTAATCATGCAAGCGATCATGAAAGCCCCACCCCATACTTAGAAACACATTGTCCCCAATGTGCAAACTAAATAAAGAAGTGAAAGAGAGTCCTCACAATGTAAAATTGGTGATGCTTTGGTATTTCGGTTCACATCGAATGATGATGGTGGATGATCGATCAAGGATGGTAGAGAGCTCTTGATGTTCATTATGGTGTCGGAACCCGCGCTTGGCACCGCAAGCCGTCCAAGTTTCACGTCCGCTCCACCCATACTTGATTGGAGATCATCACTTTCCTTAACAGAAGGAAAAAATCGGACCATCTACCCAGGAAAATCGGCCGATTTCTGTGCAAGAACAGTCCGATTTTTCTGGGTGCTTTCTTCCTTGTCCATGCGCTCGGATCTTGCACCTTCTTCTCAACAGCTCCATGAGGTTTTCACATGACCTCCAGCATCTCATCACACATGACAACAACAAGATCTAGCACCCAAAAACACAAAATAAAAACAAAACACACCAAAAACAAAAGCAAAAACGAAGACGAAAGTGAAAAGGGAAAGAGTTGTTACCCTTGGGTTGCCTCCCAAGAACCGCTTCTTTTAGGTCATTAGCTTGACCAAACTCAGAGGATGTGTCAATCCACCTCGAATACCATGGTTTGCTTGAGAAGTCCAAGCAACCATCGCTTTCCGGCATCCATGATGACAAGCAAGGGCCACTTGATGCCCAAATAAGCTTTAAGTTCTCTCTTCACCGGTGAGTAGTAGACTCCTTCATCACCGCTCCCTTGATGATAGTATGGAGTTGCAACCGTAGGTGCCACCCCATACTTAGACAATTGGTACTCCGCGGTCACACCGGTGAGATGCTTGTCATCCTCATCCTCTATGATCCAAAGAAGGCCGGTTCTTGGAAAGAATTCTTCATTGAGGTGCTCCATAACCATCATGGATCCATCATGCTTGCCTCCATCATTCAACATTGGAGACTCCTTAGGAAAGGGACTCCAATCTTCGTGTGTACTCCGGGCAAGCAAGAAAGGATTGGAAGGAGTTGAAGTTAACTTAGGGCTCTCCCTCATGAGCTCTTCAAGTGTGGTTCCGGGGTTGATGGCAAGGATGTCCGGGGGTGAGAATACTTCATTGCACTCCTCCAAAGGTGAAGGAGGTGGAGGTAAGCCTTGAAGGGTGGTAGGATCTCCTAGCATAAGAGCATGCCTAATCTCCTCAATCTCCCTCCTCATTTGTTCTTCTCTCTCGATATTCAATCTTCTTTCATCCTTCAGGGCCAAATCCCTTAGCCTCACTTGATCCCAATCTTTATCCAACTCTTCTTGAAGGTCTCTATTGGTTATGGTTGAATCGGGTAATTCTTGGATCTCCTCATGGTGAACCTCCTCTTGTTGAAATACTTCCGCTTCAAGCACCATATGGGCACTCGAAATGGAAGCAAGGTTTCTCTCTAGATTATCCATCTTCCTCAACATTTCTTCTAGCATTGACTCCAATTGATCATTGTGAGGTTGATGGTGAGGTTCCACATAAGGTAATGTAGTCATGTGAGCTTGATCATGGGACTCAGGATAGGCATTAAACTCCTCCCAATACTCAAACTCATCATGAAGAGGTCCTAGATCTTGGCTTTCCATCCACTCCTCATACTCCATGTTGTCAAGGTCGTCTTGGAAGTACAATCCGTCCATGGCAAACATGAAAAGGCAAAGACAAAAACAACACAAGATCAAAAGTAACGAGAAAGATAAACACTAAAAATGATCAAAAGCAAATGACTCAATCTAGACCTAGTCCCCGGCAACGTCGCCAAAAACTTTGTTACGCTAAGAATGTGTAGCACAAAAGTCTTACTATTTATAAACTCGATATAATTTCCTAACTCCTAGCGAAACCCGCAGTGTATAGATCGTTATGTAGGAAGGAAAGTATTTCGAGGTCGAACACAAGGACTAAGGCGAAATCAAGTCATTCAATGATCAAAGATAGTGCAAATCTAAACTAAGATGAGATCAGGAATAAAGAAGGTGCAAAACACAATACTTTTGGTTGGTTTTGGGGTGATCAAACAAGGATCACAAAATATGCAAATCAAACAAGGAAACAAACACACAAATGCAAGATAGGAGATAAGAGGTAAGATAAGTGGATTCTAGAGATCAAGATTCCCGGTTATGGCATTGGACTCAAGCTTCTAAAGATTCTAAGGACAAGGTTGCGGTGTTGGGAAAGAGTGTTTCTCTAATGGAAGCAATTACCGGGTAAGTCTCATGCTTCACTAATCCCGCACCAAACTCCTATTACCGGGTAAGTCTCAAGGAGGTAAACTTGGGAATTCTACACAAACCGGACACTACTTAAGGGGCAAACCTCTCCTTACCGGGTAAGTCTCGAAAAAGGTAAGTCTCAAGCAACAATCCTAGCACACTCGGTCCAATAGCGGCTTATGAGGCTCACTACTACCTAAAGTTCATCATCTTCGGTATCTAAGATCGGAAATCACCGGGTAGGTCTCTTTCCTCACTTAGTTTGCTAGCATTAGGTCACCCTAAGCTACATTATGCTCAACAAACACTAGGATTTCAACAATCTAACATCCTAACATACAAATTCGTCAATTAAAGAGAAACAGAAGGAAAAATCGGGTGGATCATAGCAAAAATCGGCCGATTTACTCTGAAGAACAGGTCGATTTTTCTCCTCTGGTTTAGGTTTCGGCCACAAAAATCATCCTAAACTAACATGTAAGTCATTTCTATCATCACCCAAGCCATAACCATCAATCTATCACTCCAGAATCACAATAAACTAGCCAACAACATGCATTTCAAGGTCTAAAATCATCATACAAGCATACATGGAATCCATAGCAAGAAGATGAAGTAAGGAAATGAAAGCAATGAAACTTAGCTGGATTTGAGTTCAAAACTAGTCTTTCAACACACCAAATGTAGCTCCAAGTCGGATCTTACAACCTTCAATATGTTTCTTCACAAAAATCACTCAAATCTCTCTACAAAACTAAAGCCTACACTAATCTCTCTCAAGAACACCCACAAGGGTGCCTTGAAGAGAGGCTACAATGGAAGAGTCTTTTGAAAGATGCTAGAGGATGTGGGAGAGGGAGAGAATTCAATCCCCCTCAGCAACAGCTTGCAGGCCCACTTATATTCTCCACCAAGAGCAAGGCCAGACAAAGAGATCGTGGGACACGTGGCTTAAGCTGTCAAAGGCCAAAAATCGACCCAGTCAAATAAATTGGCCGATTTTCCCGAGTGTTGGTCCGATTTTCTTCAACAAAGACTTGTTATGATCATCTAGCCATGAGTTGCTCCATTGCTTGCACCAATAAGGGTCCTTGTGTCCTTCATTGCTCCAATTATGTTCCTTCAAAGCCTTGGATGTGTACCACCATGAGGCTTGACCCTCGAATGTATCGATTAATGTCCAAAAGATCCCCGAAATACCTACAAAACCGACAAAAGCTCGTGTAGACGCCTTTTCTAGAAATATGCATGAATTAAGCGTAAACGTCATGAACTAATGTCAAACCGTGCATGAATAACGGGAAAAACTATCTAATTGAATGCCTAAACTAACGTCACAAATCACGTTATCAGGAAGGAAACAAATTACGGTGAATCAGCGAGTAGTGACTCATCCGAGGGCATTCTTACGGATGAAAACATTAAGTTTAACATCTATATAAAAGTCAACCAGAGAAGAGTATCCTATTCGTGATTTGAACTATTGTCAAGTTTTGAAGTTCAACAAGGAGATCTAACCTCTCAACAACATTGTCAAACCCCATTAATGACCACTAAATTATCAATGTCGATCACGATGTTATGATTATTGTGTTATGAATATTGTGTTCGATTGTTTCTTGGTTTCCATAATAGAGAACAAGTGTTTCAATACCAATGATGGATTTGTTATCCTTTTTTGCACATCTAAGAAAATTACTTCACCAAGACGATGTCTAATAACAAAACTAATCAACCTTTTGCCTGAAAATAGTTTAGAACTGTTGTGATTTTCGGCGAGTTACTTAGGGAATAGAGAGAAGACAAATCGTTTTGGTGGTTTTGCTGCACAGACCTTGCAATTATGGTTTTTAATATGCTTTCGTGGATAAAAGAATACAACCCTAAACCTATCAATTTATAACGAAATAGATAGAATTTGTACCACAGGGGGATCCGCCTCCCGCACCCCCTGTCTCCCCGAGCCCATTAATCCAAGGGCCCAAAATATGTTTGCCCGCTTATCCAGTCAGGAAGAGCTCGTCTCACTCAATCCTTGACTCATCGTATCAGCATACCTAGATTTATTATCTTATTATAACAACAACAGTCAATGATAAGCTTGTAGAAGGGATACTTAGTTCTCCCCCTTAATGTTCTTTATTATAATACCTTCATATACCAATTATTGACCAAGGTAATTAATTATTAAAAAAATACCTCCAAACATATTCTCGATTAAATTTGCACGTCATTTTCTCATAATCACCATTAAATATATATATATATATATATATATAGATCCTGACTCATATGTAAACAACTTTTATCGTGTGAACGTGTAAACACCGAATATATGTGAGTATACCGCCGAATATATGTGACTATACCGCCGAATATATAGATTCAGGTCCGGCGAATCTTCTTCCATTAATAACATGATTTTTTTATCCTTTAATATCGCTTAATCTCAGTCATCTATTTAACGATCTAACGGATACAATTTGTTCTTATTGAACACTATAAGAATTGTTTACATGGGAGCCAAACACTCTCTCTCTCTCTCTCTCTATATATATATATATATATATATATATATATATATATATATATATATATATATATATATAACATCGTATGATTCATATCATCAAGACTTAAAATTACAATTCTCCATCAACAAGGTTGGTATATATTTAACATCATCTAAAAGAAAGTGTCATTATGCATGTAATTTATGGATATTTGACTACCAAGGTGTTTCTCGAGACATTTTTACAAATAGGACAATCAAAAACTAATAATTAAGATATAAAATTATTCATTTATTATTTTTATAGTTTTTTAGTATTTAGATATTTTTAAATGAAAACTCCGACCTTATACAGATAATACACTAGTTAGTTATTAGAATAAAGACCTAGTTTATATACATTAAACAAAAAGACTCCATTACACCAAATATTTCATTATTCTTTCTCATAATAATTGTAGTTTCTCATAATAATTGTAGTAGGATGTTGATTCACCGTTATGAGATATTTCGGAATTCTAACCGAAGCATATTTTCTCTCTTTTAATCCGACAAGTATATATTCTATAATTTCCACCCATGAATTTTATAAAGTTTTCGTGAATCACATATATGACTATATTCTTGTTGAATTTAATATCTTCCAAACTAACCCTACAAGCCAATCTTCCATAATATCAACACAGCTAATAAAGTGAAGAACAAGTTTGGTATCAACCATCGCCCGAAAATGAGGGCCTTTATTCGAGTCAATCTTTGATAAGTTTGGTTTATTTATTAACAGATAGCGTTTGAGTTGAGCCTAAGTGTCAACCGACCTTTAAAATACAGTTATATATTCGTCTCGTTTAGAAAGTGAATGAACATTGTTCATGTCGAGTACAAATAACTTGGCTAATATAACAACTCTAGAGTGTTATTCTAGCCAAATAATCTATACCTTTTAACATGCTTATGTTTAACTCGTTTATGTATAAGTTGAGCCCGATACAATCCAAAATTTTTAACCGAGTTTAAATATTAAATCATCCTATTAATTTTATTTATTCTATTTATACAATATTGTAACGCCAATTAAAAAAGTTAATAATATACCTTTATACAATACTTTGTTTGTGTGTATATATGTATGTATGAAAGTACACTAGTAGCTAGTATTCGTATGTCCGAACTAAATGTAACAAATAAACAAATTTTTTATAATATGACTATGTGGTTTGGGTTTGAATTAATTGTTTGTTCTAATTTAAACACATTTCCATCTTTTCAAGTTAAAAAAAATCATCAAAAATAGAGATCCAAGCATGGTTGATATTATAAAAAATTTTAATGTAGGGGTTTGTACTCGATTTACAAGTTTTTTTTCATACTTGCTATATAATTATGATTACACATGTGTTCAATGTCATTTTATGTAGCTAAAAGTATTTGAATCATTAATTTTGGTGATTTTTTTTTATGAAGTTTCTAGATATTCTCTATTATTAATTTGTCTTCATTTTTATGTCGTTTATAGTGTTTGAATGATTGAGTTTTTAATGATTTCTTATTGTTGAGTGTAATTTAGGTTATTTACATCATCAAATTACTTTAATTTGGTGTTTGTGGTGTTATTAACAATAACGAAACAACTTAGTTTGGTGTTGTGGTATTGTTGAAAATACCTAAGCATCTTAATTCGGTGCTTAGGTGTTGTTAACAATACCTAAAAATTTTATTTTGGTGTCTGTGGGGTTGTAGATAAAACCTAAAATATGAAAAATACTATCCTATCACAAAAGATATCGGACATAATGTTCGCTTCCTAGAGTGCGCACAAATGTCTTAAATTTGTATCTTGCAATAATTTCCTAAATCTACCTAGAGAACCAACAATGTATGGATCGTTCCGCAACAAGACAAGAATTCCAAGACCGAACACAATGATTGAGGTGAAATTTAATCATACAAATGATTACAAATAATACAAATCTTGATTAAGAAAAGAGAGTGAGGAAGAAGGTTAGAAATCATATGTTTTTGTTGGGTTTTAGTTGTGAATTGATCAAAGATAAGTTTTTGCCAAATATCGAATGAAACAACCAACACAAAACAATGTATGAGAATAATATGAGAAAAGTGGATTCTATAGTTCAAGATCTCGATTATGGCATTGAATTCAATATTTATATATCATAAGGACAAAGATGTCATTGCTAGAGGGAAAGGGCGTTCTGCTATGGGAATAATTACCGAGGGGGTCTCATATTCCACTAATCCTACACCAAACTACCTATTGCAGGATAAGTCTCAAGGTACTAAGGTTGGTATTTTAGCTCAAATTGGTTCACTGTCTAAGACTCAAACTAATCCTTACAGGGTAAGTCTCGAACACAGTTCAACTTATACAGAGAACCTAGCACACTCAATCAAATAGAGGATGAAGAACCGTTAGGTGAATATAAAGGATAAAAGATACTCTAGAAGGGGGGTTGAATACAGTATCAGAACTTTTTGCAAAAACCTATCTCAAGGCTTTGAAACTTATTTCAAAGGCCTTGATGTCGATTTGAGCTCTTTGTGACACACTTTGATTTCGAGGATTTGAAACTGATTTCAAGGGCCTTGACTTTGTCCAATTGAAGAACCGTTAGGTGAATATAAGGGATAAAAGATACTCTAGAAGGAGGGTTGAATAGAGTTTGAGAACTTTTCGCAAAAACCTAGCAGGGCGGGGAGAACGCCTAGGCATGTCGGGAACTGCATCCGGCTGATCCGGGAATGTACTAAAGTCCTGATCAGCTCCTCCTCCCTCATAATCATCTCCTCCTCTTATCTCCTCCTCCTCTATAACTGGTGGTGGTGGAACGTAAGGAGGGGCTACCAATCTGTTCGCATGCATGGCAGCGAACATTGCCTTCCAGTTATGGCGTCCAGCCATAATGGAATACTCGGGGAGCCACTCTATACCTCTCCCGGTCCTATTCTCCCATGGCATAGCAGCATATGGTGGACCTCTATGGGTGGGGAAGATGATGCCTCTAGTCATGAGGCTATGTAGTCCTAGGGGTGTAGCAGCAATACGCGTACAAGCTGAGAAATCTACCCCTAACTATCAAGCAAGATGGGTAACCATCCCACCGTATCTAATGTTGTCAGCCCTCTTATTCTTTAGCTTGCTCATAGTAGCAGCTAAGAGGGTGGCACAATCTGCAGGTTTACCGTATAGCATACAGTAGAGAAGGAAAAGCTCACCTGCCTTGATTTTATGAGGTGTCTCCGTCCTAGGGAAGAGACACTCAGAAAGTACCCTGTGAGCAATCTTCAAGGCTAGGTGATACATCAACCTAGCCTTGGTATCAACTGGCTGCCAGTGGTCCTCGCTGGCATAGATCATGGCGATCTCTTCCCAGAAATCCTTGGCGTACACGCCACTGGGGAAACGACCATTGAAGGTCTCATGGAACCCAAAGAAGGCTCCAAACTCCCTGATGGAGAACTCATAATCTCTTTCCATCAGCCGGAAAGAGACAGTCCTATCTACATGACTGTGCTGGAAGGAAACCACAAACTCCCTCGTGATCTCCTCATAAGCATCTTCCCGAATAGCGGAGAAGATGACCGCTCTCTTATGGATCCTCTCTAAAGCAATAGGCACCTAAGTCCTATGACCGCTCTCTTATGGATCCTCTCTAAAGCATCGAGATGATCCTCATGGATGGTAGGGATCCTAGGGCGAGGTGGTGATGGTGATGATGGAGGTGAAGGGGATGAAGGGGGTGGTGCTCTAGAAGAGGAAGAATCATTGCCTTTCCTCTTTTTGTTCTTATCCGTGTTCTTATCCTTCTTCTTGTCCTTGTTCCTTCCGGACACTCTCCTCGCAAAATCCATACTCTGTCAAAAACCACGGTGTGTTCTTGGATTTCCACGGCCGTGGAACCTACAGTGACCGTGGTTCGGCACGTGATTTCTCAAAACTCAGCACCAATTCACCAAACTCAGTAGCAATCAGTCCTAGACTAATTTCCTTCCAATTTCAATCAGTTCTCCTAAAAATACTAGCAAAAACGAAGCCAAATTGACAAAGATAGAGAAAGAACCAAAAACCTAGGTTTTCGGATTTTGGAATCCGAATTGTGGCTTCTCCTGTGATTTGCCGCTCGAATCGTTGCTTGGATCTTGTTGATGATCGGATTTGCTTCAGTTTAGGTCAAAGAATCGTTAAAAAAGATTAACGAACGAAGATTTGAGAGGAAGGGCGTGGAATCGGCGATTTTTGGGCGTGGAATGGGTTTTTGGTTTGTGTTTTGTGAAGAACGTGGTTTATATAGTTGCCGTAAAAATTTTTGAAAATCACGGTCTATCGGGGGGTTCCACGGCCGTGGAATTGTACGGAACCGTGGTTTTGGTGATTTTTCTCAGGCTTTTGAAAATTACGGTCACTGTAGTTGTCACGGCCGTGGTTTAGGCCGTGGAACTCTCTGTAATGCTCCAAAGTCCAAGTTTCGTCACTTTTCTTCAAACTTTCTCTTCCCCTTTCCTTTTCCACTGTTCCTACATCCAAAAACACGAACATACCGGAAGGTATCGAAGGCAAAACAAAGCAAAAACGTCTAAACTAAACTAATCTATGAACCAAAAGCAAAAACGACAATGCAATACCTTGGGTTGCCTTCCAAGAAGCGCTTTGTTTAAGGTCCGTAGCTAGACCAAATTCGCACTTATTCGAGTGCGGTGGGCGCGAACTCTTCAGCTTGGAGTTCCGGAGTATACTTCTTGAGTCGTTGACCGTTCACCTTAAAGCTTCCGCCCGTTTCACCCCATACTTCAACTGCGCCATGGGGAAAAATACGTTTGATTAGAAAAGGTCCGGTTCAACGAGATTTAAGCTTACCTGGAAAGAGACGAAGCCTTGAATTGAAGAGGAGAACTTGATCTCCTTCTTTGAAGTCCTTTGGAATGATATGCTTATCATGCCAACGCTTTGCTCTTTCTTTGTAGATCTTGGCGTTTTCGTAAGCGTTCAAGCGGAGTTCTTCAAGTTCATTTAGGTCCAAGAGACGCTTCTCTCCCGCTTCCTTCATGCTGAAGTTCAACCACTTGATTAGCCAAAACGCCTTATGCTCCAACTCTACCGGTAAATGGCAAGACTTCCCATACACAAGGTTGTATGGTGTAGTTCCGATGGGAGTCTTATATGCAGTCCGGTATGCCCACAATGCGTCATCTAGCTTCAAAGACCAATCCTTCCTAGTCCTTGAAACCGTCTTCTCTAAGATTCCTTTGATCTCCCGGTTTGAGATCTCAACTTGTCCACTAGTTTGTGGATGATAAGGGGTGGCGATCTTGTGAGTCATCCCATACTTAGCTAGAAGAGCTTCAAAACGCCGGGCAATGAAGTGAGAGCCTCCATCACTAATGATAGTCCGTGGTGTCCCAAATCGTGGGAAGATGGTCTTGTTAAAGAACTTAACCACTACCATGGCATCATTGGTGGGAGAGGCAATCGCTTCAACCCATCTTGAAACATAATCAACCGCTAAAAGTATGTATTTGTTACCACAAGATGATGGGAATGGTCCCATGAAGTATACTCCCAAACGTCAAAGATCTCCACCTCTTGGATGTTGTTGAGAGGCATCTCATTCCTCCTAGATATATTTCCTGTTCTTTGACAAGCATCGCAACAGGAAACAAAGGTTTGCACATCTTTAAATAGTGTAGGCCAAAAGAATCCAGATTGCAATACCTTAGCGCTAGTTTTGTTGGAACTAGCGTGTCCTCCACAAGGTAGTGAATGACAATGAAGGATGACACTTTGCATCTCATCTTCCGGCACACATCGCCGAATAATGCCATCGGGACCTCTCTTAAAGAGGAGAGGTTCATTCCAAAAGTATTCCCGAACATCCTTAAAGAACTTCTTTCTTTGTGCGTAGGATAATCCGGGCGGTATTTCCTGACAAACCAAATAGTTAACAAAATCAGCAAACCATGGTTCGTTACCTTTGGAGATCACATCGATGCAGTCCTCTATGATATGTAAATGTTCATCCGGGAAGGAGTCATCTATAGATAGATGGTCGTCCTCTAGATGTGTTAGACGACTCAAATGATCCGTAACAGAATTTTCCGAACCCTTCTTGTCGCGGATCTCTTGATCGAATTCTTGTAGGAGAAGAATCCATCTAATTAGCCTTGGCTTCGCATCCTTCTTTGCAAGGAGATACCGGATCACAGCATGATCCGTGTATACAATCACCTTTGCACCTACAAGATAAGAGCGAAATTTGTCAATTGCATAAACAATAGCTAAAAACTCTTTTTCGGTAGTGGCGTAGTTGAGTTGCGCCTCATCTAGTGTCTTTCTAGCATAGTAGATAGCGTGGGTTCGCCCTTCCTTCCTTTGTCCAAGGACAACTCCTATAGCTACGTCACTTGCGTCACACATAACCTCAAAGGGAAGATTCCAATCCGGAGGTTGGATAATAGGGGCTGAAATTAGAGCTTCCCGAATCATGTTAAACGCATCCAAGCATTCCTGCGAAAACTCAAAAACTGCATCCTTCATCAATAGATTAGTAAGCGGTTTTGATATTTTAGAGAAGTCTTTTATGAAGCGCCTATAAAATACAGCATGTCCTAGAAAACTTCTTATCCCTTTCACCGAAGTTGGGGGAGGAAGCTTTTCTATTGCCTCTATTTTAGCTTTATCCACCTCAATCCCTCTACTAGAGATTAAGTGTCCTAATACAATGCCTTCCTTCACCATGAATTGACACTTTTCCCAATTAAGAACTAGGTTAGTGTCTTCACACCTTTGTAGCACAAGAGCAAGGTTAGAAAGACAATTGTCAAAAGAGGAACCATAAACGGAGAAGTCATCCATAAAAACCTCCATGATTTCCTCTATGTATTCCGAGAAGATGACCATCATGCACCTTTGAAAGGTGGCTGGGGCGTTGCAAAGCCCGAACGGCATCCTCCTATAGGCAAACATACCCCACGGGCACGTGAATGTGGTCTTCTCTTGATCATCCGGGTGTATCGGAATTTGAAAGAAACCACTATAACCGTCAAGATAGCAAAAGTGCTAATGTTGTGCTAACCTTTCAAGCATTTGATCGATGAAGGGTAGTAGGAAGTGGTCCTTCCTCGTCGCGTTGTTTAGCTTGCGGTAGTCTATGCACATCCGCCATCCTGTTACGGTTCGGGTAGGAATGAGTTTGTTATTCTTGTTGGTGATGACCGTCATTCCTCCCTTCTTCGGAACCACTTGTACGGGACTCACCCACTTGCTATCGGAGATAGGGTAGATGATACCTGCATCAAGCAATTTAAGAATTTCCTTCTTGACAACCTCCTTCATGGTCGGATTTAACCGCCTTTGAGGTTATTGCGAAGTCCTAAAGTCCTCTTCCATTAAGATCTTATGCATGCATAGGGAAGGTTTGATTCCTACTAAGTCCTCTATAGTATATCCTAAGGCTTTCCTATGTTTCCTAAGGACAACCATGAGCTTACTATGTTCGTCTATGCTTAAATCGGAACTAACAATTACCGGAAAGGTACAATTAGGTCCAAGAAATGCGTACCTTAGATGTGTAGGGAGTGGCTTTAGTTCCATCACTATCGGAGTTTCCAATGGTTCTTGAGGAGCATCCGATGCTTCCTTAGAAGTGTCTAAGGATGTAGAAGGTGTAGGAGAAGGATCAAGAGAAGTTGAGGAAGAGACACAATTGCTTTCGGAATCACCCAAAATTACGGCCTCTCTGCATCCTCCACGGCCGTGATTTAGGGCGTGGAAAATATTTACGGTTGCTCTGTTCTCTCCACGAACCGTGTAAGCCTCTGGAGTGCTCCACGCTTTTGTTTGTGAAGTGCACGGCCGTGGAATATAGTGTATGACCGTGGATCCGTACGTTCTCTGCCTCGTCGTGGAGTTTCTCAAACTCTTCTTCACATACTTCTTCTTGTGCTTCTAAGACTTCAATTGCCTCATTGCACTCCTCTTCTTCCCCTATATCCGTTAGACTCATAGTGATAACCTTTTGCAAAGGATCTTTGAAGAGAATAGCACTTACCTCTTCTCTAGACAACCCTTCTTCATCTTGGATATTGAATATATCCTCATCAAAGATTGGTTTCTTCACTAGAGTGGAAAGGACGAACTCTTCCTTCTCTTCTCCTATGTCAAAGGCGAGTCTAGCATTCTTGCAATCGACTATGCAGCCGGACGTTGCAAGAAATGGTCTTCCGAGAATGATCGGGACCGGACTATCTGCAGGAATGTCAAGCACAACAAAATCTATAGGAACATAGAATTTACCTAGCTTGACTGGGACGTCTTCAACAATACCGACGGGACGAGTTATGGATCGATCCGCCATGTACAATGTCATCTTCACCGGTTTAGGATCACCTAAACCGATCTTCCTACATAATGCAAGTGGGATGATGCTCACACTTGCTCCCAAGTCACATAATGCATCATATGTGACATCTCCCACTTCTATGGGAATACAAAGTGACCCCGGATCCTTTAGCTTTGGGGGCATCTTCTCTTTCATGGTCTTGATGAGATCCGAAGAATCCGAAATCATCTTAACCTCTCCAAAATCCTCTAGCTTTCTCTTGTTAGAGAGGATTTCCTTTAGGAACTTACCATAAGCCAGCATACCTACAATGGCATCAATGAAAGGTATATTAATATGCAATTTGCTCATGAGTTCTATAAACTTACCGAATTGCTTGTCTAGACGCGCTCTTGCTCTAGATTGCGGGAACGGTAGGGGAGGTTTGTAAGCTGGAGGAGGAATGTAGACATCTTCCTTCTCCTTCCCCTTTTCTTTCTCTTTCTCAACGGGGACTTCTACAAACTTAGGTTGCGGGTCGGTAGTTGTTACCCCGCTCCTAGTTGTGATTGCCATCACCCTTCCTTTTGGGTTGTCCTCCGTTTTCCTGGAAGTTTCCCTTGACTCCTAGGGACTTCCTCTGCATGGATGAACATTTGGTTTTCTAAAACCTTTTGGGCTTTATCAACCTTAGTAATGTGATCATCAACCTTGATGATGCGAGTCTCCAATCCTTGAAGCTTGCCCAAAATTGTTTCCAACATGGGATCGGGCTTCTCTTTCCCCGGAGTACTTCCACCATTAGACGTTTTGTGACCCGCCTACTATTTCATTTCTAGTTAATTACCAATTAATTAACTCTGTTTAAAACAATAAGCGGAAAAGCGGAAAACGTAAATTTTTAAAACTTTATCTTACAACCATATTCACAACATATATACATACTAACATACGTCATAAACTCCGTTTAACCAAAACACAACTGTTTTAAAACCATGCAAAACATCCTAGGCGGTAGCATCCCATAACAGCCCACCTGATATGATCTCAAATCCAGGTGTTGGGTCCAACGTCCTTGCCTTGATCAGGCCGAGCCTGAGTAGCTGAAAAATATGTGGATATAACACCAATGAGCCACACGCTCAGTAAGGGTATACAAATCGCACTCTCCCAATATATATAAGTATCTAATATCCCGTCCCCAAAGGACACTCTATACCCTTCCTCACATTCCAAAGTCGATCAATGCATACATATCCACATTCACATATAATTCCACAACCATTCACATCACATTTCACATAAACATTCAAGCATGTTATCACACATCACATATAAACATGTCATCTCATATAAACATCTCATATCATCTCATCACATATAAATAATCATAACATAACTTATAACATGCTAGACTCGATCGCATCGATGCATAGGTGATAATTAACTAACTAGCTCCAACTGATCGTACGATATATTTTCTCATTGCTTTCATATTTCTTTTCTTTCTTTCTTTCTTTTTTTCTTTCGGTTGGCCAACCCGATAGCGTCATAGGCCCCCTGTAGATCAGGTAGCGACCTCGGCCATCTTGTCCTAAGACCCCCTGTAGATCAGGTCGCGATCTTGGACTATTTTTCTTATCTTGAGGCCCCCTGTAGATCAGGTAGCGACCCCTGACTGTTTTTCTTATCTCGAGGCCCCCTGTAGATCAGGTAGCGACCTCTAAGGCCCCTGTAGATCAGGTAGCGACCTCGTCCCCCGGAAACCCGTGCGGGACCCAGTTGGGCTAATTAATCAATTACCATCCTATATTATCACTTTCATATCATAACTCAATTTCATGCTTTCATCATATTCTTTCATCACATTCTTTCCACTATCATCTCATGTACCTCATGCATGCTTTCATAAAGAATATCAAGTCATCATTATCATTATCTCACTCATATACATATAAGCATGCATACAACCATAACAAACAGATATATACACACAAGCATGCATAAAATCATAGCATATTAAATACATAACATATATTAAGCAAGTGTAATTCATATACACTTACCTCGCAGGTAAGAACAATAAAACCTCGCAAACCAACTATTGAGTCCGTTTCCCACTCGGACTATCCTCCTTTCTTGTATTTGGATACACTCACAAAGAAGTAAGCTATAATTAAACCGAACCCTTCAACAACACCTGTTGAGAATATCATATTCCTCGTATTAAACTTCTCGCTTCAAACACCAGTTAAATTCATTCCTTTGAATTTAATTAGCTTATAGCATTTTCTAGAATCCCAATTTAATTAATTAACCTTTAATTAATTAATTAAATTTCGCTAGAACAACGTTTTGCCCACAGGCAATTTCTGAACCCACCTGTCATCAAATCTTAACAAACAAACAGCCCATAATCACCAGAATAATGTAACGAGCATAATGGAATTTTCAATTATCCATTTTGACAAGCCTAAGGTCAATTTAGGCTAAATCGCAATACGGAAAACGAATAAATTCATAACTTATTCGTTACTAACCCGATTGACGATCCGAAAGAAGATTCGGAATCACAACGACGCAGGCTACGCTTGGACACCGTCAAATTCACCGGAATCTGAGCGACGGAACCTCCCTAGTACCATATATGCTCGACCAGGCCTTCTCTTGCGCGGAAATGTAGAAACTCGGTACCAAAATGAAGAGAATGAAGAGAGGAATCCAAAAACTCAAACGGATTTGAAATCGGATTAGAAACGGAGAGTAGATCTGATTTTGAAGATTGAGAGAAATCAGAGCTTTTACGAGAAAACGTGAAAGGAAATGAATTAATAAACGTTATTTCCGCTATTTATAGCGAAGACGATAATTATCCTTTAGCGGAGTCGATAATTATCCTTTCACCGATCCGAAAGCGGTTCAAGACCCCTTCCCCAAACTTCTCGAAATTGGAATAATAAATCTGAAATATTGTATGGATAATTATTCCGCAATTGTCTCGAGAAACGCGTATTCCTAAGCCGTCTTTCTTAGCCGCTAAGAAACGAAATATCGACTCTTTTGGCCTTTTTGCCTTTCTAAGTTTTTTTCATATCTAGGACATGTCCGATGTCCTGATCATTTTTCTCAACTGCATTTTTATTAATTGAAGCTCCCAAATACTCCAAATAACACTGGGTTTATATCATCTAGGTATCGATCTCTTGTTAAGACGGTTTAATTCCGTTTAACCCGTTTAACTTCCTAAAATTCCCGATGAGGCCATATTTGATTTTTGACTGTTACACGTTTGCCCCTGGCTTTTCAAAGGAGTGGAAGAAGAGGAAGGTGGAGTTAGTGAATTTCCTGAATTGAAAGGATAAGAATTACCGGAATTTTGTTGATTGGAACGCCAATTGTTGTTGTTTGAACCCCTATTGTTGTTCCAATTGTTGTTCCAGTTGTTGTTGTTCCAATTGTTCCGGTTGTTGTTCCGGTTGTTGCGGTTGGTATTCTCATTACCGTTGTGGTTATTGTTGTTGCTTAAATAACCTACATCTTGCTCCTTGTGCTTCGGAAAGTTGGTTTTGATGGCTTCCTTCAACTCTTTAATCTCCGTGTTGAGAGAAAAGATTTGAGTTTGAGCTGCTTGTGATAGCTTTGCTCCTTGATCTACATGATTCGCCTCCACTTTCCGATGAGAATACTTCTCTATCACTCGCACTTGCTTCTCAATGAAGTCCCAAGCGTCATCTTCCCTCATGTCCATGAATGTGCCACATGAGAGGGATTGGAGCTTGAATTGTGTCTCCACATCCAGCCCCTTATAGTATATCTCCAATAGTGCAAGCTTCCCTCCTGAAATATTTTCCAAGATTGAAACAAACTTTTGTTAGATCTCATAGAAAATGCATTAATCTTACCTCTTAGCTCCGCCGTTTTGGATGGCGGAAAGAACTTAGTGAGGAATTCCGAAGAAAGATCCTCCCATGTTTCAAGCTTTCCACTTGGAAGAGCTTGATACTAAGACAATGCTTTCCCCTTCAAGGAGAAGAAGAAAGGCTTGAGTTTGTAGCTGTTGGTAGTTGCGTTCTTCGGCTTCATTGTCTGCATCATTATCTTAAAGTTTTGTAGATGTTGATGTGGAGATTCAGCGCTTGTTCCACCAAATTGGTTTTGGCGAACAATGGTAATAACTTGAGGGTTGAAGCTAAACCCTTGTGCATCGTGAGCATCAAAGTTCACACCTAAACGGCGTGGTTGCTGCGTTGGATCCATTCTTTGGCCAAGAGTTCTTGGCTCCTCTTCTATACGTTCGACCCTCGCATTCCTAGGTGGAACACGGCGATTTGTAGCTGGCCGTGGAAAGAATGGATTCACATTGATCGTGGGATCAATTTCCTCTAGTGGTGGCATGGAGGAGTCGCTATCCTCATTAGATGAGTTGGCTCTAACCGATCTTCCCGGTCTCCTCCTTTTCTTTTTCTCCTTGAGGTTGTTTATTTCCAGCCTCATTTGGAACATCATGTCCGTTAGATCATCAACCTTCATTTGATGACGATCCGTTTATTCCCTACGAGTCTTCTCACTCCATTGGAGTTGAGCTTCCTTTTCCGCCAACTCCGATTGAAGATCACGTTCTCTTTCTTCAGCCATTTTTCTCTCCTTAAGCTTTCTCCTCAAAGTCCTCTCAAGCTCTTGATCAAGAGGTAAGAGGTCTTCGTTGTTCCTAGACCTGCGCGTACACTCGAAAAGATATCAAATAACAAGGGAGAAGCTCCCAAGCTTGACAACCGATAAGCGAATTCGGCCTAAACCAAATCCCCGGCAACGGCGCCAAAAACTTGTTCGCCACTTAGCGTGCGTGCAAATAAGCTTTAAATTTATAAAACTAGAATCAAGCAAGCGAACCCGCAGTGTACGGATCGATATAGTTAAGCAAGAATTCCAGAGTATCGAACACAGGGATTTGGGGGGTTAAATCCAGTTAAGAGTTATCAAGCAAGTAAATGTATGAGCTTTTGTAAATTATGGGGAATACAACAATCCTAAAGATCCAGGAATCCAGCTGTGGCAATCGATTCAAGGTATACTAAAGATATAAGGACAGAGTTGAGGTGTGCAAAGGTATACAAATGTAAGGCAATGTACGGTGAAGTTCCAAGACCTTATATGATTCACCCAAAGGTACTCTCTATAAAGGTTGTTGAGGCTTCAGTATAGAAAGGTTCTAAAGGTAAATGTTAACGTCAAATACCCAAACTTGTAATCCAAGGATCAAGACCAACTAAATCGATAAAGGTTATGACACTCGGAATCGAGGTAGAGGTTGTTGAAGCTTCACTACCACCTAGAAAAGGCAAGCCAAGACTAAGTTAAAGCAATTCTTTAACTTTGGATTAAAGTAAAAGCAAGGTTCGTAACTGACACAAAATTACGGGTAGTTCTTGAGTTCCACGGCCGTGGAAGCTCAAGAACAGATCGTGAATTAGGTTCGTCGGCGATTCTCTCTAACTCTCAGGGTCCAATCTGTTTACGATTGATCTATCATCATCTAAGCCACAACTATCAACCCTTCACCTTAGAATTGCTAAAGGGCTTTAGCCAACAACATTCATTATGATATCAAATTCAAGATTTAAAAGAATAAAATATGAAAACTTCCGAAAACCTTCAAACCAATCTCAAATCCACAAATATCAATGATAATGCAACTCAGATTTGGAATAAATGCAAACAAGTAACTATTCTAGATAAGAACGAAGAACGGGATGTCAATCCGTCTTCTAATCAAACCTAGGAACAAAGTATGAAATCTCCTTACAAACAATCTTCCAAATCTTCACTCTTTCTCTAACTTTCCGTCAATCCGGAAATCTCAATAGGGCTAGGCGCAAATCTCTCCACGGAAGTCTAAGCGAAGGCGTAAACTAGGGTAAGCAGAGGTGACGGAATCTCTTTCCTTCCGTCCTTATATAGGCCCAAATAAAATGCGTCTTCGGCCCATGTACGTAGAAGATCGTGGCTTAAAATATTGCATCAAAGATCGTCAAGATCACGATTGTGGAAGGATTCCACGCCCGTAATTTAGAGCGTGGAGTTGGATCACAGTTTGTCACAACTCTCCACGGCCGTGTAAGTTGCTGGTATGCACCACGCTTGTCTTGCCAAGGTTCCACGGCCGTGGATTAGAGCGTGGACTCTAATACGGTCGTATTTTAGAGCGTGGAACGTACATAGCTCGTAATTTCCTTTGTTTTCGTGTCATTCTTCATCCTATCATATTCCTTAGCTCCTAGTGATGTCCTCATTCCTTGGACATGCTCAGTCTATCTCCATTCTCCTTTGATTCGTCCGGTTTTAGCTCTTAATTGCCTACAATCAACACAAAGCTTATGTAGACCTCTATATCGACAAAATAGATAAACTAACTCACAATTGCTTCCATGCTTTATCAATGAATACCAATATAGATGAAATACACTTAGAAAACGTGCCTAAAACATCACAATATTTCATGCTAACACTTGGTAAAGATATCTGCAAGCTGCAAGTCAGTTGATATAAAAGAGATCGAAACATCACCTTTCTCAACATGGTCACGTATGAAGTGATGCCTTACATCGATATGCTTAGTCCTTGAATGCTGCACAAGATTTGTAGTACTTGAAATAACACTAGTATTATCACATTTAATAGGGATACCTTTCAAATCAAAGCCAAGATCACGAAGTTGTTGAGCTATCCATAGAATTTGTGCACAACAGGCTCCCACAGCTATATATTCGGCTTCTGCTGTGGATAGGGCGATAGAGTTTTGCTTCTTGGAGTGCCAACTAATTAGGGATGCCCCTAAGAATTGACAACATCCAAAAGTGCTGTTTCTATCGACCTTATAACCTGCAAAATCTGCATCTAAATAGCCAATGAGGTGAAACGAGCTTTGACGTGGGTACCATAACCCTTAATATTTAGTGCAATTTAGATACCGAAAAATCCTTTTCACAACTATCAAGTGTTTTTTTTAGGATCAGCTTGAAATCTTGCACACATGCACACACTAAACATAATGTCAGGTCAACTAGCGGTTAAATATAACAATGAACCGATCATACCTCGATACTCCTTTTATACAACACTTTTGCCTTCTTTGTCATGGTCAACCGAAGGTGTAGAACTCATAGGAGTCTTTGCGACCTTAGATTGATCCATCTTGTACTTCTTAAGCAAGTCCTTGGTATACTTGCTTTGATTGAAAAAAAATCCTTTCTTTGCTTGTGTAACTTGAAGTCCAAGAAAGAAATTTAGCTCATCCATTAAGCTCATTTCGAATTCCCTGCACATGATATCTAAAAATTGCTTGTATAGGTAATCATTAGTAGCACCGAATAATATATCATCAACATAGATTTTTACAACTAAAATATCGTTGTGTCTGGTTTTGATAAATGAAGTTTTATCAATCAAACCTCTTTTGAAATTGTTTTCAAGGAGATAATTGGACAATCTTTCATACCAAGCTCAAGGAGCTTGCTTAAGACCATAAAGAGCTTTGTCTAGTTTAAAAATATGATCAGGAAATTCATCATTTTCAAAACCAGGAGGCTGAGCAACGTAGAATTCTTCTTCTAAGAAGCTGTTTAGAAAAACACATTTTACATCCATTTGAAATAACTTTATGATCATGAAAGATGAAAAAGCAAGTAGCATACGTATGACATCTAACCTGTTAACCGAAGCAAAAGTCTCCTCATAATCAATACCTTCTTCTTGGTTATAGCCTTGTGCTACAAGTCGTGCTTTATTTCGAATAACTTTACCGTTTTCATCCAACTTATTTCGAAAAACCCATTTTGTGCCAATGACGGATTGATGCTTTAGTCTTGTAGTAAGAGTCCAAACCTTGTTTCTCTCAAACTCATTCAGTTCGTTTTGCATGGAAATGATCCAGTCGGGTTCTTGAAGAGCTTGAACATAATTTTTTTGGCTCAATAAGAGACACGAATGCAGAGAACGCAAATACGTTATTTACTTTGGATCGAGTTTGAACTCCTGCATTTGGATCCGAGATCACATTCTCTTGTTGATGATATGAAGAGTGTTAAAACTTCCTTCGTTTATAAGATGGAACAGATCCTGACGATTGAGGCTCATATGCTTGACTAGATTCGGGTACCGTTGGAGTATTGCACTTGGATCCTATCTCAAGGCCTTGAATTTGGGTTTCAAGGCCTTGAAACGTTTCTATTTCAAGGTCTTGAGAGTTTTCTTAGCTATATTGAATCTTCTCTTGCATACTTTTTTCTTGATCTTTAGGATGTTCTTCATCAGAATTGTGATCTTCTTGTTGATTCAGATTAAGATCTGCAAAACTTTCACTCCAAGTACCATCATTTCTTTCATCAAATATGACATGAATACTTTCCTAGATAATTTTGGTACACTTGTTATGAACTCTATAAGGTTTTCTATTTGAAGCATATGCAATGACTATAGCTTCATCACTACGTGCATCAAATTTCCCAAGATTATCTTTGCGATTATTATGAACAAAACCTGTACATCCAAAGAGTTTAAAATACGAAATATTAGGTTTCCTACCCTTAAAGAGTTCATAAGGAGTCTTTTTAAAAATAGGGCAAATTAAACATCTATTCAAGATGTAATTAGCAGTGTAACTGCTTCTGCCCAAAACGTTTTGGCAAATTGTTTTCTAAAAGCATAGTCTGATAGCATGTATTATAATCTATATTTTGGGATTGGTTTGGACGTTTTATCTTCATTAATCTACATGCATGGATGTATATTCTTGATCATTATTATGTTTTTTGTTTACCTTTGCGAGAATCGAGGTTTACACCTAGTTTTGTTGTAATTATAGCGAAAATAACACGTTTTGGAGCAATATGGAGCTAAGGGATCTAACGAGTCATTAGACATACATTATGGAGCATTGAGGAGCTACAATAAAGGCTTAGGAACCATGGAAGTTGGACATAAGTTTGATTTTAGACCAGTTAAGAGAGATTTGCACGTAGCTGAGGATCACCTCGGATGGCTACAATACCATCTCGAGCTGACTCCGCTGGCTGGATCGAGACGGACGGCCCACAACCCATAAGATCTTTTATTCTTGGGATAAGATATTTTATTTTTGGCAAGTGATATTCCTATATATTGGGATGGATTTTCTGGATAGAAGGATGACTAGTTGGCTAATTAGTTTGGAAGATTAAAGATATTCCAAGGAAGGAAGGAAGTTGGCTTTGAAGATAAAGTTGAAGGCTTTTGAAAGAAGTTGTAAGGTTTTTTTTAGATTGTTTTGATTGTTGTCTTTTGGTTTGTGATTAAGGAACACAGTTTGCTTTTTGTTTGATTGTTTGATTGAGTGATTATTGAGACCTTTGTGTTAAGGTTTTCTTTTTTGGATATTGCATCTTTATTCATATATTTGATTATTGTTATCATGATGATTATTGGCTAAGTTCTTTGTGCGATTCTAGGGTGATTGGCTGAAAGTTGTGGGAAAGACGATGAAAGAATGAGCCTTTACCCTAGTGGACCCTGAAAGCTCGAGCCAAACCTTAATCGAACATCACCTCGGACCGCTCATAGAACATCTCGACTGAGATGGAATATGAACCGAGCGAAGCGAATCCTTCTCTGATCCATATTTGAGTTGAGCTTTTGGTTTGCCAAATCTTATCCTTGTTACACCTTTCCTGGTGCATACGCAAGCCTATGATGAGACTTACCCGGTTATTCCTTTGCTTGTATACCGATGATCATCAATGTTAGGTAATAAAGGTTTATCCTTTATTAGGGTTTGAGTGTGCCTTCATCCTACCTTTGTGAGTTAGCCTGAGACTTACCCGATAAAGGTTAGTTCTATCCCATTAAGTGGTGTGTTGGTTTGAGATTATAGTTCCTTTCCTTAGTTCCTTGAGACTTACCTGGTGAGAGGATCTTTCGTTTGGGATAGTGAGTAGTGAGACTAACCCGGTGATCTATTCCCACCTTAGAAATACCTTCCCTTGCAAACCTCAACTTTGTCCACGTTATCCTTTGAGATTTTGAGTCGGAACCACAACTGGATGCTTTGACCTCTAGAATATGCATTTTCTTTATCTCGCTATTACATCATCTTTGATATCTTTGCTTTGTTGCTTGTTTTTAATTGACAACCTGAATTGCCGTGCTTTGTTTCATCAAAGATTTTGCCATTTATCAAAAATACCCCATACTTAAGGTTTGCTCGTCCCCGAGCAAGTTCTCAACTATAGACTAAGAGATGACATGATTTATGCATGCAGAAAAATGGCAAAATCTTTTTGGAGTTGTGCTTTTAACATTGGATCACCTTCATAGTCATGTTTCATGGCGATGGACAAGCAATTATGTATCAAATAAATGAAGGCACGGAAAGACAATTGTACTTAACTCGAAAGCATGCATGAATTGTAAAAACGAAGAAGTCAAGATGATCAAGAGCACATACAATCTAGATTACTAAGTCTTACAAACATGCAAATAGGTCATAAGGTCTTGTGAGATAAAAGGCCAAGAAACGTTGTGATTAGGTTGGGATTTTTCTAGGCTATGTGATGCTAATCCGGGAATGGAACTAACTCCACAATTTTGTCCTCGATCAACTTCCCACAAGTGTATATTTTCTCCATCTTTTCTATCCTTTTCTTTTTCTTTCACTTATTTTTGAGACAATGGCATTGGTGTACAAGAGCCGAAACCTTGGTGATTAGCCGTCTTCGGGTTTTTTCTATTTTTCGAGGTGCATCCACACCGGGCACACATACCGAAGCTCGTTAGGACTATCGGTTTATTTGACTTTGGCAAGGCACCAACACCCGATTATGTGAAGTGTGCCGAGTTACTCGTCATTTAAACCAATGTCCCCAAACCTATATTTTTGTCTACACTTTCACAACAAATTCATCATTTTATTCATGACATTCTTTCATCAATATCTTCACCCCACACTTGCTTTTCACACACATCAATACACTAACATGCTCCTATTTCCGGATGGGTCAAAAGAGGTTAAATTTATATTAATTGAGGTGCTCAAACATCATGATCAAGATGAGAAGTAGAGAAAGATGAATTGCCTCATTCATTCCTAGAGGATGTGCAAGAACTAGCATGTAATTTCGACTTTCAATACTCAATCCAATCAAGGCAAACATCATGATCACAATCCATTCATGGGATTCAATATAAATACTTCAAGTCCACATATGCACTCATCAATTTAACACATAAGGCCATCCATAGCCAATCCATAAGACAAGATTCATCATTAGGGTCATATCCAAGCCTAGAAAGTACAAAAATTTTTAAATTTTCTGATTTTTTCGAAATGAGTATATACAATGCAAGATATGTGACAATATTAAACTATTATAGATGCTAATCATGCAAAAGATCATGCAAACCCCACCCCATACTTAGAAACACATTGTCCCCAATGTGTAAATGAAGTAAAGAAGAGTGAAAGAAGGTTCTCACAATGTAAAAATGGTTTGCTATGGTATTTGGGATTTCTCAAGTGGAATTGATGTTGGATGATCCTATCAACAATGGTAGAGAGCTCTAAGTGTTCATCAAAGCGTTGGGACCCGCGCTAGGCACCGCTAGCCGTCCAAGTTCCGCATCCGCTCCACCCATAATTGAATGAGGGGTTCATCATCATCATTCACATGCCATGCAAGGCTTCCAATGCTACCAAGACTCTAGCATACACACAAAACACACCAAACACACACAAAAACAGAAAAATCAAAAACAAAACGAAAAAAGAAAAACGTTACCAATGGGTTGCCTCCCATCAAGCGCTTCTTTAGTGTCATTAGCTTGACCAAACTCGGGGGCGTCTCATTCTAGGTGAAGTGGGGCAATCATATCAACCGGAGCTCCCGGGATATACTTCTTCAACCGGTGCCCATTCACCTTAAAATCTCCACAATGCTCCCCTCCTATCTCAATTGCTCCATGGGGGAAGATCTTCTTCACCACATAAGGCGCGGTCCATCTTGATTTTAGCTTTCCGGGGAAGAGCCGCAGCCTTGAGTTGAAAAGAAGGACAAGGTCGCCTTCTCTCAACTCCTTCGGAATGAGGCGCTTGTCATGCCACCGTTTGGTTCTCTCCTTGTAGATCCGGGCATTCTCATAAGCATCCAACCGGATCTCCTTAAGAGCGTTTATATCGAGCAACCTCTTCTCACCGGCCTCTTTGAGGTCAAAATTTAGCCACTTAATGGCCCAATAAACTTTATGCTCCATCTCCACCGGAAGGTGGCAAGACTTGCCATAGACTAACTTGTAGGGAGTGGTGCCAATTGGTGTCTTGAAAGCGGTTCTATATGCCCACAGGGCATCATTGAGCTTCATAGCCCAATTCTTTCTCGTCCGAGAGACCGTCTTCTCAAGGATTCCCTTTATCTCCCGGTTGGAGATCTCCACTTGGCCACTAGTTTGGGGATGGTAAGGTGTTGCCACCTTATGAGTCACCCCATACTTAGCCAAAAGTGCCCCAAAGTTCCTATTAGTGAAGTGCTTCCCTCCATCACTTATGATCACCCTTGGTGTTCCAAACCTAGGAAAGATCACTCGGTTGAAGAACCGCACCACCACCTTGGCATCATTTGTAGGAGAGGCGATTGCCTCTACCCATCTCGAAACATAGTCAACCGTCAATAGGATGTAGAGGTTGCCACATGAAGAAGGGAATGGTCCCATGAAGTCCACGCCCCACACATCAAATATCTCCACTTCTTGTATGTTGTTCAATGGCATCTCATTCCTCCTTGAGATGTTGCCCGTCCTTTGGCAAGCATCACAAGCTACCACAAAACTTTGCACATCCTTGAACAAACTTGGCCAAAAGAAGCCCGATTGCAACACTTTCGCACATGTCTTGTGTGAGCTTGCATGTCCTCCACATGGCAAGGAATGACAATGGCGGATCACACTCTCCACCTCATCCTCCGGTATGCATCTTCTAAATATTCCATCCGGCCCTCTCTTGAACAAAAGTGGTTCACTCCAATAGTAGTGCCTCACATCTTTAAAGAACTTCTTTCTTTGGGCATATGTCAATCCGGGAGGCACTTCCTCACACACAAGATAGTTCACAATGTCGGCATACCATGGCTCACTTCCCCTAGATACTTGGAACAAGCACTCTTCCACCATTTGCAAATGCTCATCCCGGAATGAGTCATCAATCGGGATGTCATCTCTCTCAAGCTCCTATGGTGGGAGTCTACTAAGGTGATCCGCCACAAAGTTCTCGGACCCCTTCTTGTCCCGGATTTCCAAATCAAATTCTTGAAGAAGAAGGATCCACCGAATCAACCTAGGCTTGGCATCCTTCTTTGTAAGGAGGTAACGGATCGCAGCGTGATCCGTATAAACAACGACCTTCGCTCCAACAAGATATGAGCGGAACTTCTCAAAAGCATACACCACCGCTAACAACTCCTTCTCGGTAGTAGCATAATTGAGTTAGGCATCATCTAGCGTCTTGCTAGCATAGTAGATTGCATGTGTGCGCCCATCTTTCCTTTGCCCCAAAACAGCCCCAACGGCTACATCACTTGCATCACACATGATCTCAAACGGTAAACTCCAATCCGGAGGTTGCATGATAGGTGCGGAGATCAAGGCGTTCTTCAACCTACAAAAAGCCTCAAGGCAATTCCTGGAAAAAACAAACTCAACATCTTTCATTAGTAGGTTAGTAAGAGGATTAGAAATTTTAGAGAAGTCTTTAATAAACCTCCGGTAAAAACCGGCATGCCCTAAGAAACTCCTTACCCCCTTCACCGAGGTAGGTGGTGGCAACTTCTCTATTGTTTCAATCTTGCCCCTATCAACCTCAATGCCACGGTTAGACACCAAGTGTCCTAACACAATACCTTCACTTACCATGAAGTGGCATTTTTCCCAATTTAAGACAAGATTTGTCTCCTCACATCTTTTAAGTACTAATGACAAGTTAGCTAAGCAATTATCAAAGGAAGAACCATAAACAGAAAAATCATCCATAAACACTTCCATGATGTTTTCAATGTATTACGAAAAGATAGCCATCATACACCTTTAAAAGGTGGCGGGTGCATTACACAACCCAAATGGCATTCTCCTATATGCAAAAGTTCCCCATGGACATGTAAAGGTGGTTTTCTCTTGGTCATCGGGGTGGATAGGGATTTGGAAGAATCCACTATAACCACCTAAGTAGCAAAAATGAGAATGTTGAGCTAATCTTTCTAGCATTTGGTCAATGAAAGGGAGAGGGAAGTGATCTTTCCTAGAGGCCATGTTCAATTTCCTATAGTCAATACACATCCTCCATCCCGTAACCGTCCTAGTTGGGATTAGTTCATTGTTCTCATTAGTCACTACGGTCATCCCACCCTTCTTAGGAACTACATGAACAGGACTAACCCACTTACTATCCGAAATAGGGTAGATGATTAATGCATCTAGCAACTTAATGATCTCTTTCTTGACTACCTCTTTCATTATAGGATTCAGTCTTCTTTGATGTTCAATAGAGGGTTTATGGTTATCTTCCATCAATATCTTATGCATGCACAAAGAAGTTTTTATGCCAACTCAATCATCAATAGTATAGCCAATGTCTTTCCTATGCAATCTTAGCTCATGCAACAACTTAGCAAGTTCATCATCATTCAAGCATGCATTCACAATCACCGGATATGAAGAATTATCACCAAGGAAAGCATACTTCAAATGAGAGGGGAGGGATTTGAGCTCATGTTTAAGAGGACCTTTGTCGAGTGGAGACGATCCAAATAACGTTGGTTGAGATGAATCCAAAGCAAATGAAGACCCTTCAAGGCTCCTTGAAGCTTAATCATCAATGAGGGCTGCTTCTGGGGGAACCACGGTTGGATCCACGGTTCTTGGCACATCCACGGCCGTGGAAGTTGCCAAGCTTGCTCGTTGGAGCTTTCCAGAGAGTTCTACGACCGTGGAACGCACTCCACGCCCGTGAATCTTACAGGTGCTCAGCATGCCTTCGTGAACCTCAAATTCAGCTCTTGTCTCCTTTTCTAGTGCTGCTAAGGCCTTGATTTCTTCATTGCAAGACTCCTCAACACCTTCCTCCATCAAAATTAAGGTAAGAACCTTCTCCAAGGGGTCCTTGATCAAGATCGAGCTCACAACTTCTCTAGACTTCTCTTGCTCGACTATGTTGAATACATCCTCGTCAAGAGTTGGCCCTTTCATCATTGTGGATAGTTTGAACTTGATGTTCTCTTCTCCAATGTTGAAGGAGAGAACCCATTCTTGCAATCCACTAGGCATCCAGAAGTGGCTAGGAATGGTCTTCCCAAGATGATGGGAACCGGATAGTCCGCCAGAATGTCTAAGACAACAAAATCAATCGGCACATAGAACTTCCCTAGTTGCACCGGAATGTCCTCCATGATCCCAACCGGGTGAGTGATAGAACGGTCCGCCATATAGAGGGTCATCTTGACCGGTTTTGGCTCTCCTAGCCCAACCTTGTTGCATAGTGCAAGCGGTATGATGCTTACACTTGCTCCAAGATCACAAAGGGCTTCATACTTCACTTCTCCCACTCCAATTGGGACACAAAAGGAACGGGATCTCTTAGTTTAGGGGGCATCTCCTCCTTCATCGTTTGAATCAACTCCGAGGACCTCTTAGTCATCCTTACTTCCCCATACTCCTCCAACTTCCTTTTGTTGGAGAGTATTTCCTTCAAGAACTTGCCATATGCCGGCATTCCTAAAATAGCATCCATGAACGGAATATTAATATGCAATTTAGACATAAGTTTAAGGAATTTACCAAAGTGATTGTCCAAGCGAGCTCTTGCTCGTGATTGTGGGAACGGTAGTGGTGGCTTGTATGGAGGCGGTGCCACACATGTTGGCTCAACATCTTTGCTCTTGCCTCCATCTTCTAGCAACATCTCTTCTTCTACTACTACTTGCTTTCCCTTAGCAACTTCTTGCAACATCTCTCCTCGTTGTAATTGCCTCCATCTTCTTGCAACATCTTTTGAAACACTTGTGCTTCCAACACCTTTTGAGCTTTAGTAATGGAAGTCACCGTGCTCTCAAGACTACTCAACCTTCCAAGCAATTGCTCAAACATCATTTCGGTTCTATCCTTTGGAGGTTGAGAAAATCCGGGTGGAGGTTCTTGTGAAACTTTTGGTGGTGGAGCTGCGCTTGTGGAAGCGGGAGGGTTCAAGGCTCCATCCGGGTTAGAATAGGAGAATCCGGGATGGTTGTGGTTAGGTCGGTAATTGTTGAATTGTCGGTTGTTGGTGAAGTTCCTTGGGCCTTGATAGTTGTTATAATTGCCCCTTCCCATGTAGTTCACATCTTCCTCCTTGGAAGACAAGTTTGCTTGCACTTGCACTTGAGGAGTTGCTTGGTTCTTCAAAGTTGTAGCACACAACTCCCTCAAAGACTTTAGCTCGTTGTTGATGGCGTCAAGCTTGAAATTGCTCATGGTGACTTCACTCACCTCATATGCTCCCGCCTTTCTCCCTTCACTCTTCCTATGGGAGTATTTCTCAATCACTAGAGCTTGTTTCTCTACAAACTCCCAAGCTTCATCCACATGCTTTTCAATGAAAGTCCCACCGGAAAGAGATTGGAGCTTGAATTGGCTATCTTCATCAAGTCCCTTGAAGTAGATCTCCAATAGCTCAATTTTTGGTATACCATGGTGTGGACAATCTAGGAGAAGATCTTTGAACCTCTCCCAAGACTTGAACAAACTCTCTCTATCCTTCATTACAAAGGCGTTGATCTTACCTCTTAACTCGGTAGTCTTGGAAGGTGGGAAGAACTTAGTCAAAAACTCGGTTGTCATCTCCTCCCAAGTACCAACTCGCCCTTGCGGAATAGATTGATACAAAGCTAAGGCTTTGTCCTTAAGAGAGAAGGAGAAAGCCCTAAGCTTATGGTTGTTGCTCTCCAATCTAGGCGGTCTAAGAGTCTCCATCAAGATCTCATAATTCATCAAGTGTTGATGAGGGGACTCTCCTTCCATCCCTCCAAATTGATTATGCCAGATCATTTGTAGAACTTGAGGGCGGAGTTCATAATCATGGGCTGCGGGATCTCCTAAGTTCACACCGGGACGGTGTGCTCTTTGTGCCGGATCCATACGTTGCCCTAACGTTTGTGGTTCTTCCATAGAAATGGGCACAACCCGAATGTTGACCGCCAGCTGCGGTTGTGGTGGAGGTGGAGGAGGTTGTTGACGATTAAGCTCTCCTTGCACAAGGGCTTGCCTAATCTCATCAATCTCCCTCCTAGTTGCTTCTTGCCTCTCATTGGCAAGTCTCCTTTCTTCCTCCAAGAGCTCATCTCTTAGCCTTATTTTCTCTAAAGCTTCATCCAACTCAGCTTGGAGATCTCTTCCGGCCACCTCTTTTCGCTTTTTAATGCTCTTGGATCTAGATCTAAGGGTTTTCTCCGGTTCGGGACCGAATGGAGCTAAATCCTTGCCACGAGATCTTCGCATACACCTAAAGAGTGAGAGATGTCCTGAAAAGCAAAGACACAAACCAAAAAGAGATCAAAAGAAACAAGAAAGACCTACACTATAAACAATCACAAAAAGACTCAATCTAGACCTAGTCCCCGGCAACGGCGCCAAAAACTTGTTACGCTCAGGATGTGTGTGTGATACGCAATAGGTTTTAAATTTATAATCTCGCTATATTTCTCCTAACTCCTAGCGAACCCGCAGTGTACGGGACGTTTGTAGTAGGGATAGTATTCCGAGGTCGAACACAAAGACTAAGGTGAGATTGATTTGATTAGTGATTAAGTTTAGTGAAGATCTAGTTTAAGAAAAGGGAAAGAAATAAAGAAATGAAAATCTCGATGTTTTTGGTGGTTTTTAGGTGATCAATCATGGATCACAATTCATGCAAAATGAACAATCAACTATGCTAACAAATCAACACAAACAAACAAGCTAAACACGAGATAAGAATTAAAGAGAGAAAAGCGGATTCTAGGGATTGGAAGTTCCGGATATGGCATAGGACTCAAGCTATCTAATCATTCCTTGGATTAACTATGATATGTTGGGAGTGAGTGTTTCTAGATTGGGATCAATCACCGGGTAGGTCTCATAGTCCACTAGTCCGTCCCTAAGGTCTCATCACCGGGTAAGTCTCAAAGAGCCTAAGGAATGGAATTCTACACAAACCGGATTGTCACCTAGGGATCTAACCTATCCCACCGGGTAAGTCTTGAAAGGGTTAGTCCTAAACAACTATCCTAGCACACTTAGTCCAATGGCGGCTTATGAGGCTCACCACTACCTAGAGTTTGTCATCTTTGAAATCTAATAGTAAGAATCACCGGGTAGGTCTCTTCTAACACTTAGTTGCTAACACTAGGTCACCCTAGGATAGATTTAACTCAACAAACACTAGGATTTCAACATTCTAACAAGCTAGAACTTAGATCCATCGAACCAGGGAAACCACGGGCTGTTCTACCACGTCCATGGCCGTGGAATGGCAAGAACAAACCGTGGACTCCAACAGAGGCTTTGTCCAAGTAAACAAGTCATCCAAAGGTAAATCTAAGTCCATCCTATCGTAGTCCTAGCCATAACCATCCTTTCCTTACCCTAGAATCGCATCTATTTTGCCTACAACTTTCAGCATAACAATCGAAATCATCAAACATAAAATCATGGTTTGCATTTGCAAGATAATGAAGAGAAAGAGATGAACAAGTGAAGCAAACAAAACCAAGCTGAAATTAAGATTAGAAAGACTCACAACCCTTCCAAAAGAAGGTTTAAACGATTCTTACAACCCTAGAAAACGATTCCGAAATTCTTCACTACAAAACCTATCAAGTGCTAGCAATGGTGTGTTCTTCTCTTCTCCTCCAATGGAGCTCTTCTCCTCCTTCAATGGTGTCTTCCTCCTTAGAGAATCTTCTTGTTGAGAGTGTGGGAGAGAATGGTAGTGATGGGAGCTGTCCTTCTCTCAGCCTTGCAGGACCACTTTTATACTACAACCTTGCTAGAGTTGGCCTTGAGATCATGGCACAGCTCTCACAACCGCCTGGCAAAAACCACAGGTGGTTTCCACGGCCGTGGTCCCTCCAGTGACCGTGGATTGGTGCTTCAGCGTTGCCTTGGTTCATTAAGCTTCGATTTGGCGCATGGCTTGTGTTGACAAGGTTCCATGAGTCCTCCTTAGCCTCTAGCTTGCATCCTAATGAGTCCGAGGGTGTGTCATCTTGATGAACGATCCTCAAACGTATCGGTTAAGTTCCTAAATCTCCCAAAATACCTACAAAGCAATGCAAGAGTCCGTGTAGACGTCTATCTCGACAAAGTACGTGAATTGAGTGCAAACGTCGTGAACTAGTGCTAAACCATGCATGAATGAGTGAGGAATCTATCTAAATAAGTGTCTAATCCTAAGTCATAAATCGTGTTATCACATAAGCCGAGGTATAACTCTCTCTCTCTCTATCGGAGGTATCACATCTGCGCTCAAAAGGTCAAAACCTATACAAATCTATAACCTCAAGCATAAACATGGAGGAATCATCAACTCCAGAAAACAGGGCCATAACGCAACCCAAAGGCATACAGGAATTACATCTCTCGCCATACCACATCACAAGGTATAGAGGAAGCACATCTCTAGCCAAACATAATCATATACAACGCATGGAGGAATAACATCTCCACTGAAACTGTGTCCATCAAAGTAGCATGGAGGAAAGAACCATCTCCAGCTGAATCCTAATCAACTCATATAGCATGGAGGAAAGAACCATCTCCAGCTATAACAAACATCAGACTAAAATAGCATGGAGGAAGTAATCATCTCTAGCTATCACATACATCACGCTAGCACAACAAGATCTAATAAGATCATAAAACATATCACAACTAGCATGGAAAGCACATCAAAACCCATAAGAACATAAACACATACTCACCAAAATAGCACTAAGATCTACTCATCAACCCTAAATACATCTATCTCAGCATAGAACTCTGGATAGTTCCTCTGAATACTATCCTCAGTCTCCCATGTAGCCTCCTCAGGTCCACGTCTAAACCACTGTATCCTCATCATAGGAATGTCCTTCGAATGCAAGCATGTCACACCTCGCTCTAGGATTGGAATAGGAGGCTCAACAAAGGTGTTGTCTGGCTCCACCACCATATCATCATAACTCACAATGTACCTCGGATCTAGTATGTACTCTGTCAGGTGAGACACATGGAACACAAGGTGAACACTGTAATATCCGGAATTTTTATTCCGTTTAATTCCGAATAAAATCGGACTTCGAGCCGTTGTCGGTTTCCCATTCTATCTAGTACTTCTTTCTTCACAAATTTTATTATTTTATGTAGAATTTAATTAACATAAAATGATAATATTTTATCAAGCTCTAGTTCTTATAATTATTTATTATTTTATGTAGAATTTAATTCACATAAAATGATAGATTTATATCAAACCCTAGTTATTATAATTCATTCTTATCGATGACTTTAAACGAGATCATGACAAGCTGTGACGAGATCATGACTAAGCTGAGACGAGGCCATGACAAAGCCCGACAAATCTGTGACAAACTCATTCATGGGCTTGACAAGGCCATGACGAGTTTTGACAGATTTTTGACAAACAATTCAGCCCATCTTTCTTGCAATTATTTCAACCATCTTTCTTGTATTTTTCAGCCCACTATTCCTACCTTAATCTCAGCCCAGTTTGCTTACCCACAACAGCCCCAGATTGACTTCGAGCCCGGCCAACAGCAGTCCAGGAGAGGCTGGTTATGAGCCCATTAGAATCCCTTCATGAAGGCCATACAACTCCTCTCCAGCCTAGTGATTTACGTGTGTGAGGGCCAGCTATGCGTTCAGCAGGAAGGTAACAGCCAGCCCTTCTCCTTCCTTCTCTTCTCCATGTAACGGCTGCTGAAGATCCCTTCTATAACAGCCGGTTTTAACGCAGCATTGACACTCCTTTACTTCTACAACAGCGCTTTTGATTTCCTTCTATCTTCTATCACGCTCAGAACAACCCTTTTGCATCGCCTCTCTCTAATTGTAGTTGCCTACTTCGAGAGCCTCTTCAACGCTGTAGCAATCAATAACCAAGGGAGGGAGGGTCACGTTTCTAGCATCTTAGCAGCAACCATCTGTTGCGTGCCCAGAAAGACGAACAGGACCAGTCCAGCGGCTGAGCCATCCAACAGTGCAACCACGTCTGGGAGCCTCTTTCTGCATAGGTGAGTTCTAAACCGAATTTTTCGTACCCTATGTGCGACCAAAACTAGCTGTTGATCGTGTATCCTTTGTGCTGAAGACTCGAGTCTTCTTAGATCAAGCGTACAACAACCAACTTTGTCTTAGCCCTGTCGTCAGAGGATTCCGAAGCCAAGGTCCGGTGGAGATCGTTGGTGTACGGTTTCTTCAACAACTTGCAAGTCGTGAGTAAGCACTTCCGTCTCTTCCTTTTGACAGTGATGTCTTCTATTATAAAGACCCTTTAGGATAGATTGGAGTGAGTGTTTCTGGATAGGAGAGTATAAGGGACTGCTGTAAAAGAATTTGGTTTAATTGTTCTTTCAGTTTTGAAGTTGAAAACTACCATTTTTATAGACCAATGTTAAAGAGTTTCGTAGAAGATCCACCGTTGAAATTTTAATAGATAATAGGTAGATATAAGTAGTTTACAGTGGTAAAATTTAAGAAGAAATGAACGGTCGGATTGAGAGTTATAGGGTCTCAAAGTGGAGGAGTTGAGCTGATTTTTCTAGCATTTAATTTTGACTAAGTATCGGAATATTGTAGTGTTGTAGCCAACTTTAAAGATTTTTGTAGGAATAATGATTGAATAGTTTTAAAAAATTGTATTCTCATATGAGTAGAGTAGATATCATAGATAAGTTAGAAATTTATTTTAGAATTTTTATAAGTTTATTTTAATTTCATATTTGAAGGTGTAGTTGGACCTTAGTGACTTTTCGGGAAATAGAAAATGGGTAGGTTTTCTAGTTGTTGCCTAAAATCATCCTAGGGAGTAGAATATGATTAGTTAGCCTCAAGTAAGAATTAAGGTACATATTACGGGTTTTTGGAAGTGAAGGGACCAAGGGTAAAATAGTCAATTTACCTTAAATAGACAGTGTAATAACTTCTGCACATAGAATCGTACATCTTAGGAGTTTTAGACTTCTAAGTATCCAAGGAAAAGTGTTGACCCACGTGCCTCCTTTGACAAGCAACTGAGTTCCTGCAGTTACTGATTGAGTGTTCTTAAGAGAGACGAGATTTGATTCTGGTAAGTCCACTGACTTACTTAGATGGCTTCTTGCATGTGTGTGATGTGTATGAGTGGTGTTTGATAGTTAAGATAAATAACGAAACCGGAATAGGCCGAATGTAATGCATTGTATAATTGACCCAAGTGTATGATAACGGGTCGTGACATCATCTGCCTAGCTCTTGCGAGAGTCTAGGAGGTTCCCTGCGACCAGCCCAGTCCGGTAGACGGTCACATGCATTAGTACCATTCCGCGTTGGTAAACGGGGACAGGGGCGAGGTTTGGGAATCCCTCTTGTCACAAAATAAGTACCATTAGTAATGACGTATCACTTAATTAAAAATAATAAAAAGGAATGAGTGTTGCATGCTATTGCGTATGTTGTGTGTTTGTGCTTTTACCTTTATACTTATGCATAGAATGTTAGCTAACGGTTTTATACCGCTTGTAGATGCCTTGCAGGTTAGGGAGGCAATCGAGTGCTCCGGCGGTAGTGGGCAGCCGGGGTTCCGTGCGTTATAGGACGGGACTGTTATATTTTATTTTATGACTGTTGAGACTAATGTTGGTATTTTTGGTTTTGAGACTTGGCTGTATTGTTTTCAGATTTGGATTATTATTTCGCTCATGTTATAAAACTCTATGTTTTGCCTTTTTATTTGTGCCGTGTTGTAAGGTCCGAGGAAGTTGTTGCCAGGCTAAGGGCCGGGACCCATTGTGAGGTCCCAGGTCGTAGCATTTCGAGTCCTCTAGGATTCGGGGTGTTACAATATGGTATCAGAGCCACGTTGGCAACAATGGCACTCGCCATCTTCAAAAAATCCGAATAAACAAATAAACGGAAACCGCAAGGGTTCTAAACTTTTAAAATGAATTTTGTTTTCCAAACCATGAGCATAAACGGGTTGGGATAGAATGCACGGGACGCCACTACCTCCGCTAAACTCGATAGCATAGTTTATTGGACTTTTGTTATAACTTGTAATTTTAGTAACATTGTGACCTTTAGAAGTGACCTAAAGTAATAAGGTAGTTATGTCCTTACTAGGAACTAAAGTAGTCTTATATTGATCACGTCTCTACCAGATGGCACGTACGAGAGCGAGATCTTACGTTTGACGAGGTGAGGGTCGACCTCCCCTTCCTCTTGGAGCTCCAAGACAGGGACGTGTGGGCAGGCCTCATAGGGGCCGAGGTCGAAGACGTGTTCCTGTTGTAGATCCGCCAGCTGTGGATGTACCTGTTGAGGAGGTGGCCGAGAGTATTGTTCCAGAGGTTAGGGATGGGACCGCTACTAGGTCCGGAGTACAGAGTGTAGGGACTGCTGATTCTGGCCGCGTATCGATTGAAGCATCGGAGTATCGAGCTTATGTCCAGCAGGTGCAAGAGGCATACAGGGCCGGGGCGCCCCCTCCAGCACCACCAGTGCCAGATAGGTCAGTAGAGGTCTCTCAGAGGGTGACTCAGGTGGTAGTTCCACCGGTGGTAGCTGCACCAGTGAGGGTTGTCGAAGATGACCGAGTGAGAGACGAGCTTAGGGTACCGAGACCGGATGAATGGTTGAAGAAATTCAACCATCAGCGAGTTCCCACCTTCGACGGGAACGTTGGACTTGAGGTGGAACATTGGATCAGTCATGTGGAGTCCGCGCTAGAGGCGATTCGCTACCGTGAGAGTCGTAAGGTGAAGTTGGTTCAAACATTGTTTAGGGACCAGACACAATACTGGTGGAGGACAGTGAGGGGCGGAGTGTCCCGATTTGAGCAGTTGCTGAGTCTCGTGAGAGAGACCTTTTGTCCTACCTCACTGAGAAGGGACCTAGTGCAGGACTTCTTGGAGGCAGGTTTTGAGGATGTTCCGATAGCTGAGGCTATTAGGATGTTCCGATAGATGAGGCTATTAGGAGGTTCCAGGAGGAGCTGTCACTGTTGGGTCCTGCTGCACCACCTGTGGACCATCACGTGTATCTATTCTCCCGGTGACTGAGGGAGACTACCCGCTCCTATCTAGCAGGGTTCCGCAGTGATTCCTTAGCTGATTATCAGGATCGTACTTCAGCGTATGAGAGGGACCGACTAGGTCACAGGAGAGCTATGCAGTCTGGAGGGTCAGAAAAGAGACAGAGGACTGGACCAGTCAGCATTGGAGTAGGAGGGCCAGGTCATAGGCGTGGTCAGTCCCAGGGCCGTTCTAGTTACCAAGTGGTACCGCCGATGGGATCTAGAGTACGTCAGTGCTACAACTGTGGGGAGCAGGGACACATTAAGCCGGAGTGTAGGAGGCCACCAGTTACATGTTTTACTTGCGGCCATCTAGGCCACAAAGCGACCTTTTGCCGACAGGGCAAGGTAACATCACAACAGGGGTCCTCACCTGCTGGTACCCTAGGAGGAGGACATAAGCAGTCTCAATATCAGGCATAGGGTTAGCAGCAGCGGGCTCCTGGTCAAGCATATTCACAAGGTTCTGCTCAGATTCCAGCTAGAGGTAGAGGGCGTGGTGGGGGCACTTCAAAGACTAGGGGTACTCAGGCTCGAGTCTTTGAGTTGAGGAGTGCCGTAGAGCCAGCAGCGCCCACAACCACAGTTATTATCACGATTCATGCCTTTCCAGTCCGAGTACTTTTTGATATGGCTGCAACACACTCTTTCATATCTGATGATTGCATAGATAGGTTGACCTTAGATATAGTAGAGGGGGAACCTTTCCTTATAAGGTTACCCAATGGGAGTAGGGTTCGTGGTACTCGGGAGATTCACGATTGTCCTATCCACTTGGGAGGTCGTGACTGGCTAGCCGACTTTCACGTCATGCACTTAGTGCATGAAGAAGTCATACTCGGGATGGACTGGATGGACCGCCATAAAGCTGTTATGGACATGAGGAGGAGGACAGTAACGGTCACTACAGAGTCTGGGCAGGAGGAAGTCTTTCGAGGGTGGGACCTCGGAAAGATAGGGACAGTCATTAGTGCGGTCCGAGCCGCAAAGCTCACAGGTCAGGGATGTGAGGCCATTTGGTGTTACGCCATGAAGGAGGAGACGAGTTCATCATTAGCAAAGACCCCGATAGCTTGTGAGTTCAAGGATGTCTTTGGCAAGCCTCATGGCTTACCACCACAGAGGAGCGTAGATCTTGGGATTGAGTTGGAGCCTGGCACGAGGCCGATCTCCAAGGCTCCATACCGCATGACACCAGTCGAGATGCTTGAGCTTAAGAAGATACTCGAGGATTTGGCAGAGAAGGGATTCATCCGACCCAGTGTGTCTCCCTGGGGTGCACCAGTCCTCTTTGTCAGGAAGAAGGACGGATCCATGAGGCTTTGTATCGACTATCGACAGTTGAAAAAAGTCACCGTCAAGAACAAGTACCCGTTGCCGCATATTGATGATTTGCTGGATCAGTTACAAGGAGCTACGGTGTTTTCACATATTGACTTGAGGCCAGGATATCATCAGTTGAGAGTACGGGAAGAGGACATACCGAAGACAACATTTCGGACCAGATACGGTCATTATGAGTTCATGGTGATGCCTTTCGGGCTCACTAATGCTCCTGCTATCTTCATGGGGCTGATGAATGGCATCTTCATTGACTTCTTAGATCAGTTTGTGGTAGTTTTCATCGACGACATCTTAGTATACTCCCGGAGTAGGGAGGAGCACGCCGGACACTTGAGGACGGTGTTGCGGATTTTACAGGATAGAGAGCTTTATGCTAAGCTCTTTAAGTGTGAGTTCTGGATGCCTGAGGTTTCCTTCCTTGGCCACATTGTCTCCACCGAAGGAGTCAAGGTGGACCCGGAAAAGATAGAGTCAGTTGCATCATGGCCACCCCCTAAGACGGTCAAGGAGGTATGCAGTTTTCTAGGTCTGGCCGGATACTACCGTAGGTTTGTGAAGGGTTTTTCTGTGATTGCCAGGCCACTCACTTCTTTGTTAAGGAAGTCCATCAGATTTGCATGGACCGAACCCTGTCAGCGGAGCTTTGAGGAGCTGAAGGAGAGATTGACTTCCGCTCCGGTGTTAGCACAACCAGAGGGCGTTGAGGACTTCGTCGTTTACAGTGATGCATCCAAGCTAGACTTGGGATGCATCCTGATGCAGAGGGGTAGGGTCATTGCGTATGCGTCTCGACAGTTGAAGACGTGTGAGGAGAATTACCCTACTCACGACCTTGAGCTAGCTGTAGTTATTCATGCCTTGAAGATCTGGCGTCATTACCTCTACGGGGCCACCTGTCAGATCTTCACAAACCACAAGAGTGTGAAGTACATATTCACTCAGCGGGAGTTGAATAACCGCTAGAGGAGATGGCTAGAGCTGATTAAGGATTTTGACTTAGAGATCCTTTATCATCCGGGAAAGGCGAATGTGGTCGCCGATGCCCTTAGTAGGAGGACACCTCACAAGGCCGCGATTGCTAGACTAACTGTTCAGACCCAGTTGCAGCGAGATTTGATTTGGTTGGAGGTAGACATCCGGTTTCCAGATACTGACGGGCATTTGTTAGCGTTAGAGGTTTCACCGGATCTGACGGAAGAGATCCAGCAGAAATAGAACGGTTGTCCAGCACTGACGAGGATCAGGGATAGGATGTCCAAAAGGGAGGCACCACCGTTTATGGTGGGTGTAGATGGGATTTTGAGGCGCCAGGAGCGCATATGTGTACCCTCTGACAGGGAGTTGAGGCAGCGTATACTGCAGGAGGCCCATTCTACACCTTACTCCGTCCACCTCGGCGCGAGTAAGATGTATCAGGATATACGACGATCTTATTGGTGGGGCGGGCCCAAGCCCGACGTGGCTAGATATGTAGCCCAGTGTGCGACTTGTCAGCAGGTCAAGATTGAGCACCACAGGCCCGGAGGAGAGCTCCAACCACTTCCGGTTCCACAGTGGAAGTGGGAGGACATTTCCATGGACTTCGTTACTGGCCTGAGGTTGAGTAGAGGCTTTGATGCGATATAGGTTGTAGTGGATCGTTTGACGAAGACGGAACGATTCATTCCTATTAAGGAAACGTGGCCGGTGTCTCGTTTAGCCGAGGAGTTTACCCGACAGATTGTGAGGTTCCATAGAGTGCCGAGGACGATCATTTCAAATAGGGATGGGCGTTTTACCTCGAGGTTTTGGCAGCAGGTACACGCCGCCTTAGGGACGAGCTTACAGTTCACCATGACATACCATCCTCAGACGGACGGGCAGTCTGAGAGGACTATTCAGACCCTTGAGGACATGTTGAGGGCATGTGTACTTGATTGGCGGCAGGCATGGCCCGACCACCTCCCTTTGGTGGAGTTTTCTTATAACAATAGTTGGCACGTGACTATTGGGATGGCTCCTTACGAGGCACTATATGGGCGGAGGTGTCGTACACCTTTGTGTTGGGATGAGCCTGGGAGGATGAGTGGTGTAGCGCCCGAGCAGGTGCAGGATGAGATGGCTCGGGTAGCATTGATTCGAGAGCGGATGTTGACCGCACAGAGCCGTCTGAGATCTTATGCTGATAAGAGGCGCAGGCCTCTGGAGTTCAGGGTTGGTGCCTAGGTATGGTTGAAGGTGTCACTGACGAGGGGTGTTCGACGTTTCGGCATTAAAGGGAAGTTAAGTCCCCGATATGTCGGGCCCTTTGAGATCCTAGAGCGGATAGGTGAAGTGGCCTATAGATTGGCATTGCCACCCCGATTGGAGGGAGTCCATCCAGTTTTCCATGTGTCTCAGTTGAGAGAGTATGTGCACGACCCGAGACACATAGTGAGCCATGACGACCTAGTGGTCGAGCCGGATCATACATTTCCTGAGCACCCGATAGCAGTTTTGGAGAGAGGTATGAGACGCCTTCGATCAAAAGTAATACCCATGTTGAGAGTACAGTGGTCGAGACGAGGGATTGACGAGGCCACTTCGAAGACGGAGGATAGTATCCGGCGGAATTATCCCGAGTTTTATGTGGATCTAGAGACATCTATAGGACCGTTAGGTAGTTCTACATCCTTGTTTGGTTACTTTTAGTGATTGTATGTGTGATATGTTTGATGTGCTTGTGTGTGAACCATAGGTGTCTTGATGTAGTAACTTGTTAGTCATAGGGCTTGCTTACGTTTTATGATCTTGGGAACTACCCTAAGTTTCGGGACGAAACTTATTTTTGAGGGGCATCTGATGTAACGACCAGTTGTTTTTCATTATGCTCTGATAAGGTTAGACGTTATGCTCTGATAAGGTTAGAGAAGTTTAAAAAAAAAGGAAATTAAATTTTAGTGAGACTAGGACATACCAGTTTATTTATGGAAGTCGTTTAATTAAGTACCTTGTCCTAAGTTTCGGGACGAAACTTATTTTAAGGGGGTACTGATGTAATATCCGGAATTTTTATTCCGTATAATTTGGAATCAAATCGGACTTTGAGCTGTTGACGGTTTCCCATTCTATTTGGTACTTCTTTCTTCACAAATTTTATTATTTTATGTAGAATTCCATTCACATAAAATGATAAAATTTTATCAGGCTCTAATTCTTATAATTATTTATTATTTTATGTAGAATTTAATTCACATAAAATGATAGATTTATATCAAACCCTAGTTATTAAGATAAGCCAAACAAGAGACACCACCTTAGCCCTTTCTTCACTTCTTCTTTCAATTCTTTACTCCTTCTTCGCTCCAACAACAACATACATGTAGCACATACATAAATATACATCAAGATAAGCCAAACATGGCTGGAACATGATCCAAGCCTAAGGAATCAAAGCTAGGCTAAGGAAAGAGAGGGAAAGATGTATAAAAGAAGAAAGGAAGAAGAAAAGCCATGGAACTCACCCAAATGAGCTCTCCAGAAGATCAGCACCACACCACCATCACCACAAGTTGGCTCATAAGGCTCAGCAACAACAACTCTCAACAACAGCAAGCAAAGCAATCAAGGATCTCACACAAACTCAACAAACTCAATAGAAGACAAAGAAAAGATGATCCAAGGGAGAGAGACGAGAAGATGTACGTATGGAGAGAGAGATGGAGTTGAGAAAGGTAAACCCTCATCAGGAGGAAGAGATGAAGATTATAAAGGGGTAGAAAGAGTAAAGCATGAGTCAAAGGGTCAAAGAAGACGGTTGCAGCACACAAAGCCGCAAGGGCGGACTCGATGAGCCGCAAGGGTGACCCAGGAAAACCGCAGGGGCGCCCTCAAGGTCACGCAGGGGCGGTCAAGGCTAATTCCTGACCCTCATCTCACTCTCTCAACAACTCAGCAACTAGGACCTTACATCTCACCCCCCTAAAAACAAGTTTCATCCAAAAACTTGCAAGATCCCAAATCCTCTCGGTCCCATAAGCCGAGGTATAACTCTCTCTCTCTCTCTATCGGAGGTATCACATCTGCGCTCAAAAGGTCAGAACCTATACAAATCTATAACCTCAAGCATAAACATGGAGGAATCATTACCTCCAGAAAATAGGGTCATAACGCTACCCAAAGGCGTATAGGAATTACATCTCTCGCCATACCACATCAGAAGGCATAGAGGAAGCACATCTCTAGCCAAACATAATCATATACAACGCATGGAGGAATAACATCTCCACTGAAATTATGTCCATCAAAGTAGCATGGAGAAAAGAACCATCTCCAGCTGAAAGCTAATCAACTCAGATAGCATGGAGGAAAGAACCATCTCCAGCTATAACAAACATCAGACTCAAATAGCACGGAGGGAGTAATCATCTCCAGCTATAACATACATCAGGCTAGCACAACAAGATCTAATAAGATCATAAAACATATCACAACTAGCATGGAAAGCACATCAAAGCACATAAAAACATAAACACATACTCACAAAGATAGCACTAAGATCTACTCATCGACCCTAAATACATCTATCTCAGCATAGAACTCTAGATAGTTCCTCTGAATACTATCTTCAGTCTCCCATGTAGCCTCCTCAGGTCCACGTCTAAACCACTATATCCTCATCATAGGAATGTCCTTCGAATACAAGCGTCTCATACCTCGCTCTAGGACTGCAATAGGAGGCTTAGCAAAGGTGTTGTCTGGCAACACCACCATATCATCATAACTCATGATAACACGATTTATAGTATAGTTTTAAGTGCACATTTAGGTAGAATTCCCGCTCAATCATGCATTATCTAGCACTAGTCCAATGCGTTTTGCACTCAAAACATGTAATTTGCCGAGATAGACGTCTACACGGACTTGTGTGCGTTTTGTAGGTATTTCGGGAAGTTTCGAGCTTAAACGAGGCGTTTGAGGGTCGCTCATTAAGAGACATGTTTCCAAACTCATTGGAACGCAAGCCAAGAGCCAAAGAGGACTCAAGGAACCTTGCCAACACAGGCCATACACCAAACCACAGCCTATTGAGCGTAAACAAAGTTTCTGTTAGAAATCACGGTTTCCTGGAGAATCACGGCCGTGGAAATGGCCGTGGTTTTTGCCAGATTCTCGTGACAGCTGTGCCACGACTCTCATGGCCAGCTCATGAAGAAATTGGTTATAAAAGTGGTCCTTGAATGTTGTTAGAGGCAGCTGGGATTTGGGGGTAGTTTGGGAGTAGCAGCTCACACATTCTCCATTGCCTTCACAAAATATATTCCAAGAAGAAGAGGGATTTTTCTAGGAAGGAAAGTACAAGAAGAAGAAGAAAGGAGCTATTGCCATTGAAGAAAAGAGGAGAAGGCACACCCTAATCTTGTATTTCGGATTTATTTCTTGAAGTTTTTGAACCCTTAAACCTTCCTTTGGAAGGGTTGTAAGTCATCCTAAATTCGATCTTCAGATTTGGATTCTATTTGGAGTTATTTGTTCATCTTCCTTCTCTTGTTATTCTTGCTATGGAGACCATAAATCTATGCTTGTTTGTTTTGATTTCCCATATGAATGTTGTAGGCTAGATTGATGTGATTCTAGGGTTAAGTAAGGAAGGTTATGGCTAGATCTATGATAGGATGAACTTAGATGTACCTTTGGATGATGTTTGTTTATGGACGTAGCTACTGTTAGGAATCACGGGTAGTTCTTGAAGAACCACGGCCGTGGTTTCTGTAGAACGAACCGTGATTTTCCTGATTCGAAGAATCTTACCTTAGGTTCATAAAATTGTTGAAACCCTAAGTTTTTGGCTGAGTTTAACCTACCCTAGGGTGTCCTAGTGTAGAGACTAAGAGTTAGGAGAGACTTACCCGGTAATCCTTGCCCTTAGAACCCAAAATAGTAAAGCCTTAGGTAATGGTGAGCCTAATAAGCCGCCATTGGATTAAGTGTGCTAGGATAGTTGCTTAGAACTTCCCTTTCCGAGACTTACCCGGTAAGGATAGGCTAGACCTCTAGGTAACAATCCGGTTTGTGTTAAAATCCTATCCTTAGGTTCTTAGAGACTTAACCGGTAATGAGACCTTAGGTGTGGACTAGTTGGATCATGAGACCTACCCGGTAATTGATCCCATTTTAGAAACATTAAATCCCAAGTATATCATCATCAATCCAAAGTATGAATAGATAACTTGAGATTATGCCATAACCGGAATTTCCAACCCCTAGAATCCATTTTCCTTTTCTCTTGATCACATCTTGTTCTATTTGTTTATTTGTGCCGATCTTTTCGATTGAGTTTGATTTGGTTGTTTGCATAAGCTGTGATTTTCGATTTTGATCATCTAAAACCAACAAAAACAATTTTCGATTTCCCCTTTCCTTGCTTAGATTAGACCTTGCTAAATTCAATCACAACTTAGTTCGATTTCACCGTAGTCTTTGTGTTCGACCTTGGAGTACTTATCTTTCTACATACGTCCCGTACACTGCGGGTGCGCTTAGAATTAGGGTAAATATAACAAGTAAAATTTAAGGCTTATTGCGTACACTTTCTAGCGTAACAAGTTTTTGGCGCCGTTGCCGGGGACTAGGTCTAGATTGAGTCTATTTTGTGATTGATTCTAGTGTAGATCTTTCTTGTTTCTTTTGATTTCTTTTTGGTTAGTGTCTTTGCTTTTCAGGACATCTACTTCTCTTTAGGTGTATGCGAAGATCTCGTGGCAAGGATCTAGCTCCATTCGATCCCGAACCGGAGAAAACCCTTCGATCTAGATCTAAGAACATTCGAAAAGAGAGAGAGATGGCCGGTAGAAATCTTCAAGCTGAATTGGATGAAGCTTTAGAGCAAATAAGGCTAAGAGATGAGCTCTTAGAGGAAGAGAGGAGACTTGCCAATGAGAGGCAAGAGGAAACAAGAAGGGAGATTGAAGAGATTAGGCAAGCCCTTGTTCAAGGAGAGCTTAATCGCCGACAACCTCCTCCACCACAACCGCAACCAGCGGCTAATGTTAGGGGTGTTCCCATTGCTATTGAGGAGCCACAAACCCTAGGGAGACGTATGGATCCGGCACAAAGAGCACACCGACCGGGTGTGAATCTAGGAGATCCCGCAACCCACAACTATGAGCTCCGCCCTCAAGTTCTACAAATGATCCGGCACAATCAATTTGGAGGGATGGAAGGAGAGTCCCCTCATCAACACTTGATGAATTATGAGATCTTGATGGAGACTCTTAGACCACCAAGATTGGAGAGCAACAACCATAAGCTAAGGGCCTTTTCCTTCTCTCTTAAGGACAAAGCCTTAGCTTGGTATCAATCTATTCCACAAGGAAGAGTTGGAACATGGGAAGAGATGACAACCGAGTTCTTGACCAAGTTCTTCCCACCTTCCAAAACCACCGAGTTAAGAGGGAAGATCAATGCCTTTGTGATGAGGGATAGAGAAAGCTTGTTCAAGTCTTGGGAGAGATTCAAAGACCTTCTTCTAGATTGTCCACACCATGGCATACCAAAGATTGAGCTATTGGAAATCTACTTCAAGGGGCTTGATGAAGATAGCCAATTCAAGCTTCAATCACTCTCCGGTGGGACATTTATGGAGAAACATGTGGATGATGCTTGGGAGTTTGTGGAGAAGCAAGCTCTAGTGATTGAGAAGTACTCGCATAGGAAGAGTGAAGGGAGAAAGGCGGGAGCATATGAGGTGAGTGAAGTCACCATGAGCAATTTCAAGCTTGACGCCATCAACAACGAGTTGAAATCCTTAAGAGAGTTATGCACTACAACCTTGAAGAGCCAAACAACTCCTCAAGCACCTCCACAAGCAAACTTGTCTTCCAAGGAGGTGGATGTCAACTACATGGGAAGGGGCAACTTCAACAATTACCAAGGCCCAAGGAACTTCAACAACAACCGGCAATTCAACAATTACCGGCCAAACCATAACCATCCCGGCTTTTCTTACTCAAATCCGGATGGAGCCTTGAACCCTCCCGCTTCCACAAGCACAACTCCACCACAAAGAGCTTCACAAGAACCCCCACCCGGTTTTACTCAACCTTCAAAAGATAGAACCGAAGTCATGTTTGAACAATTGCTCGGAAGATTGAGTGGGCTTGAGAGCACCGTCACTTCAATTTCTAAGGCTCAAAAAGTCTTGGAAGCACAAGTCTTCCAAAAGGCGGGTGAGGCACATAGAGATCCGGGGAAGCTTCCCGGAAGAACCGAGGACAACCCAAGAGGTCAAGTTTTGGCTATCACAACAAGGAGTGGGTTGAGTATGAAGGATCCTTTGCCCAAGGACCAAGCTAAGGGGAGTCAAGTAGTGGTGGAAGAGGGAAGAAAGCAAGATGATGGAGGCAAGAGCAAGGATGTAGAACCAACCTATGTGGCACCGCCTCCATACAAGCCACCACTACCGTTCCCACAATCAAGAGCAAGAGCTCGTTTGGACAATCACTTTGGTAAGTTCCTTGAACTAATGTCCAAGTTACATATTAACATTCCGTTCATGGATGCCATCTTAGGAATGCCGGCATATGGGAAGTTCTTGAAGGAAATACTATCCAACAAAAGGAAGTTGGAAGAGTATGGGGAGATTAGGATGACCAAGAGATCCTCGGAGTTGATCCAAACAATGAAGGAGGAGATGCCTCCCAAGCTAAGGGATCCGGGTTCTTTTTGTGTTCCAATTGGAGTAGGAGATGTGAAGTACGAAGCCCTTTGTGATCTTGGGGCGAGTGTAAGCATCATACCGCTCGCACTTAGTAACAAGGTCGGACTAGGAGAGCCAAAACCGGTCAAGATGACCCTCTATATGGCGGACCGATCCATCACTCACCCGGTTGGGATTCTTGAAGATATTCCGGTGCAATTGGGAGGATTCTATGTACCTATCGACTTTGTAGTATTGGACATTCCGGCGGATTACCCGGTTCCCATCATCCTAGGAAGACCTTTCCTAGCCACATCCGGATGCCTAGTGGATTGCAAGAACGGGACTCTCTCCTTCAACATTGGAGAGGAGAACATCAAGTTCAAGCTGTCCACTATGATGAAAGGGCCGACCCTTGATGAAGACATCTTCAACATAGTCGAGCAAGAGGAATCTAGAGAAATGGTGAGCTCGATTTTGATCAAGGATCCCTTGGAAAAGGTTCTCACCTTGAGTATAATGGAGGAAGACATTGAGGAGGATTGCAATGAAGAGATCAAAGCCTTGGAGGCATTAGAAGAAGAGCCAAGAGTTGGATTTGGGAGCCATGAAGAAATTGTGAACAGCTGTAAGTTCCACGGTCGAAATCCAGGAACCACGGCCGTCAAACTCTCTGGACAACTCCGAAAAACAAGCCTGGAAGGAACCACGGTCGTGGAAGTTGAGCCAACCGTGATTCCAACCGTGGTTTCCCCTGCATCAGCTCTTAATGACGATCAAGCTTCTAGGAGCCAAGGGGAGTCTTCCTTTGCTTTGGATTCATCTCACCCAATCTTATTTGGATCGTCTTCAACCGAAAAAGGTCCTCCCTCACTTGAACTCAAACCCCTCCCCTCTCATTTAAAGTATGCATTCCTTGGTGATAATTCTACATATCCGGTGATTGTTAATGCGTGCTTGAGTGATGATGAACTTGCTAAATTGCTACATGAATTGAGATTGCATAGGAAAGCCATTGGTTATACTATTGATGATTTGGTTGGCATTAAGCCATCTTTATGCATGCATAAGATAATGATGGAAGATAACCACAAACCCTCTATAGAGCATCAAAGGAGATTGAACCCTATAATGAAAGAGGTGGTCAAAAAAGAAATCATTAAATTGCTAGATGCGGGAATTATCTACCCTATGTCGGATAGTAAGTGGGTTAGCCCCGTTCATGTAGTACCTAAGAAGGGTGGAATGACGGTAGTAACTAATGAGAACAATGAACTAATACCAACTAGAACGGTCACGGGATGGAGAATGTGTATAGATTATAGGAAATTGAACATGGCCTCTAGGAAAGATCACTTTCCCCTCCCCTTCATTGACCAAATGTTAGAAAGATTAGCTCAACACTCTCACTTTTGCTATCTAGATGGGTATAGCGGATTTTTCCAAATCCCTATCCACCCCGATGACCAAGAGAAAACAACTTTTACATGTCCATGGGGAACATTTGCATATAGGAGAATGCCATTTGGGTTGTGTAATGCACCCGCCACCTTCCAAAGGTGCATGATGGCTATCTTTTCGGAATACATAGAAAATATCATGGAGGTGTTCATGGATGATTTCTCTGTTTATGGTTCTTCTTTTGATGATTGCTTAGCTAACTTGTCATTAGTATTGCAAAGATGTGAGGAGACAAATCTTGTCTTAAATTGGGAAAAATGCCACTTCATGGTAAGTGAAGGTATTGTGTTAGGACACTTGGTGTCTAACCGTGGCATTGAGGTTGATAGGGCTAAGATTGAAACAATAGAGAAGTTGCCACCACCTACCTCGGTGAAGGGGGTAAGGAGTTTCTTAGGGCATGCCGGTTTTTACCGGAGGTTCATCCAAGATTTCTCTAAAATTTCTAAGCCTCTTACTAACCTACTAATGAAAGATGTTGATTTTGTGTTTTCCAAGGATTGTCTTGAAGCATTTTGTAGGTTGAAGAACGCCTTGATCTCCGCACCTATCATGCAACCTCCGGATTGGAGTCTACCATTTGAGATCATGTGCGATGCAAGTGATGTGGCCGTAGGGGCTGTTTTGGGGCAAAGGAAGGAAGGGCGCACTCATGCCATTTACTATGCTAGCAAGACGCTAGATGATGCCCAGCTCAATTATGCTACTACCGAGAAGGAATTGTTAGCGGTAGTGTATGCATTTGAGAAGTTCCGTTCATACCTTGTTGGAGCAAAGGTCATAGTTTACACGGATCATGCGGCGATCTGTTATCTACTTACAAAGAAGGATGCCAAGCCAAGGTTGATTCGGTGGATCCTCCTTCTTCAAGAGTTTGATTTGGAGATAAGAGACAAGAAGGGATCCGAGAACTCGGTAGCGGATCACCTTAGTAGACTCCCACCATTGAAGCTTGGGGAAGACAACATCCCGATAGATGATTCATTTCGGGACGAGCAATTGCAATTGGTGGAAGAATGCTTATTCCAAGTGGCTAGAGGAAATGAACCGTGGTATGCCGACATTGTGAATTACTTGGTGTGTGAGGAGGTACCTCCCGGACTAACGTATGCACAAAGGAAGAAGTTCTTCAACGATGTAAGGCATTACTATTGGAGCGAGCCACTTCTATTCAAGAGAGGCCCGGATGGGGTGCTTAGGAGATGCATACCGGAAGATGAAATGGAGAGTGTGATCCGGCATTGTCACTCCTTACCATGTGGAGGCCATGCTAGCTCACACAAAACCTGTGCCAAGGTATTGCAATCCGGTTTTTATTGGCCTAACTTGTTTAGAGATGTGCAAGGTTTTGTAGCGGCATGTGATGCTTGCCAAAGAACGGGAAACATCTCAAGGAGGAATGAAATGCCCTTGAACAACATCCAAGAAGTTGAGATTTTTGATGTGTGGGGTGTAGACTTCATGGGGCCATTCCCTTCTTCATGTGGCAATCTATTCATCCTATTGGCGGTGGACTATGTGTCAAGATGGGTAGAGGCAATCGCCTCTCCTACGAATGATGCCAAGGTGGTGGTGCGGTTTTTCAACCGAGTGATCTTCCCTAGGTTTGGAACACCAAGGGTGATCATTAGTGATGGAGGGAAGCACTTCACAAATAGGAACTTTGGAGCACTTTTGGCTAAGTATGGGGTGACTCATAAAGTGGCAACACCTTACCATCCCCAAACAAGTGGCCAAGTGGAGATCTCCAACCGGGAGATCAAGGCCATTCTCGAGAAGACGGTGTCTAGGACTAGGAAGGATTGGGCCATGAAGCTCAATGACGCACTATGGGCATATAGAACCGCCTTCAAGACACCTATTGGCACCACCCCCTACAAGTTGGTCTATGGCAAGTCTTGCCATCTTCCGGTGGAAATGGAGCATAGAGCTTATTGGGCCATTAAGTGGCTAAACTTTGACCTCAAGGAGGCGGGAGAAAAGAGATTGCTCGATATCAATGCCCTTGAGGAACTCCGATTGGAAGCTTATGAGAATGCCCGGATTTACAAGGAGAGAACCAAAAGGTGGCATGACAAGAGGATCATCCCAAAGGAATTGAGTGAAGGAGATCTTGTCCTCCTCTTCAACTCAAGGCTAAGACTCTTTCCCGGGAAACTCAAATCAAGATGGACCGGGCCATATGTGGTGAAGAAGATTTTCCCCCATGGAGCAATTGAAATAGGAGGGGAGCATTGTGGAGATTTCAAAGTGAATGGGCATCGCTTGAAGAAATACATTCCGGGAGCACCGATAGACATGATTGCCCCGCTTCACCTTGCATAAACACTCCCGAGTTTGGTCAAGCTAATGACCTTAAAGAAGCGCTTGGTGGGAGGCAACCCATCGGTAACATTTTTCCTTCATTTTTAGCATAGATTTTTCTGTTTTTATGTGCTTTGTGTGTTTTCTCTATTTTGTGTGCTAGAACATTAGTGGCATTGGAAGCCTTTCTTGGAATTGACGATGATGAAACCCTCACCAACTATGGGTGGAGCGGACGCGGAACTTGGACGGCTAGCAGTGCCTAGCGCGGGTTTCAAAGCTTGAAGGATGCTTAGAGCTCCCTACCATGGTTGAAAGGATCATCCAACATCAATCCTCTTGAGAACTCCCAAATACCAAAGAAAACCATTTTACATTGTGAGAACCTTCTTTCACTCTCTTTACTTGTATACCACATTGAGGACAATGTGTTTCTAAGTATGGGGTGGGGTTTGCATGATCCTTTGCATGAAGAGCATCTAGGATAGGTTAATATTTGCACATCTCTTGCATTGTATATATTCATTTCGAAAATTCCATAAAAATCAGAAAATTTAAAAATTTTTTGTGCTTTCTAGGCTTGGATATGATCCTAATGATGAAAACTTGTCTTGTGATTGGCTATGAATGGCCTTATGTGTTGAATCGATAAATGCATATATGGACTTGAACTACTTCTCTTGAATTTCATGAATGACTTGAGAGCATGATGATTGCCTAGAATGGATTGAGTATTGAAAATCGAAATTACATGATAGTTCTTGCATACCATCTAGGAATGAATAAGGCATTTCATTTTTTCTCTACTTCTCATCTTGATCATGATTGCTTGAGCACCTCAATTGATATAAATTTGACCTCCTTTTAAACCCATCCGGGAATAGGAGCATGCTAGTGTGTTTGAATGTGTGAAAAGCAAGTGCGGGGTGAAGATGTAATGAAAAGAATGTCGTGAATAGAATGCTGAAATTATTGTGGAAGTGTAGCCAAAATAGGTTTGGGGGCGTTGGTTTAAATGACAAGTAACTCGGTACACTTCACATAATCGGGTGTTGGTGCCTTGCCAAAGTCAAATGAGCCAATAGCCCTAACGAGCTTTGGTATGTGTGCCTGGTGTGGATGCACCTCGAAAAAGAGAAAAAGCCCGAGGATAGCTAATCACCAAGGTTTCGGCTATTGTACACCAATGCCATTGTCTCAAAAATGAATCAAAGAAAAGAAAAAAAAGAAAGCGAGATAGGGAAAAACATGCACTTAGGGGAAGTTGATCGAGGACAAGGAGTGAAGTTAGTTCCATTCCCGGATTAGCATCACATACCTAGAAAATTCCCCTCCCCAAATTACAACGTTTCTTGGCCTTTTATGTCACAAGCCCTTATGACCTACTTGCATGTTTGTAAGACTTAGTAGTCTAGATTGGATAGACTCTTGATCTTCTTGACATCTCCGTCCTCCCAACTCATGCATACTTTTGAGTTAAGTACAATTGTCTTTCCATGACTTTATTATTTGATACATGATTGCTTATTCGATGGCCATTGATCATGACTATGAAGGTGATCCAATAGTAGAAGCACAAAACTAAAAAGATTTTGCCATTTTTCTGCATACATAAATCATGTCATCTCGTAGTCTATAGTTGGGAATTTGCTCGGGGACGAGCAAAGCTTAAGTATGGGGTATTTTGATAACACGATTTATAGTATAGTTTTAAGTGCACATTTAGGTAGAATTCCCGCTCAATCATGCATTATCTAGCACTAGTCCAATGCGTTTTGCACTCAAAACATGTAATTTGCCGAGATAGACGTCTACACGGACTTGTGTGCGTTTTGTAGGTATTTCGGGAAGTTTCGAGCTTAAACGAGGCGTTTGAGGGTCGCTCATTAAGAGACATGTTTCCAAACTCATTGGAACGCAAGCCAAGAGCCAAAGAGGACTCAAGGAACCTTGCCAACACAGGCCATACACCAAACCACAGCCTATTGAGCGTAAACAAAGTTTCTGTTAGAAATCACGGTTTCCTGGAGAATCACGGCCGTGGAAATGGCCGTGGTTTTTGCCAGATTCTCGTGACAGCTGTGCCACGACTCTCATGGCCAGCTCATGAAGAAATTGGTTATAAAAGTGGTCCTTGAATGTTGTTAGAGGCAGCTGGGATTTGGGGGTAGTTTGGGAGTAGCAGCTCACACATTCTCCATTGCCTTCACAAAATATATTCCAAGAAGAAGAGGGATTTTTCTAGGAAGGAAAGTACAAGAAGAAGAAGAAAGGAGCTATTGCCATTGAAGAAAAGAGGAGAAGGCACACCCTAATCTTGTATTTCGGATTTATTTCTTGAAGTTTTTGAACCCTTAAACCTTCCTTTGGAAGGGTTGTAAGTCATCCTAAATTCGATCTTCAGATTTGGATTCTATTTGGAGTTATTTGTTCATCTTCCTTCTCTTGTTATTCTTGCTATGGAGACCATAAATCTATGCTTGTTTGTTTTGATTTCCCATATGAATGTTGTAGGCTAGATTGATGTGATTCTAGGGTTAAGTAAGGAAGGTTATGGCTAGATCTATGATAGGATGAACTTAGATGTACCTTTGGATGATGTTTGTTTATGGACGTAGCTACTGTTAGGAATCACGGGTAGTTCTTGAAGAACCACGGCCGTGGTTTCTGTAGAACGAACCGTGATTTTCCTGATTCGAAGAATCTTACCTTAGGTTCATAAAATTGTTGAAACCCTAAGTTTTTGGCTGAGTTTAACCTACCCTAGGGTGTCCTAGTGTAGAGACTAAGAGTTAGGAGAGACTTACCCGGTAATCCTTGCCCTTAGAACCCAAAATAGTAAAGCCTTAGGTAATGGTGAGCCTAATAAGCCGCCATTGGATTAAGTGTGCTAGGATAGTTGCTTAGAACTTCCCTTTCCGAGACTTACCCGGTAAGGATAGGCTAGACCTCTAGGTAACAATCCGGTTTGTGTTAAAATCCTATCCTTAGGTTCTTAGAGACTTAACCGGTAATGAGACCTTAGGTGTGGACTAGTTGGATCATGAGACCTACCCGGTAATTGATCCCATTTTAGAAACATTAAATCCCAAGTATATCATCATCAATCCAAAGTATGAATAGATAACTTGAGATTATGCCATAACCGGAATTTCCAACCCCTAGAATCCATTTTCCTTTTCTCTTGATCACATCTTGTTCTATTTGTTTATTTGTGCCGATCTTTTCGATTGAGTTTGATTTGGTTGTTTGCATAAGCTGTGATTTTCGATTTTGATCATCTAAAACCAACAAAAACAATTTTCGATTTCCCCTTTCCTTGCTTAGATTAGACCTTGCTAAATTCAATCACAACTTAGTTCGATTTCACCGTAGTCTTTGTGTTCGACCTTGGAGTACTTATCTTTCTACATACGTCCCGTACACTGCGGGTGCGCTTAGAATTAGGGTAAATATAACAAGTAAAATTTAAGGCTTATTGCGTACACTTTCTAGCGTAACAACTCACAATGTGCCTCGGATCTAGTATGTACTCTATCAGGTGAGACACATGGAATACAAGCTGAACACTATAATATCCGGAATTTTTATTCCGTTTAATTCCGAAACAAATCGGACTTCGAGCCAATGACGGTTTCCCATTCTATCTAGTACTTCTTTCTTCACAAATTTTATTATTTTATGTAGAATTTAATTCACATAAAATGATAAAATTTTATCAAGCTCTAATTCTTATAATTATTTATTATTTTATGTAGAATTTAATTCACATAAAATGATAGATTTATATCAAACCCTAGTTATTATAATTCATTCTTATCGATGACTTTAGACGAGATCATGACAAGCTGTGACGAGATCATGACTAAACTGAGACGTGGCCATGACATAGCCCGACAAATCTGTGACAAACTCATTCATGGGCCTGACAAGGCCATGACGAGTTTTGACAGATTTTTGACAAACAATTCAGCCCATCTTTCTTGCAATTATTTCAGCCATCTTTCTTGTATTTTTCAGCCCACTATTCCTACCTTAATCTCAGCCCAGTTTGCTTACCCACAACAGCCCCAGATTGAATTCGAGTCCGGCCAGCAGCAGTCCAAAAGAGGCTGGTTATGAGCCCATTAACATCCCTTCATGCGGGCCATACAACTCCTCTCCAGCCTAGTGATTTACGTGTGTGAGGGCCAGCTATGCGTTCAGTAGGAAGGTAACAGCCGGCCCTTCTCCTTCCTTCTCTTCTCCATGTAACGGCTGCTGAAGATCCCTTCTATAACAACCGGTTTTAACGCAGCATTTACACTCCTTTACTTCTACAGAGGCGCTTTTGATTTCCTTTTATCTTCTGTCACGCTCAGAACAACCCTTTTCCATCGCCTGTCTCTAATTATAGTTGCCTACTTTGAGAGCCTCTTCAACGTTGTAGCAATCAGCAATAAAGGGTGGGAGGGTCACGTTTCGAACGTCTCAGCAGCAACCATCTTTTGTGTGCCCAGAAAGACGAACAGGAGCAGTCCAGCGGCTGAGCCATCCAGCAGTGCAGCCACGTCTAGGAGCCTCTTTCTGCATAGGTGAGTTCTAAACCGAATTTTTCTTACCCTATGTGCGCCCAAAACTAGTTGTCGATCGTGTATCCTTTGTGCTGAAGACTCTAGTCTTCTTAGATCAAGCGTACAATAACCAGCTTCGTCTTAGCCCTGCCGTCAGAGGATTCCGAAGCCAAGGTCAGGTGGAGATCGTTGGTGTACGGTTTCTTCAACAACTTGCAAGTCGTGAGTAAGCACTTCCGTCTTTTCCTTTTGACAGTGATGCCTTCTATTATAAAGACCCGTTAGGATAGATTGGAGTGAGTGTTTGTGTATAGGAGAGTATAAGGGACTGCTGTAAAAGAATTTGTTTTAATTGTTCTTTCAGTTTTGAAGTTGAAAACTACCATTTTTATAGACCAATGTTAAAGAGTTTCGTAGAAGATCCACCGTTGAAATTTTAATAGATAATAGGTAGATATAAGTAGTTTACGGTAGTAAAATTTGAGAAGAAATGAACGGTCGGATTGAGTGTTATAGGGTCTCAAAGTGGAGGAGTTGAGCTGATTTTTCCAACATTTAATTTTGACTAAGTATAGGAATATTGTAGTGTTGTAGCCAACTTTAAAGATTTTTGTAGGAATAACGATTGAAAAGTTATAGGAAATTTTTTTCTCATATGAGTAGAGTAGATATCATAGATAAGTTAGAAATTTATTTTCGAATTTTTATAAATATATTTTAATTTCATATTTGAAGGTGTAGTTGGACCTTAGTGACTTTTCGGGAAATAGAAAATGGGTAGTTTTTCTAGTTGTTACCTAAAATCATCCTAGGGAGTAGAATATGATTAGTTAGCCTCAAGTAAGAATTTAAGTACATATTACGGGTTTTTGGAAGTGAAGGGACCAAGGGTAAAATAGTCAATTTACCTTAAATAGACAGTGTAATAACTTCTGCACATAGAATCGTACATCTTAGGAGTTTTAGACTTCTAAGTATCCAAGGAAAAGTGTTGACCCACGTGCCTCCTTTGACAGGCAACTGAGTTCCTGCAATTACTGATTGAGTGTTCTTAAGAGAGACGAGATTTGATTCTGGTAAGTCCACTGACTTACTTAGCTGGCTTCTTGCATGTGTGTGATGTGTATGAGTGGTGTTTGATAGTTAAGATAAATAACGAAACCGGAATAGGCCGACTGTAATATATTGTATAATTGACCCAAGTGTATGATAACGGGTCGTGACATCATCTGCCTAGCTCTTGCGAGAGTCTAGGACGTTCCCTGCGACCAGCCCAGTCCGGTAGACGGTCACATGCATTAGTACCATTCCGCGTTGGTAAACGGGGACAGGGGCGAGGTTTGGGAATCCCTCTTGTCACAAAATAAGTATCATTAGTAATGACATATCACTTAATTAAAGATAATAAAAAGGAATGAGTGTTGCATGCTATTGCGTATGTTGTGTGTTTGTGCTTTTACCTTTATACTTATGCATAGAATGTTAGCTAACGGTTTTATACCGCTTGTAGATGCCTTGCAGGTTAGGGAGACGATCGAGTGATCTGGCGGTAGTGGGCAGCCGGGGTTCCGTGCATTATAGGACGGGACTATTATATTTTATTTTATGACTGTTGAGACTGATGTTGGTATTTTTGGTTTTGAGACTTGGTTGTATTGTTTTCAGATTTGGATTATTATTTCGCTCATGTTATAAAACTCTATGTTTTGCCTTTTTATTTGTGCCGTGTTGTAAGGTCCAAGGAAGTTGTTGCAGGCTAAGGGCCGGGACCCATTGTGAGGTCCCAACTCGTAGCATTTCAAGTCCGGTAGGATTCGGGGTGTTACAAACACCCTCTAACCTCGGAGGCAAAGCCAATCTCTCGGCTGCCCTGCCAACACTGTCCAGTATCTCAAAAGGACCGACATATCGGGGACTCAGCTTCCCCTTTATGTCAAAACCTCTGACGCCTCGCGTCGGAGATACTCTCAACCAGACATGAGCTCCTACCTTGAACTCTAGAGGTCGACGCCTCTTGTCTGCATATGACTTCTGGCGACTTTGTCCAGCCATCATCCTCTCTCTAATCAGCGTTACTCGAGCCATATCATCTTGAATCTGCTTTGGCGCTATCCCACTTATACTGCTAGGCTCATCCCAGCATAAAGGTGTATGGCACCTACGTCCATACATGGCCTCATAAGGATCCATCCCAATAGATGCATGCCAGCTATTGTATGAGAACTCAATGAGTGGGAGGTAATCAGACCATACCTGTTCCCAATCAAACACACAAGCTCTCAGCATATCTTCGAGGGTCTGGATGGTTCTCTTAGACTAACCATCTGTTTGGGGGTGAAACGTAGTCATGAAGTGTAGACTCGTCCCCAAAGTAGTCTGAATCTGCTGCCAAAACCTCAATGTAAACCGTCCATCTCGATCAGAGACGATCGTCCTAGGTACACCATAGAGTCTCACTATCTGTCTAGTGTACTCCTTAGCCAATATGTTCTCTAGACATGTCTCTCTGATAGGAACGAAACGTTCCGTCTTCGTCACTCTATCAACAACAACACATATAGCATCAAAACTGCTACTAGGTCTTAAACCAGTCACAAAATCCATGGAGATGTCCTCCCACTTCCACTGCGATACTAGAAGTGGATGGAGCTCACCTCTAGGTCTGCAATGCTCGATCTTGACCTGTTGACAAGTCGCACACTGAGCTACAAATCTGGCTACATCATGCTTCAGCCCTCCCCACCAATATGAATGTCTCACATCATGGTACATTGATAACACGATTTATGACTTAGGTTTAGGTAGCCATTTAGATAGATTTCTCGCTCATTCATTCATGGTTTAGCATTAGTTCACGACGTTTGCACTCAATTCACGTATTTTGTCGAGATAGACGTATACACGGACTTTTGCATTGCTTTGTTGGTATTTTGGGAGATTTAGGAGCTTAATCGATACGTTTGAGGATCGTTCATCAAGATGACACACCCTCGGACTCATTAGGATGCAAGCTAGAGGCTAAGGAGGACTCATGGAACCTTGTCAACACAAGCCATGCACCAAATCATAGCTTAATGATCCAAGGCAAAGCTGAAGCACCAAACCACGGTTGCTGGCACATCCACGTCCGTGGAAACCAACCGTGGTTTTTGCTAGACGGTTGTGACAGCTGTGCCACGATCTCATGGCCTTCTCTAGCAAGGTTGTAGTATAAAAGTGGTCCTGCAAGACTGAGAGAGGGGGTCCCCTATCATCCAATCAAATCCACATTCTCTCCCATACTCTCAACAAGAAGATTCTCTCAAGGGGAGCTTGGAAGGAAGCTACCATAGGAAGAGGGGAATAGCTCCATTGGAGAGGAAGAGAAGAACACACCATTGCTAGGCTTCGATAAGTTTTGTAGTGAAGATTTTCGGAATCGATTTCTAGAGTTGTAAGAATCGTTTAAACCTTCTTTTGGAAGGGTTGTGAGTCTTTCTAATCTTACTTTCAGCTGGGTTTTTCTTACTTAACTTGTTCATCTCCTTCTCTTCATTATCTTGCAAATGGAATCCATGATTTTATGTTTGATGATTTCGATTGTCATGATAAATGTTGTAGGCTAAATAGATGCGATTCTAGGGTAAGGAAAGGATGGTTATGACTAGGAATATGATAGGATGGACTTAGATTTACCTTTGGATGACTTGTTTACTTGAACAAAGCCTCTGTTGGAGTCCACGGTTTGTTCTTGCCAGTCCACGGCCGTGGAAGTGGTAGAACAACCCGTGGTTTGCCTAGTTCGATGGATCTAAGTTCTAGATTTTTAGAATGTTGAAAACCTAGTGTTTGTTGAGTTAAATCTATCCTAGGGTGACCTAGTGTTAGCAACTAAGTGTTAGAAGAGACCTACCCGGTGATTCTACTCTTAGATTTCAAAGATGATAAACTCTAGGTAGTGGTGAGCCTCATAAGCTGCCATTGGACTAAGTGTGCTAGAATAGTTGTTTAGGACTTACCCTTCCGAGACTTACCCGGTGAGGATAGGTTAGATACCTAGGTGACAATCCGGTTTGTGTGGAATTCCATTCCTTAGGCTCTTTGAGACTTACCCGGTGATGAGGCCTTAGGATTGGACTAGTGGACCATGAGACCTACCCGGTGATTGATCCCAATCTCGAAACACTTACTCCCAACATATTATAGTTAATCCAAGGAATGATTAGATAGCTTGAGTCCTATGCCATAACCGGAATCTCCAACCCCTAGAATCCGCCTTTTCTCTCTTTGATCATATATTTCGTGTTTGCTTTGTTTACTTGTGGCGTTAGTTTAGTTGATTGTTTACTTTGCATGATTTGTGATCCTTGATTGATCACCTATAAACCAACCAAAAACATTGAGATTTTCATTTCTTTATTCCTTTCTCTTTTCTTAAGCCTAGATCTTCACTAAACTTAATCACTAATCGAATCAATCTCACCTTAGTCTTTGTGTTCGACCTCGGAATACTATCCCTACTACAAAACGTCCCGTACACTGCGGGTTCGCTAGGAGTTAGGAGAAATATAACGAGTATAAATTTAAAGCTTATTGCGTGCACACACTATTCCTAGACGTGACCAAGTTATTGGCGCCGTTGCCGGGGATTAGGTCTAGATTGAGTCTTTTTGTGATTGTTTATAGTGTAGATCTTTCTTGTTGCTTTTGATCAATGAAAAGTCTTTCAAAAAACATTTTTATGGTGTGCTATAATCATAGATCACTCTAAGAGAATACTTCATGGAATTTAAAGAATCCAAATATGATCAAAACATTTTATAAATATAGGAAAGTCTTTCATCTTTGCATAAAGAATAGAATGCATAATAAGTCATAATTATCGAAATTAATCAATGAAAGACAAGATAGAATGGATTATAAGTCAATAAGATCAATGAAAAGTCTTTCAAAAAACATTTTTATGGTGTGCTATAATCATAGATCACTCTAAGAGAATACTTCATGGAATTTAAAGAATCCAAATATGATCAAAACATTTTATAAATATAGGAAAGTCGTTCATCTTTGCATAAAGAATAGAATGCATAATAAGTCATAATTATCGAAATTAATCAATGAAAGACAAGATAGAATGGATTATAAGTCAATAAGATCAATGAAAAGTCTTTCAAAAAACATTTTTATGGTGTGCTATAATCATAGATCACTCTAAGAGAATACTTCATGGAATTTAAAGAATCCAAATATGATCAAAACATTTTATAAATATAGGAAAGTCGTTCATCTTTGCATAAAATCATAGAATGCATAATAAGTCATAATTATCGAAATTAATCATGCATAATCCAGTTTAGACCACTAAGTCAATCAACAAGCTCAAGGTCTCAAGGGCTTCCCAAAAGAAAGGTCAAGAAACGTGTAGGGTAGGGATGTATGTAAGGTAATGTGGTGCTAGAATCCGGGAAAAAGATATACTTCACTTTACTTTGACTTTCAACATCTTCCACCAATAAGCTTTGCCTATTTCACACTTTTTCTTTTTAGTTTACTTTTTGGGATGCATGGACAGAGGTGCACAATAACCGAAGCCTAGGAAATCAGCAATCATCAATTTCTTGAGATAAATCAAACCCTTGATGCACATACCATGACCCGTTAGGAATATCGCTCAATCCGACTTTGGCAAGACACAAACACCCGGCTATGTGAATGGTGCCGAGTTACTCATCGTCATGATTGACTTCCCCAAACCTATTATTACTTTCTAACACTTTCACTTCCAGCCAACTTCTCAACTTTAACTTCACTTGCTTTCACCACTTCGCTTGCTTCCAAATTCCCGGATAGGTAAAGGGAGGCAAAATGTATATGAGGGGCTAAGCATGATCAAGAAGAAGAAGAGAGAAGAATGAATTGCCTTGGTCTTTCCAGGAAGAAAGTGAGAGAACTCATAATGTGGTGTCAACCTTCAAATTCAACATAATTTAGACAAAAACAAAGTATTAAACATGCCAATAATTTCAAACAAAGCATTTAGCAACTTAAACATATTATAAAACCTTTCAAACACATACAGAATTTCAAAACCAGTCAGTAACAAAATCTTCACTGAGATCATATCCAGATAAGAAGCGCAAAAATCGTTTTCGAAAACTCTCAGTTAACCCACCTCGGTCGAGGTGTTCTTAGGTCAACCGAGGTGAAACACCTCGTTCGGCCAGAACTGCTCCGGTCGAGGTCAAAATTTTTTTTTTAAAACGAGTTTTCTTTCAGTTTCGACATTTTTCTCAATCAAATAGCCTGTAAGTATGCATGTAGTCTCAGATAAACACATAGATGCAAAAGTGAAGCAAAAGTGAAGCATAAATGTCAAGTAATACACAAATACCCCATACTTGGGACATACTGTCCCAGTGGGTCAAAATAAGTCTAAGAGAATAAAAATACTCACCGGATAATAAGCTGAACTGCATAAAAATAAGAAAGAAAATCCTGCAACTCATCAATAGTCCTGATCCGGTGGTGGTGGTGGTGGTGGTGGCACATATGGATACTGGGATGGGTCAAATGGATAACCCATGGTCTGCTGAAACTGGATCTCCATCATCCTGCGCTGATAGTGCTGTCCCTCTAGCATCTGATGAGTCCAGCTGTCGATATGTCGGTGCTGGGCAGCAAATCTCTCATGCATGTCCACAGTAAGGGCAACATAAGAGTCGATCATCTGATCCGTCAGATCATCGATCCGACGGTGAGCCTCTGGATCTCTATGTTGGCGTGCTCTACGCCTAGCAGGTCTCAATGGTGATGCAGCAGGTGCAGGCTTAGCCTCAGTGTCATCGTCCAGATCAATAACTGGCGCACTCGTCCCTACAGTATCTGTCCCTGTATCCATCGGGACTCCACCATCCCTGTCATCAGCTGCCTCCTCATCATCTACCTCCTCCTCAGTTGGGGCAGCTGCTGCCTCTCAATAATCCTCCATCAGTGGGCCCCAAGTGGTCTGCCAATAATGAGGGTCATAAATAGTGAACTAGGCAGACCACCTGATGCCCTGCGGTGCAGTCAGCTCCCATGGCATATCCACGTATGGTGTAGTCAGTCCTCGGGGTACCAGAATCCGCCGAGTGATCATCTCCTGCAGCCCAAGCGGCTTGGGAGCCGCCACCATAGTGCAAGCGCTGAGATCCATGTCCTGGTAGCTGGCGATGTGGGTGACAAGTCCTTCAGAGCAGATGTCTCCCTTCGCCTTGGCCTTGATCCTGTGCAGATCCTCTGCCAGCATCAAGCCAAAGTCCGGGATGCCTCCAGTAACCATGCAATATAAACTGAATAGCTCCCCTTGTCGGACCTTCTGGGGCGTCTCAGTACGCGCCAGAAGTGTCTCACTGATGATCCGGTGGGCTAACCTAAAGGCTAAGTGGAAGATGACCTTCTCCCTGGAATCTCCAGGGCGCCATCTGTCTGCGTGCTCAACAATATGGGCAATCTGTCCCCAAAACTCCCTAGCTACAGATCGGGACGGGAAGTCAACAGTTGTGGGGGCAGGAAAACAAAAAATCTCCCTTCACAGATCGCTTTGTGGGGAGGTAGGTGAAGGAGCTAATGAACTCTAAGGTGGGCTCCAAATAAGCAGGGGCTCGGATCTCAGTAAACTGATCCTGCCCTACAGTAGATATCATCCGTCTAAGGTCTCCGTTTACCTGGAGACAGTCAAAAGCAGACACATCCAGGAAGCGGGGTGCAATCACTGGACGGCCGGAAATACGCTCATAATCTACCCGGTGTCGCTCGTCGATCACCGGGTGGTAGGGTCGGGAAGAAGAGGAAGAAGGGGAAGTTGAGGATCTATCCCTAAGGGCAAGGCGTCTCTCAGAACTCATTCTCAAATTTCTCACTGCCAGGTCACCTCGGTCGACTGACAACTCTCAAGAATCACCTCGGCCGAGGCACAGAACGACTAGACCGAGGCGGAAAACTGGATTCTAATTTCTTCAGAAAATTCAGTTCTTTTCCCCCAAATTCACTACAACTGCTTCCTAAGGGGTACTTAATCCTTTTCTCAGCAGATGCAAGGGCAACCAAAGCCCGAATCGAAGCGAAATCAGCGAGTTAGGGTTTCGGTTTTGTTTTACCTCGTTCGGCCAAATCGGTTCGATTTATTCATAGATCGATGATACAGTGGGATCCTCTATGCCTTAATCGCAGTTTGGAAGCGAAAATCTTTGAAAATGAGAGAGATTCGAAGGAGCGAGGTGAAAATTGTCGCCGCGTTCGAGGAGGGTTGGGTTAAGTGAGGAGAGAGAAATTTCACCCCTTTTATACCCTTTCTGGAACTGTTGTCACCTCGGTCGAGATGGTCTCGACTGGACCGAGGTGGTACGGACCGAGGTGGTTCTTCAGAAACCCTAGTCGCCTCGGTTGCTCAAGAATCATCTCGGTCGAGGTGCTCTAATAGCAACCGAGATGCCTCAGTCAAACTTCGTCTTCTCAAATTCTCGATCTTCTGTCCTTCCAGTTATGCTCCTTCCTTAGATGTCTCTTGTTATCTGTCTAGAACGACAAAAACAAAACAAAGCAAAGCAAAAGCAAAAACTATCTAAACTAGACTAGAAAAAGGGAAAAGAAAGCGATACCTTGGGTTGCCTCCCAAGAAGCGCTTGGTTTAAGGTCGCTAGCTGGACGATATGGCATCTCTTAAACAAGGTGGGAGGTATCCTCACCCCATACTTCACCTCCATCGTGGGGTGAAGTAAGTAAGTCTATCAAACGCTCCAACAAGTGTAAATGCTCATCGGGGAATGAATTGTCTATGGTTGGGTCGTCCTTCTCGCGTGAAGATGCAGGTATCCGGTTGAGGTGATCCGCAACAGAATTTTCGGATCCGTTCTTATCGCGGATCTCTAGATCAAACTCTTGAAGCAAGAGAATCCATCGAATAAGGCGTGGCTTGGCATCTTTCTTAGCCAGCAAGTAACGAATGGCTGCATGGTCGGTGTAGACAATGACTTTCACCCCAACTAAATAGGAACGAAACTTCTCGAAAGCATATACAACCGCCAATAATTCTTTCTCGGTGGTAGCGTAGTTGCGTTGTGCTACATCTAGCGTCTTGCTAGCATAGTAAATGGCGGTGGTCCGGCCATCCTTCTTCTGTCCAAGCACCACTCCTACGGCTACATCACTAGCATCGCACATGATCTCAAAGGGCAAGGTCCAATCCAGAGGTTGAATAATGGGAGCGGAGATTAACGCTTCCTTAATCCTGTAAAAAACATCAAGACACTCCTGCGAAAACTCAAAAACAACATCTTTATTCAAGAGGTTAGTTAGAGGTTTAGAAATCTTAGAGAAGTCTTTGATGAATCTCCTGTAGAAACCTGCATGCCCGAGAAAACTTCTCACACCTTTGACAGAACAAGGGGGAGGGATTTTCTCAATAGTCTCGATCTTAGCGCGATCGACCTCAATACCTCGATTAGAAACGAGGTGTCCTAGCACAATGCCTTCATTAACCATAAAATGACACTTCTCCCAATTCAAAACGAGATTAGTGTCTTCACATCTTTTAAGCACTAGAGAAAGGTTAGATAGGCAATCATCAAAAGAGGAACCATATACAGAAAAATCATCCATTAATACCTCCATGATCTCCTCTATGTACTCGGAAAAGATAGCCATCATGCATCGCTGGAAGGTAGCGGGTGCATTGCACAATCCAAATGGCATCCTTCTGTAAGCAAATGTCCCCATGGACAAGTGAAAGTGGTCTTCTCCTGATCATCCGGATGGATAGGAATCTGGAAGAATCCACTATAACCATCTAAGTAGCAAAAGTGTGAATGTTGGGCCAACCACTCGAGCATTTGATCAATGAAGGGAAGTGGAAAATGGTCCTTCCGTGTGGCCGTGTTCAGCTTCCTATAATCGATGCAAACCCTCCAGCCCGTAATGGTCCTGGTTGGGATCAACTCGTTGTTCTTATTTGTCACAACGGTCATCCCTCCTTTGTTCAGAACTACATGCACCGGGCTAACCCACTTGCTGTCCGAGATAGGATATATGATACCTGCATCCAATAACTTAAGAATTTCCATCTTCACAACCTCTTTCATGATCGGATTTAACTGTCTTTGAGGTTCCCGTGAAGTCTTATGATCATCCTCCATTAAAATTCTATGCATGCAGAAAGAGGGCTTAATGCCAATAAGATCATCTATAGTATAACCCAAAGCCTTTTGATGCTTTCTCAAGACATGCATTAGTTTAGATAATTCAGTTTCGGAAAGGGAAGCACTAACAATAACGGGATAAGTGGAATCCGGTCCAAAAAAGACATACCTCAAGTGATTTGGGAGTTGTTTAAGCTCCACAACTGGGGGTGCTTTCTGAGGGGGATCCTTGCTTCCTTCTTCCAGTGGAGTAGATCTAGAAACTGGACTTTCGGAAGTCTCAGTTGAAGTCGTCTCGCCATCGACCTCGGTCGAGGCGCAGAGGCGTTGACCGAGATGTTCTTCAGTCGCCTCGCTCAGTCTAGGAAGTGCCTCGGTCGAGGTACTGCAACTGGAACCGAAACTGTAGATCTTTGTCTCCTGGGTTAGCTTCTCAGTTTTAGCTCCTGGATCCTCTTCCAGTGCTTTTAAGCTCCGTATATCTGCATCACAAGAAGCATCTATACCTTCCTCCATTAAACTGAAGCTAATAACTCTTTCGAGTGGATCGTTAGTAAGGATAGAGCTCACCAATTCTCTTGATTCTTCTTCATCGTAGATGTTGAAGATATCATCGCTTAGCTGCTCCCCTTTCATGGCTGCAAGTAGTGCGAACTCTACCTCATCTCCGCCAATGTTGAATTTCAACTTGGCGTTCTTGCAATCCACATTGTAACCCGAAGTTGCTAGAAATGGCCTCCCGAGAATAATAGGAACAGGATAATCTGCGGGAATGTCAAGCACAACAAAATGTATAGGTAAATAGAAGTTACCTAACTTGAACGGAACGTCCTCCAAGATTCCCACGGGATGGGTGATGGAGCGATCCGCCATATATAGTCGAATCTTGACCGGCTTGGGCTCTCCAAGTCCGATCTTCACACATAGCTCCAGCGGAATGATGCTCACGCTGGCTCCTAGATCACATAGGGCTTCACAAGTGACATCCCCAACTTCAATGGGAATGCAAAATGAGCCGGGATCTCTCAATTTAGGTGGCATCTTCTCCTTCATGATTTGAATGAGCTCCGAGGATTTAGATGTCATCCTAACTTCACCAAAATCTTCCAGTTTCCTCTTCCTTGATAGGATCTCCTTCAAGAACTTCCCATAGGCGGGCATCCCTAGAATAGCATCAAGGAAAGGAATGTTAATGTGCAGTTTATTCATCAAGTCAAGGAACTTACCAAAGTGCTTGTCTAGATGTGCTCTGGCCCTTGACTGGGGGGAATGGAAGTGGTGGTTTGTATGCAGGAGGTGGAACATAAACTTCAGTTTTCCCCTCCGCTTTCTGTGGCTCCACCTCGGTTGGCATCTCGGTCGAAGTGTTCTTCGACTGCATCTGGACCGAGGTGGTCTTCGTCGGTACTAGCACCGACCGAGGCACTGGATCTGTTGTTTTCAGTCCACTCCTCGTATTTATGGCCATGATCTGGCCCTTGGGGTTGCTTTCCGTCCTTGCTGGAAGCTTCCCTGGATCTCTTGGCGCTTCATTCGCCCTACTTGCAAGTTGTTGTTCAAAGGCCTTTTGGGCCTTCGAAAATGAAGTCATAGAAGTCTCCATAGCGTTGAGCTTGATCAAGATAGCCTCCAGAACTGCGTCTTTCTTTTCTGGCTGAGATGAACTTGATCCTTGCCCCTGGCTCTTTAATGGAGTAGAAGAAGAAGAAGGGGAAGAGAGGAAAGGATTAGAGGAATCGTTAGATTTGGAGTTTGAATGATTGTTACCAGAATTTCGGTTGTTCGCCCTCCAGTTGTTGCTATTAGACCCTCTATTGTTGTTGTTGTAGTTGTTGTTCCGGGAACCGTTGTTGTTGTTACGGTATCCATTGTTGTTGTTCCTTTGTCCTTGCTCTTCCTTCTTGGTTTGAGCAACCAAGAGTTCCTTCAATTGCTTCACGTCATTCTTCAAAGACGTGAGTTGATTGTTGTTGGGCTGAGTTTCTTGGAAGTTAACTCTTTTAACTCCACCTTCAACTCCTTGATGAGTGTACTTCTCCATATGCAAAGCTTGCTTCTCAATGAAGTCCCAAGCTTCGTCAATCGCCATGTCCATAAAGGTACCGGCGGAGAGTAGTTGGAGGTTGAACTAGGTGCTTCCGTCCAGTCCTTCGAAGTATATCTCCAATAACTCTAACTTTGGAATCCCATGGTGTGGGCAATCCAAAAGAATGTCCTTGAACCGCTCCCATGACTTGGACAAGCTCTCCTTGTCCTTCATAATGAAAGCGTTGATCTTCCCTCTCATTTCAGCAGTCTTTGAGAGGGGAAAAAATTTGGTCAAGAATTCCGTAGTCATCTCCTCCCATGTGCTAATTTTTCATGGAGGAAGAGATTGATACCAAGTAAGAGCTCTATCTTTTAAAGAAAAGTTAAAAGGTCTTAGCTTGTAGTTGTTATTCTCAATTCTTGAGGTTAACTCCTGGACGCCTCAATTGTTGATTAGGGTCCATCCTTTGACCTAGGGTTTGTGGGATTCCTGCAAGAAGAGCGCCTCGGACTGGCATCCGAGGTGAAAGTACCTCGGCCGGGGCATTAGGTATTGGAACCTGCCTCGGTCGAGGGTCAGCGACTGGGACCTGCATTGGTCCAGCATCGGGAACTGGATCTTCCCTCGGTCGAAGTTGATATCGGTCTCTCAAAGCTGCCATATCCGCTTCGATTGCTTCAGTCCTGGTGCGAGTTTCTTCTTTCTCCTGCCTTAGCTCTTCCCTGCTGAGGCGTAGCAGCTCTAGCGCCTCTTTCAACTCGGCCTCAAGATCGCGGTTGTCTTGGTGGGCCATCTTTGCATCTCTTAAGCGTCGTTTGTATGTCTTTTCTGGTTCGGGATCGTAAGGAACGATTTCCTTCCCAGTGCGGGTTCTTCGCATAAACCTAAGAAAGAACATGCAAAAGTCACTCAAGTAGAGTGGTTAGTAGAAACGGGGGCAAGTGCCCCAAGAGCAAACCGTAACCGGCTCGGTCTAGACCAAGTCCCCGGCAATGGCACCAAAAACTTGTTCGCTCCAAACGGTCTGTGCAAGCTCTAAATTTATAACCCTAGACGTAAGCTTAAAACAAGGATGCAAACCCGTAGTGTACGGGTCAATCGTAGTAAAAAGCAAGGAATTCCAGGGGTCGATCACAAGGACGTAGTGAAACAAAGTCCAATTACGGTATGCTTAAGCAATCACTAACCACAAAACAATTAAAACAATCAAAGATAATATAGAAGTCAAATAAGGAAACATGCAATTCTAGGGATTAAAGCATCTAGTTGTGGTTCCAACTCAAGATCTATAGATAAGCGGACAAAGCTGAGGTTTTTGCATAGGGAAGGTGTTACTAAAGTGGAACAGATCACCGGGTAAGTCTCACTACTCACTAATCCAAAACCGTAACTCCTATTACCGGGTAAGTCTCAAGGAATTAAGATAAAGAACTATGATCTCAAACTAACACACCATCTAAGGGAATAGAATCAACCTTTACCGGTTAAGTCTCAGGCTAACTCACAAAGATAGGATGAAAGCACACTCAAACCCCAATAAAGGATAAACCTTTATTACCTACACTTATGATCTTAGGTAAACAAACTAAGGAATTACCGGGTAAGTCTCATCCTAGGTTTGCATTGAACTAGGAAAGGTGTAATAAGAATAGGATTTGGCAAACTCTAACACTTAACTCTCAGTTTAGGATCAGATAAGTCACCTCGGTCAAAAGAATTCCACCCCGGCCGAGATGTTCATCGATTGAACGAGATGCTTAGGATTAAGGTTAAAGACTCGAACTTTCAGAGTCCTACTAGAATCTAAGATTATTCTATCATTTTTTTTTCCCAAAATCTTCAGCCAATCACCCTAGAATCACACAAAGAGATTAGCCACTCATCATCATGAAAGTATTAATCAAGTATATGGGAAGAAGGTGAATATTTGAACAAGAAGAATTTAATGAAAAGACTTCAATAACTTAAGAAAATATCACAACAAAAGCGTTCCTTGGATAGAAATCCAACAAGAAAGACAACAAGGAAGAGAATCTAAGATAATCTTACAAGAAAACCTTCAAAAGCTATAAAAGCTACAATCTTCCTTCTTCAACCTTCAAAAAGGTTCTTCAAATCTCCCAACTGGAGTATGGCTGCAGCGGTGTATAAACCCTGATCGGTGGTATAGCATGATGTTGGATTTGTGGAAATCCAACCCTTTTTATAGGAAAATAACTCTCCAAAGATAAGATATCTTAGAAAGATCTCTTCCCCTAAAAATAGGTGAAATATATGATCCAGTATATCTTCTTCCTTCCAGAAGCCAAGCCCAAAAATATAAGATCTCTTTCCAAAGATAAAAGATCTCAGCCAAGAATAAAATATTCTCGCCGCGTCCCAGGTGTTCGCCTCGGTCGAGTCGACTTCTCTAGATCACCTCGGTCGAGGTGAATCTGTGGTCAACCGAGGTGAGTCACAACTGAATGTGAAATCTCTCAAATCTGGTCCAAAGTGAATCTTTAATCCATGACTATGCTTCCTGGATGGTTCCTTATGTTCCTGAATGTAGCTCCAATGACTCCATAGCTCCTTTTGCTCCTTTTTGATGCAAAACGTGCCATTTTACCTACGATTACAACAAAACTAGGTGTAGACCTCGATTCTCGCAAAGGTAGATGAAATGGTAATATAATCACATAATATACATACAAACATGCAGATTATGAAAGATAAAACGTCCAAACAAACCCCAAAATATAGACTATAATTCATGTTATCACTAGATCTTCACTAAACTTAATCACTAATCGAATCAATCTTACCTTAGTCTTTGTGTTCGACCTCAGAATACTATCCCTACTACAAAACGTCCCATACACTGCGGGTTCGCTAGGAGTTAGGAGAAATATAACGAGTATAAATTTAAAGCTTATTGCGTGCACACACCATTCCTAGACGTGACAAAGTTTTTGGCGCCGTTGCCGGGGACTACGTCTAGATTGAGTCTTTTTGTGATTGTTTATAGTGTAGATATTTCTTGTTGCTTTTGATCTCTTTTTGGTTTGTGTTTTTGCTTTTCAGGACATCTCTCACTCTTTAGGTGTATGCGAAGATCTCGTGACAAGGATTTAGCTCCATTCGATCCCGAACCGGAGAAAACCCTTAGATATAGATCCAAGAGCATTAAAAAGGGAAAAGAGATGGCCGGAAGAGATCTCCAAGCTGAGTTGGATGAGGCTTTAGAGCAAATTAGGAAAAGGGATGAAGCTTTGGAGAATGAAAGGAGACTTGCCAATGAGAGGCAAGAGGCAACTAGGAGGGAGATTGAGGAGATTAGGCAAGCTCTTGTGCAAAGAGAGCTTAACCGCCAACAACCTCCTCCACCGCCACCACAACCGCAGCCGGCGGTTAATATTCGGGTTGTGCCCATTGCTATGGAAGAGCCACAAACGTTAGGGCAACGTATGGATCCGGCACAAAGAGCACACCGTCCGGGTGTTAACTTAGGGGACCCCGCAGCCCATGATTACGAGCTCCGCCCTCAAGTTCTACAAAATGATCCGGCATAATCAATTTGGAGGGATGGAAGGAGAGTCTCCTCATCAACACTTGATGAATTATGAGATCTTGATGGAGACTCTTAGACCGCCTACATTGGAGAACAACAACCATAAGCTTAGGGCTTTCTCCTTCTCTCTTAAGGACAAGGCCTTAGCTTGGTATCAATCTATTCCACAAGGGCGAGTGAGTACTTGGGAGGAGATGACAACCGAGTTTTTGACTAAGTTCTTCCCACCTTCCAAGACTACCGAGTTAAGAGGGAAGATCAATGCCTTCGTGATGAAGGATAGAGAGAGTTTGTTCAAGTCTTGGGAGAGGTTCAAAGACCTCCTCCTAGATTGTCCACACCATGGTATACCGAAAATTGAGCTATTGGAGATCTACTTCAAAGGACTTGATGAATATAGCCAATTCAAGCTCCAATCTCTTTCCGGTGGGACATTCATGGAAAAGAATGTAGATGATGCTTGGGAGTTTGTAGAGAAACAAGCTCTAGTGATTGAGAAGTACTCCCATAGGAAGAGTCATGGGAGAAAGGCGGGAGCATATGAGGTGAGTGAAGTCACCATGAGCAATTTCAAGCTTGACGCCATCAACAACGAGCTAAAATCTTTGAGGGAGTTGTGTTCTACAACTTTTAAGAACCAAGAAACCCCTCAAGTGCAAGTGCAAGAAAACTTGTCTTCCAAGGAGGAAGATGTGAATTACATGGGAAGGGGCAACTACAACAACTATCAAGGCCCAAGGAACTTCAACAACAACTGGCAATTCAACAATTACCGGCCTAACCACAACCATCCCGGGTTTTCCTATTCTAACCCGGATGGAGCCTTGAACCCTCCAAATTCCACAAGCGCAGCTCCACCACCAAAAGCTTCACAAGAACCTTCACCCGGATTTACTCAACCTCCAAAGAATAGAACCGAGATGATGTTTGAGCAATTGCTTGGAAGGTTGAGTGGTCTTGAGAGCACGGTGACTTCCATTTCTAAACCTCAAAAGGTGTTGGAAGCACAAGTGTTCCAAAAGGCGGGTGAAGCCTATAGAGATCCAGGAAAGCTTCCCGGAAGGACCGAAGACAACCCAAGAGGCCAAGTGTTGGACATTACAACGAGGAGTGGGTTGAGTATGAAGGATCCTTTGCCCAAGGAGAATGCTAAGGGAAAGCAAGTAGTGGTAGAGGAAGAGATATTGCAAGAAGATGGAGGCAAGAGCAAGGATGTTGAGCCAACATATGTGGCACCGCCTCCATACAAACCACCACTACCGTTCCCTCAATCACGAGCAAGAGCTCACTTGGACAAGCACTTTGGTAAATTACTTGAACTAATGTCTAAATTGCATATTAACATTCCGTTCATGGATGCTATCTTAGGTATGCCGGCATATGGAAAGTTCTTGAAGGAGATACTCTCCAACAAAAGGAAGTTGGAGGAGTATGGGGAAGTAAGGATGACTAAGAGGTCCTCGGAATTGATCCAAACCATGAGGGAGGAAATGCCTCCTAATCTAAGAGATCCCGGTTCTTTTTGTGTGCCAATCGGAGTGGGAGAAGTGAAGTATGAAACCCTTTGTGATCTTGGGGCGAGTGTAAGCATCATACCGCTTGCATTTTGCAACAAGGTTGGGTTAGGACAGCCAAAACCGGTCAAGATGACCCTCTACATGGCGGACCGTTCAATCACTCACCCGGTTGGGATCTTGGAGGACATTCCGGTGCAACTAGGGAAGTTCTATGTGCCGATTGACTTTGTTGTCTTGGATATTCCGGCAGACGATCTTGATCAAGGACCCCGTGGAGAAGGTTCTTATCTTAAGTTTGATGGAAGAAGGTGTTGAGGAGGCTTGCAATGAAGAAATCAAAGCCTTAGAAGCATTAGAAAAGGAGACGAGAGCTGAAATTGAAGACCACGAGAGTATGCTGAGTTCCTATAGGAACCACGGTCGTGGAAGGTGTTCCACGGCCGTAGAACTCTCTGGAAAGCTCCGAAGAGCAAGCTTGGCAACATCCACGTCCGTGGAAGTGATAGGATCCGTGGAGCCAACCGTGGTTTCCCCAGAAGCAGCTCTTGTTGATGATCAAGCTTCAAGGAGCCTTGGAGAGCCTTCATTTGCTTTTGATTCATCTCAACCAACGTTATTTGGATCGTCTCCGCTCGATAAAGGTCCTCCTAAACTTGAACTTAAACCCCTTCCCCCTCATTTGAAGTATGCTTTTCTTGGTGATAACTCTACATATCCGGTGATTGTGAATGCATGCTTGAATGATGATGAACTTGCTAAGTTGTTGCATGAGCTAAGATTGCATAGGAAAGCCATTGACTATACTATTGATGATTTAGTTGGCATAAAAACCTCTTTGTGCATGCATAAGATATTAATGGAAGATGACCATAAACCCTCTATTGAACATCAAAGAAGATTGAATCCCATAATGAAGGAGGTGGTCAAGAAAGAGATCATTAAGTTGCTAGATGCGGGAATTATCTACCCTATTTCGGATAGTAAGTGGGTTAGTCCCGTTCATGTAGTTCCTAAGAAGGGTGGGATGACCGTAGTGACTAATGAGAACAATGAACTAATTAAAACTAGGACGGTTACGGGATGGAGGATGTGTATTGACTATAGGAAATTGAACATGGCCTCTAGGAAAGATCATTTCCCTCTCCCTTTCATTGACCAAATGCTAGAGAGGTTAGCTCAACATTCTCACTTTTGCTACTTAGATGGCTATAGTGGATTCTTCCAAATCCCTATCCACCCCGATGACCAAGAGAAAACCACCTTTACATGTCCATGGGGTACTTTTGCATATAGGAGAATGCCATTTGGGTTGTGTAATGCACCCACCACCTTCCAAAGGTGTATGATGGCCATATTTTTTGAGTACATTGAGAATATCATGGAAGTGTTTATGGATGATTTTTCTGTTTATGGATCTTCTTTTGATGATTGCCTAGCTAACTTGTCCTTAGTACTTAAAAGATCTGAGGAGACGAATCTTGTCTTGAATTGGGAGAAATGCCACTTCATGGTAAGTGAAGGTATTGTGTTGGGACACTTGGTGTCCAACCGTGGCATTGAGGTTGATAGGGCCAAGATGGAAACGATAGAGAAGTTGCCCCCACCTACCTCGGTGAAGGGGGTAAGGAGTTTCTTAGGGCATGCCGGTTTTTACCGGAGGTTTATTAAAGACTTCTCTAAAATTTCTAAACCTCTTACTAACCTACTAATGAAAGATGTTGAGTTTGTCTTCTTCAAGGATTGCCTTGAAGCTTTTTGTAGGTTGAAGAACGCTTTGATCTCCGCACCTATCATGCAACCTCCGGATTGGAGTTTACCGTTTGAGATCATGTGTGATGCAAGTGATGTAGCCGTTAGGGCTGTTTTGGGGCAAAGGAAAGATGGGCGCACACATGCCATCTATTATGCTAGCAAGACGCTAGATGATGCCTAACTCAATTATGCTACCACCGAGAAAGAGCTGCTAGCGGTCGTGTATGCATTTGAGAAGTTCCGCTCATATCTTGTTGGAGCGAAGGTTATAGTGTATACGGATCATGCTGCGATCCGTTACCTCCTTACCAAGAAGGATGCCAAACCTAGGTTGATTCGGTGGATCCTTCTTCTACTTCAAGAATTTGATTAAGAAATCCGGGACAAAAAGGGGTCCGAGAATTCTGTGGCAGATCACCTTAGTAGACTCCCACCGTTAGAGCGTGAAAGAGATGACATCCCGATTGATGACTCATTCCGGGATGAGCAATTGCAAATGGTGGAGGAGTGCTTGTTCCAAGTGTCTAGAGGAAGTGAGCCATGGTATGCCGACATTGTGAACTATCTTGTGTGTGAGGAAATGCCTCCCGGTTTGTCATATGCCCAAAGGAAGAAGTTCTTCAAGGATGTGAGGCATTACTATTGGAGTGAACCACTTTTGTTCAAGAGAGGGCCGGATGCAGTGTTTAGAAGATGCATACCGGAGGATGAGGTGGAGAGTGTGATCCGCCATTGTCATTCCTTGCCATGTGGGGGACATGCTAGCTCCCACAAGACATGTGCGAATGTGTTGCAATCGGGCTTCTTTTGGCCAAGTTTGTTCAAGGATGTACAAAGCTTTGTGGTAGCTTGTGATGCTTGCCAAAGGACGGGCAACATCTCAAGGAGGAATGAGATGCCCTTGAACAACATACAAGAAGTGGAGATATTCAATGTGTGGGGTGTGGACTTCATGGGACCATTCCCCTCTTCATGTGGCAACCTCTACATCCTATTGGCGGTTGACTATGTTTCAAGATGGGTGGAGGCAATCGCCTCTCCCATAAATGATGCCGAGGTGGTGGTGCGGTTCTTCAACCGAGTAATTTTTCCTAGGTTTGGAACACCAAGGGTGATCATAAGTGATGGAGGGAAGCACTTCACTAATAGGAACTTTGGAGCACTTTTGGCTAAGTATAGGGTAACTCACAAGGTGGCAACACCTTACCATCCCCAAACTAGTGGCCAAGTGGAGATCTCCAACCGGGAGATAAAGGGAATTCTTGAGAAGACGGTCTCTAGGACAAGAAAGGATTGGGCTATGAAGCTCGATGATGCCTTGTGGGCATATAGAACCGCTTTCAAGACACCAATTGGCACCACTCCCTACAAGTTAGTCTATGGAAAGTCTTGCCACCTTCCGGTAGAGATGGAGCATAGAGCTTATTGGGCCATTAATTGGCTAAATTTTGACCTCAAGGAGGCCGGAGAGAAGAGGTTGCTTGATATGAACGCTCTTGAGGAGATCCGGTTGGATGCCTATGAAAATGCCCGAATCTACAAGGAGAGGACCAAACGTTGGCATGACAAGCGCCTCATCCCGAAGGAGTTGAGTGAAGGCGACCTTGTCCTTCTCTTCAACTCAAGGCTGCGGCTCTTCCCCGGAAAGCTAAAGTCAAGGTGGACCGGTCCATATGTGGTAAAGAAGATCTTTCCCCATGGAGCAATTGAGATAGGAGGGGAGCATTGTGGAGATTTTAAGGTGAATGGGCACCGGTTGACGAAGTATATCCCAGAAGCTCCGGTGGATATGATTGCCCCACTTCACCTCGAGTAGACGCCCCCGAGTTTGGTCAAGATGATGACCTTAAAGAAGCGCTTGATGGGAGGCAACCCTTTGGTAACATTTCCCCTTTTCGTTTTTTTATTTTTGTTTTTGATTTTTTTGTTTTTGTGTGTTTGGTGTGCTTCGTGTGTGTGCTAGAGTCGTGGTAGCATTGGAAGCCTTGCATGGCATGTGAATGATGATGATGAATCCCTCATCAATTATGGGTGGAGCGGACGCGGAACTTGGACGGCTAGCGGTGCCTAGCGCGGGTCCCGACGCTTTGATGGACATTTAGAGCTCTTTACCATTATTGATAGGATCATTCACCATCAATACACTTGAGAAATCCCAAATACCATAGCAAACCATTTTTACTTTGTGAGAACCCTCTTTCACTCTTCCTTACTTCATTACCACATTGGGGACAATGTGTTTCTAAGTATGAGGTGGGGTTTACATGATCCTTTGCATGATTAGCATCTAGGATAGTTTAATATTATCGCATGTCTTGCATTGTATATACTCATTTCGAAGAAAAATCAAAAAAATCAGAAATTTAAAAATTTTTGTGCTTTCTAGGCTTGGATATGACCCTAATGATGAATCTTGTCATGTGGATTGGCTATGAATGGCCTAATGTGTTAAATTGATGAATGCATATGTGGACTTGAAGTACTTATATTGAATCCCATGAATGGATTATGATCATGATGTTTGCCTTGATTGGATTGAGTATTGAAAGTCAAAATTACATGCTAGTTCTTGCACATCATCTAGGTCGAATGAAGCAATTCATTTTTCTCTACTTCTCATCTTGATCATGATGTTTGAGCACCTCAATTGATATAAATTTGATCTCTTTTGACCCATCCGGGAATAAGAGCATGTTAGTGTGTTGATGTGTGTGAAAGGCAAGTGTGGGGTGAAGATGTTGATGAAAGAATGTCATTAATAATGCTGAAATTGTTGTGAAAGTATAGACAAAAATATAGGTTTGGGGACGTTGGTTTAAATGACGAGTAACTCGGCACCATTCACATAATCGGGTGTTTGTGCCTTGCCAAAGTCAAATAAACCAATAGTCCCAACGAGCTTTGGTATGTGTGCCCGGTGTGGATGCACCTCGAAAAATAGAAAAAACCCGAGGACGGCTAATCACCAATGTTTTGGCTTTTGTACACCAATGCCATTGTCTCAAAAATAAGTGAAAGAAAAGATGGAGAAAATATACACTTGGGGGAAGTTGATCGAGGACAAAATTGTGGAGTTAGTTCCATTCCCGGATTAGCATCACATAGCCTAGAAAAATCCCCACCTAATCACAACGTTTCTTGGCCTTTTATTTCACAAGACCTTATGACCTATTTGCATTTTTGTAGGACTTAGTAATCTAGATTGGATATGCTCTTGATCATCTTGACTTCCTCATCTTTACATTTCATACATGCTTTCGAGTTAAGTACAATTGTCTGTCCATGCCTTCATTTATTTGATACATGATTACTTGTCCATTGCCATGAAACATGACTATGAAGGTAATCCAATATTAGAAGCACAACTCCACAAAGATTTTGCCATTTTTCTGCATACATAAATCATGTCACCTCTTAATCTATAGTTGGGAATTTGCTCGGGGACGAGCAAACCTTAAGTATGGGGTATTTTTGATAACACGATTTATGACTTAGGTTTAGGTAGTCATTTAGATAGATTTCTCGCTCATTCATTCATGGTTTAGCATTAGTTCACGACGTTTGCACTCAATTCACGTATTTTGTCGAGATAGACGTCTACACGGACTTTTGCATTGCTTTGTAGGTATTTTGGGAGATTTAGGAGCTTAATCGATACGTTTGAGGATCGTTCATCAAGATGACACACCCTCGGACTCATTAGGATGCAAGCTAGAGGCTAAGGGGGACTCATGGAACCTTGTCAACACAAGCCATGCACCAAATCATAGCTTAATGATCCAAGGCAAAGCTGAAGCACCAAACTACGGTTGCTGGCACATCCACGACCGTGGAAACCAACCGTGGTTTTTGCCAGACGGTTGTGACAGCTGTGCCACGATCTCATGGCCTTCTCTAGCAAGGTTGTAGTATAAAAGTGGTCCTGCAAGACTGAGAGAGGGGGTCCCCTATCATCCAATCAAATCCACATTCTCTCCCATACTCTCAACAAGAAGATTCTCTCAATGGGAGCTTGGAAGGAAGCTACCATAGGAAGAGGGGAAGAGCTCCATTGGAGAGGAAGAGAAGAACACACCATTGCTAGGCTTCGATAAGTATTGTAGTGAAGATTTTCGGAATCGATTTCTAGAGTTGTAAGAATCGTTTAAACCTTCTTTTGGAAGGGTTGTGAGTCTTTCTAATCTTACTTTTAGCTGGGTTTTGCTTACTTCACTTGTTCATCTCCTTCTCTTCATTATCTTGCAAATGGAATCCATGATTTTATGTTTGATGATTTCGATTGTCACACTACTACAAAAAGGACATTATAATCCGGTTAGTTGAGGGCTTATAATCCGGACTTGCACCGGATTAAAGGTTAGGGGTGTATTTGCCCCCAGTTTTTATAATCCGGGCGTTTTTTTGCCAAGCACCGGTGTATTTGCTAGGTTCATTTTGCCCCATTTTTGGATCGTTTGTTTGCCCGGATTATTTGACATTTTATAATCCGGATATTGGACTACATATAATCCGGATGTTCCACATCCGGATTATATAAGTGATCAAATATCCGGGTTATATGAAACGTATATAATCCGGAGGAAAATCCGGATTATATAGTTGTGTAAAACACCGGAATATTTCTTTTTTTATAATCCGGACTAAGATAAACGGATTACGAAGTTTAGTGGTAGCGCCATTGGGTGAGGTTAATATACACCGGATACTTACAACCGGATTATTATAATTTTGACTTTATACACCGCCAATATATATCCGGATTATTTTATCTCTATTTTTTTTTATATATTTCATTATATTTTTCGAATATACCACCTATAACATTTTATTTAAATCCAGTAATTGATTTTTCACTCATTTGAATTATACCAAAACATAATAAACCTGCTCATTAATTGTCATAAAGTAAAACGTGTCATGAAACCATGTTTACAGCCATTGCTAAACTTTAAATCATACGTCCAAACAAACTTAACTAGAAAAACTTAGTCTATGAGTTACAAGATTCAAAAGACAATTACTGATATGAGTCGTTCAAGGTACGCTGATTCTTCTTAAGGACCTCGTAATCAAAACAATTCTCTGTCATCGCAAAAGACCACTTTGCAGAAAATGTTGAACACTGCAATAAAATGAACAAATAAATGAACATACTCCATTAATAAATGTATTGACTAAGATAAATGTTAGCTGTCTACAGAATTCATTCTTTAATTAATATATTTTTTTCATCAAATGATGACCCTAAGAATTTCCATGTACAATCTCCAATATAGTTACATTAATCAGTTCAAGCACTAATCTATCAAAGTGTATCAAGTGAAAATTATGAGAAAGAAAGCAATCACATAACTATCATATTTTTCATCAATAAGATTGAAAAGTTTCAGAAAGCTCTAACAAAAATACAAGAGTCCAATTGAAGGAATTGCCTCATCATCCAAGAAACAGTAAATCAAATCGACCATCAATCAAATTCATACTATTTTTTTTAACATTCCTCTAATTTTTGTGACTAGATTGACCATTTTGATTGATAACTAAGGGAATCCGAGAGAAGAAGTTGCTAAGATACATGTAATTAGAGGAATCTGAAAAAAAAAATTAAAGTTTAATGAGATTTTACCTCAGATTTGCACTAGGGTTCAGAGTCGATCTTGAAGGACAAATTCAAGCAAAGTATTTGTCACCCTCTTCAGTCTTCACAATTAACTACATGCAAGAAAGCTCAATCTAGTCACAAAAATTATATTGAAATGCAACTGTTGTGAGCAATAAAGGAAACAAGCAATCAATAACAACATATAAAATCACTATCTGATGATACCCAAGGAAATACACATCAGCTCACCCCAAAATCTAAAAAAAAATATGTCAATAACAACAGCAATCCAGTTAATAATCTAACAAGCAAAATCTGTTGTGAGCAATAAAGGAAACAAGCAATCAATAACAACAGCAATCTAGTTAATAATCTAACAAATTCTCCACAAAAAGTTTCATTCTACAGTAAATAATCGAACAAACTAAACTGCTGAAAAATTAACATGTTTACAAAATAGGATATGCTTCACTTTGCTGATAGAACCTTGCTCACGTGCTTATATTAAAGCATGGACCTGCACCATTTCAACAGCAAGTTTAATGCCGCCAATGACATACTTCAACCATATCAAAATGCTTTATAACCCATGTCTACTTAGTTGGGTTTGCATTCACAGATAGAATAAAATGAAATCTAATATGTTTACTGTTTTTCTCTTTTATCACTTACACATTTTCTCTAACACATATAATGCATCTTAAATCATTTATACAATATCTAAAGATAGTTCAGTCACCTAATCTCTAAGCCTCGTATAGCACACGTAAACATACCTAAAAATTGCACCTCAATCTGAACTTGTACACCATAATTAATACTTTTCAAACATTCAAAAAATAAAATTAATACAGTTGAATGCAGGCAACAAAATATAGAAGCTCAGTACAGGAAGGAGGGATATAGTACGAGACTTGAGAGGGAGGATCTTGTGAAGGCCGAGTATTCGAAGTTGAGGAAACAAGGGTCTTCTGGATCATCTTATTACTCGTGTTCGGATTCCGCTGAATATGAGAATGTTTCAGAGGTTGTAATGAATTAAGGAAATAAGAAGTAAGAGAAATGTAAAGTTTGAAAGGGAGTGGTGTGTGATGAAGTCGGCTTTATGGAAGAACCATATTGATGAGAAATAAGAAGACATATGATCCAGAAATAATAATATTAACCCACCAAAATTTATTAAGAGATAAAATATTGCTACTTAGTGTTATATGTGTATAAAAATATAAACTAATGTGTGGTGGGCATGCAGTGAATTTTGTAATATTTAAAACTATATTAGGGATTATTTTATTTTTATATTAAACCAGTTTCATACAAAGTGATTGGTTATGATTAATTTAGAAAAAGTAAATTGCTAATATTATGATGAGGTTCATTGTAATAGGAGTTTAAATAAATAAAGAGATGGAATACGTTAATGACTAATGAGGTTCATTGTAATGATTAAATGACTAGTGATGCTCTAAATCAAGTTCTAAAACCGGAAACTCAAAGTTTAAAATCTAAAATAAGTTAGGTTTAAATATTTTACCATAGTTTTGCTTTTGTTTAAAAAGTAAGAGAAATGTAAAGTTTGAAAGGGAGTGGTGTGTGATGTTGAGCCAGCTAGCAGGTTCACAAGGCAAGGTTCTAGTCATAGTTCAGAAGGAGAGGCGAGTATTTATATTTATCCTCAAGTCATAGGTGCATCACCCAGTAGACAGGCTTCTGGAATCTATGAGGAGCCTTCATACCCTGTCTCCCATGTTGATCTACTGGGTTCAGCTGAACAAATGGACAAATCATCCCTTCAAGTCGCTGGTGAGTTTGTTGAGAAGGCACATGAAGCATCGACTTCTATGACTCGCAAGGAAAAGAAATTATCTGAAAGACAGTTAGTGAATGAAGGTGTGACCCGCATGCACGAGGATTCCACTCGATCTGATCGTGAGAATAATGAATTAAGGAAACAATACTCTAGGCATTCCTCTGGTTCTGGTACAACCAGGGAACCTAATGAAGAAATGTGGAGTCTCCATGAACATCCTCAAGGAGAAACATCTCAGATTCCCGCAACTCCTGTAAATGCTGTAGTTGGGAGAAGTGGGAAAACCTTATGGAATGTACTTGGCCATATATCTCCTGTAAAATCTGGCGGACAGAGCTCATCAAGTGGTTCAGCTAGCAGCGAAGCATGGTTTTCTGGTCATGATCCTGATGAATCACAAGGTAGTGACACAAAAAGGGTAACTTCAAGCACACTGCCAGAACCGTCTTCTATTGATGGGCCCCAGCTACTAACAAATCTCAATCAAAGTCCAAAAGAGCAGTCCACTATATTGAACACAGGTGACGATGCAGGACCAACTTTAGAGGATGCACCATTATTTTCAACTGGTGGCATCTCTGGGGAGACGAAGCTTGAATTGAATATTGACAAGCAGACTTCACAAGCTACCACTTGGGTGATTGGTCGCAACCTGCTGCTGGAATTTTCAGGAGATCTCATACAAGGCCTTTTGCTACTGTTGAGTTGCGAGAGAGTGGTAAAGAAGTAGTGGGAGGTGGTAGAGTTGACCAGATCAAAGATGACATTGATTCAACTCTAACTGAAGGAAGCTTTTGCGAAACAAGCAAGTCATGAAAGAAGTATTTGATGAATGGGAAGAAGCATATAGGCTGGCAGCGCAAAAGTGATGAATTTTTTGTGAGGTTACACCCAAAACTAACAACATTTTTCTTAAGTTATGTGATTTGAACTGTTTGTTTGAAAAATATGCCCCTTTCTCCTCAGGGTACCACACTATATGTAACACTAGAGCCATGCGCCATGTGTGCTGGTCCAATACTTCAAGCAAGAATTGGTACACTTGTCTATGGCGCACCTAACAAAATTTTAGGTGCTGATGGCAGCTGGATCAGGTAGCTCTCCGTTCTCTTCATTGTCTCATTTATTACTACTAAAGTTCTTACTTAATAATCACTTTTTCAATTGCTCTTTTGGAATGAAAGTTTTAATGCTTTAATTTCTTGGTTTATTGGGGACTGATGAAATAGTTTTTACTTTATAATACTCAATATATTCAAATTTCACAAAGTGAAGTGACAAACACACTACTCAATTAAATCCTTTGAATTTCAGGATAATTGCTTACCTCATTTCCCCCTTTATTTTTCTGAACTGCCATATTGTGTTCATCTAAAGTAAATCCAGAGAAGCAAGATCAACTAGGGCTTGCAACAGTCTTCTAAAAGATACACCTAGGCACAGGGGCTCCCGGAGCATAGCACTTTGAAAATTTTTATAAAAAAACAACATTCATATCCAATATGTTTGTTACCCTAGATTCATCTTTTCTAAGTTCTTTTTGAATCTTTCCAATTGTTTTGTAAAGCTAAAGTTGAATTCAGATTGTTTTTAATTGAAGTTGACTTCAGGGGGTTTTTTCTTCTGATTTTTTTCATCATTCTTTGCTTGCTATTTAAATTTTATTTCAAAACAGAATTATGATGTAAAAGTAGCTTATAACTGAACAATCACCAGTAAACTAATCAAATAACTTTACAGAGAAATGAAAAGCAAAGAAGGTACTGAATATTTCACTATACATAAGTTGACATTACATGAGATGACAAAAAGTAAACTGAAAAATTAAATTGTATATATGTAAAGCAGTCAAATTAAGTAAAAACAACATTTTACATCATCAAAGTTTCTGGTGGAGGAAGATGATAGCAATTGGGACAAGAAGAGACGGGTTCATAATAATTGAATGCAGTACTGTAAGCAGTAAAAATGATAGTGGCACCAAGAACACAACATATAGTACAAAGTGACAACAATAATAGGTTCTCCCTGCATCTCATGATTCATAAGCAAAATGAGTTTGTTTTTGGTGTCTTAATGTTCATAAACGTGAAGTAAGACAATACTTTATAAAACTCTTTACCAACACAATACCACAACTCCTTTACATCTAATTTATCGAATATCCTCACTTAAAAACCTATGTAACTCGATTTCTTATGACCAGTCACATTTCCACCCTTGTGCACAGATCCATATTCAATATTGTAAATCACCATTGAAATCTAAGTTTAGTAGACTGTCATAACTAAACTCAATATAAACCTCCAGCAGTCTCGAAAATAAAGCATAAAAACACAAGAACATATTAAAAACTGTATTACAGGTATATCAAGAGTACCAGAAGACAGAAAATTACCTCTTGGATCAAGTTGCAGCTTTTCACTTGCTTGTATACCAATGCTCAAGCACGAATTGCCACCCTCTTCAGTGTCCACAGTCGGTTTCAAGCAAACATTTGAAACCTAAACCTCAAATAAAGAACCCTAAAGCAAACATTGCAAGAATGAAAAGAGAGTGGAATTAGCTTAGACAGAGGATGTATTAGCATAGAAAGGACAAAGTAGGAGATAAGCTTACCGATTTGAAGATTGTTGAAGGAGCAGTTGATCGAAGATTTCTAATCCCCAAAGATGTGATCGAAAGAACCCTAAAGTCGAAGAAGATAGACGAAAAGAAGAGGCTAGAGAGCGCGCAGGGGAAAAGTGAAGCGGGACGTTTCTCTCTTGAGAACGGAAGACCCTTATTAATCCGGGCGTGCATTAAACCTTGATGACTTGCCAGTTTAAATTTTTTTTTATATATCTTTATAATCCGGTTTTTCATAAAACCGGTTTATTTGGGTTATCAAATAATCCGGGCGTTCATATCATGGTGTATTTGTACCACTTATTACATAATTTAGCAAAGTTTATATTCCGAATCGTAATCAAAACCGGATTATAATTATTTATTGATCCTATTTCTTATTTTATAATCCATAAATTACACGTCCGGATTATATGTTATGGAATATAAACCCAATTTTGTAGTAGTGTCATGATAAATGTTGTAGGTTAAATAGATGCGATTCTAGGGTAAGGAAAGGATGGTTATGACTAGGACTATGATAGGATGGACTTAGATTTACCTTTGGATGACTTGTTTACTTGAACGAAGCCTCTGTTGGAGTCCACAGTTTGTTCTTGCCAGTCCACGGCCGTGGAAGTGGTAGAACAACCCGTGGTTTGCCTGGTTCGATGGATCTAAGTTCTAGATTTTTAGAATGTTGAAAACCTAGTGTTTGTTGAGTTAAATCTATCCTAGGGTGAACTAGTGTTAGCAACTAAGTGTTAGAAGAGACCTACCCGGTGATTCTACTCTTAGATTTCAAAGATGATAAACTCTAGGTAGTGGTGAGCCTCATAAGCCGCCATTGGACTAAGTGTGCTAGGATAGTTGTTTAGGACTTACCCTTCCGAGACTTACCCGGTAAGGATAGGTTAGATACCTAGGTGACAATCCGATTTGTGTGGAATTCCATTCCTTAGGCTCTTTGAGACTTACCCGGTGATGAGGCCTTAGGATTGGACAAGTGGACCATGAGACCTACCCGGTGATTGATCCCAATCTAGAAATACTTACTCCCAACATATTATAGTTAATCCAAGGAATGATTAGATAGCTTGAGTCTTATGCCATAACCGGAATCTCCAACCCCTAGAATCCGCCTTTTCTCTCTTTGATCATATATTTCGTGTTTGCTTTGTTTACTTGTGGCGTTAGTTTAGTTGATTGTTTACTTTGCATGATTTGTGATCCTTGATTGATCACCTATAAACCAACCAAAAACATTGAGATTTTCATTTCTTTATTCCTTTCTCTTTTCTTAAGCCTAGATCTTCACTAAACTTAATCACTAATCGAATCAATCTCACCTTAGTCTTTGTGTTCGACCTCGGAATACTATCCCTACTACAAAACGTCCCGTACACTGCGGGTTCGCCGGGAGTTAGGAGAAATATAACGAGTATAAATTTAAAGCTTATTGCATGCACACACTATTCCTAGACGTGACATACATCTTACTCGTACCTGGATGTACAGAGTAAGGTGTACAGTGAGCCTCTTGTAAGATCCTCTGCATGAACTCTACATCGGTAGGTACACAAATGCGATCATGTTGCCTCATCACTCCATCTACTCCAACAGAAAACTGTGGTGCCTCTCCACGAGACATCCTCTCTCTGATCCTCATCAAGGTCGGGCAGATCCCTTGCTTCAGCTGGATCTCATCCAACAGACTAGGTAAAACCTCTAAAGCATATAACTAGGCATCCTCATCAGGAAACTGGATGTCCAGCTCTAGCCAAGCTAGATCCCTCTGAAGTTTAGGCTGTACTATCAATCTAGAAATCGCCTTTTCTCGAGGCGTCTTCCTGCTCAAGTCGTTAGCTACAACATTCACCTTTCCAGGATGATACAAATTCTCAAGTTCAAAGTCCTTGATCAACTGAAGCCATCGATGTTGACGGTTATTCAACTCCCGCTGCGTGAAAATATACTTCAGACTCTTATGGTATGTGAAGATTTGACATGTAGCACCATACAGGTAATGTGTCCAAATCTTCAAAGCATGAACTACCGCTGCCAACTCAAGATCATGAGACAGGTAGTTCTCCGCGTATCACTAGTACAGAAATGCTCGTAGATACCGGTTTTTTTTCAACACGCATACCGGTTTTCAAGGTGGTATGTAGTAGACAGGAATAAACCACATTCATACTAGTTTTTAAAAACTGGTATGCCAAAAAAAGTCGGATACCAGTTTTTTAGAAAAACTAGTATCAGCGTGGATATAGTTTTCACTATTCTAAACCAGTTTTTTTAACTGGTATGCAAGCGGCACATGCCAAAATTTTAAATTGTATGCAGACTTGGCATGTCAGTTCATTTAACTGGTATACAAGCATCGCACATCAGTTTTTTAAGTGGTATGCCGCATTTTTTTTATTATGTATATGCATGCCAATTATTTTAAAATAATTAGTATGCGACCTTTTTTTAATGGAAATTAAAATACGTACGTACTACCAAAAAGCACCTGTTTACAAAATCATATACCATGACTGACAAGTACCACTACTACCAAAATGCCACCAAATAAATGCACAAATTATAAGCATTCCACCAATCAAACTTTTTCAATTACAAACTTCAGTGTACAGATTGCACAAGCTAGATATTTGCTTGCTTTACAAATGCCACAAGCCTAACAATCCAAAATGGCAAGTAACACTTTCAATTCACACATTGCACTAGAGAGCTAGCTAGAATCCATTTGCTTTGCAAATGCCAGACAAACCTAAAAATCCAAAATGGCACACTTGCCAAACATTGTAGTACTTTTCCAAAAGAGTAGATATTCATCCAAAATGGCAACTTGCCAAACATTTATCTTCAAAAATTGAAATAAAAACTTCACATATTCCTCCAACGTACCTTCCTGCCTAACAACTATGTACGTGAGGTCAAATGCAACTCGAATTCAATTATAGGTCGGAGAAATTCAGCACATTCTTCAATTACTTGATATATGTCATTCTCGTTGTATGATTGCGGTGAAGGTGGTGAGTACTGTACAAATCATATTAGAAAATTATATGTAAGTATAGAAATAAAATTGGTCTTGCATAAAAACGAAATTAAGAGTAGGGTTAGATGATGGAGTTCACATACCAATGTTTGAATTTTCTCATGGGCAACCTGCACAATGTCTCGCATGAATCGGCATACATATAGCCCACAAGAAATGTCATCAGGTTGTTTAGGACACTTGCATAGAAAAAAAAAGAAATATAAAATTAAGTTAGTTATGATATTTCTCCTTTTTAAAATGACAGTTTCTCCAAACATAATATATCTCGATCGATCTTTTCTAACCTTGATATATTTCCAACTAATTTTGGGATTGCTTATTCCAGATAGGTTCCCTCTCTTTGCATTCAACATCGTCAAGGCACTACAATTACGTAAAATAAATTGATTTAAGTAATAATTGGAGTGTATATATATATATATATATATATATATATATATATATATATATGTAATAAAGAGATAGCACAAATTAATATAAAAACTTACGCTTCACACATTTCTTGCAACTTTGCTCGAACTTTTTCTCGCTTTGGATCAAACGAATAAATTGTATTCAATTTTGGATTAATTACAGCTAGAGCCCATTCATCCCTGTAAAATTTAATAGGAAATATAATAATAGTAATATATATTAAGAATCAATACACTTGATTACATTGTCTTACCCTTCATAGTATGGGAGAAACCACATATATTCATATGCGTTTCTCATAGAAGCAACAACGTATCTGATTCTATAATCAAATTTGGGATCATCATTACTTCGAGACTGATGTGCAATCCTCAATGGGCAAAGAAACTTGTACAATGATGGGTTATACTTAAGATATAAGAACCTGCCATATTGAAATAAAAATAAAAAAAAAACTATTACTTGCTGTAAAATTTCAGAAACAGTCCATTTTGTATAAACATACTCAATTCTCTGTATTTCAAGCTCAATTTCAGAAAGCAGCTTGAAACAGTCCATTTCGTTGATCATCAACAGATTGACACAATTCTAAATCCATTTAATTGTTCCCATACAAACATACTTAATACACATAAAAAAGGGAATGTGACTTACTTGATGTACATGCTGATGTTTATTGGCTCTAACTCTCCACGTGCTAGCCATGAAACCAAATCTTCCTTCTTCACATGCAATGTGTGTGTGTGTTGCACAATGTACTTTGGCATATCTACTTTTAGCACAAAATCATCAACGGAAGAAATCATATTCTGGAACTTGTCGATTGCAAGGTGTTGTGGTCTTGGTTGAGTTTCGCTACTCACGTCCATTGATTGAAATAGTGCTTTTCTTGCACCTTTTGAAGTTTCAACTAGAACCTAAAACAATCATTTATTATTGTAAATTTATGTAGAAAGGAAGTAAGTACAACGTCGTTTAATAATAGTATATTAGGAATAAAACAAGTGAAATAATACCGGTTCAAAGATGACTTTGTCCTTATGCCACTCAATGATATTCCCCACTGCATTTTCAGACATAAAAGGTACCTCTTCAGTTGGAAACGGCACTTCTGCAAGATCTATCAGACTTTTATCTATTATGACCCTTAGAGAATTAGAACCCAATTTTTTTCCATGAAGCATGGGAGTTGACACGCCCATGGATATAAAAGCACGCCCTCTTGCTACTTCACATGAAGAGTCAGGCCAGACTAATATGCATTTTTCAGTTTCCTGTAAAAAAAATATAAGATGACTTGATAGTACTTGCAATGTGTTATATATGACTTTTCATAAGGCTATGTTTTAATTAGATGTAGTACCTCGGGTGGGTCTACATGATGGGAACCTCTCATCGAACAATCGTCAGCCACAATTGGAGTTCGAGAAAATTGTGGTTGATGTTCTTGTGGTGATGAGACAGGAGTAGCCACTTGAGGAGATGAACTTTTTCCTTGTATTATGGGTGAACTTTCATTTTCAGCACATTTATGACACTTTTCCAACGTGCTCACCCTTTCTAGAACCTTAGCCAATTGAGCTTTAAGTTCGATAACCTGTTGTTGGGTGCTAGAGGAACTTCGTTGAGTAGATCCATAGTATCTCTTCACACCAACACCAAACCCTACAGCCCTCAGCCTACCAGGGTGGTCCACATTCCCCAATGCCAATGACAAGACATCTTGCCTTCCATTGAGTTTAAGAGTGCCTTGTGATTCTTCAGCTTGGTACATATCCTACAATAATAAGTTATATCTTACTTAAAAAATTCTAGATATGCATTTAAACATATAAAATTCAGAATGCATTTAAACATATAAATTCAGAATGATTTAAATTACAATATGTATATACAAATATTACACTCACAATTCTTTTAGCCATTTGGGCAGTTTCCACATCTCCATAGACCCCATCTTCATAACACCACCTAGCAGCTTTCCACAAATCTGCTCTACTCATTGAATGAGTTTGAGGATCCAAGTTTTGAGACATAAGCTAAAATAAAATAAAGTTAGTCAACTAAACTAGGAGATGAAAAATTCCTCACAACACTTCCTCTATCATTGTAAACATATAAAATGAGCAAATTTTGCAAATGATTGAACTCAGGGACAATATAATAAGCATTATAGCAAGTATATATGTTACCATCTTCTCCTCTATGCCTGCATAGCCTTGGCTTGACCCCTTATATGGGTAAATATTTTTCTTTGAGCGCTCACTACTAGCACGACTTGCTTCCTACATATTTTAAGTAAAAGGCAAATTAAATTCAAAATTAATATCATAGTTCAAATACATGTAACATACGAAGATCAATTTGTTACCTCAAAACTCTTAGTAGAGCGGTGCTCCACAAACTTAGTCCATGCATCCTTATCAATATATTGATACTCTGTAGGTGGATCTTTGGGGTACACACCGGTTTTCTTATCCTTCGTCAAGTTGCTGAGATTAGTTTTAAAATGACCCCACTTGGAACCTACATTTGTAAGGATAGCTTTCTTATCCATTTCATGAGAAGGAATATCAAATGTATTCTGCAAAGGAAAATAGCAAAAAAGAGTCAATAGTATAAATCAGAATCTATTATTAATATTGCATATATCCATTAAGTATTGAAAATTACCATAAGAGTCTCATAAATGGAATTTTTTGTCAACTTTGGTACTAGTTTCCAGCATGTATATCCAATCGAAACTTGTGTACGAGCTAAGTACCCAACATACTGCTGAAAAAGTGATTTATGGGTACCAATTGGTACCCCACGGGTATTAAACTTCATAGGGATCTTTCTTTTGCCCTCAAAACTAGCTTTCTTGACCCTTTTTAGTAAACTTGCGCCTCTCACACATGTCATGGAGCGTTTACTAGATTGTTCACCACCAGCAATACCATCACCACCTTCAGATTCATTTCTCTCCCTTTCTTCTCTATTAGAACTAACCATTGTCAATAAGCGGAAAATAAATGCACCTGTCCACAAGAAAAGTACAGAATTTTAACAAAAAGAGATTCAAGCAGACCTAACAGATTGGAACCAATTTACAGATTTAGCAAAACAAAAAACAAATTTTTAACCAAAAAGATGGTGGATTAAAGAAAAAAAACAGCGTATTAGACCATTACAAATCAAACCTTAACAGATTCCTTCACTATGGTCTTCACGCATAAAGACAACTATAGGAGATTCAAACCCACATCAAAATTACAAGATCAAACCTAAAATAGAAGTTTCATGTATTATTATTATGGATTGTTTTTTATACTCTTTTGACTGGCAAATGGCAATTTAGTCTTAAAATGAAATTCAATAGGTTATATTATCAATTGGGTTTTATTTTTTTATAGTCAATTAATTTTAATTTTTTTTTATTTATTGGTTTTATAATAAAATTTCACTGGCTTGAGGTGTACACGTTGCTATGAAATCAAATCCAATTTTAATATTTGTAAATGGGACAAAAGAATTTAATTAAAAGTGAAGAAAATTAAGATTCTGATACTCAAATTCGCTTGCAACAACTCTCATTTTCTTACTAATATTATTATTACTTTTTTAATCATGGACAAAAAATTACCCCCAAATGGCCCCATCTCTCTCCAATGCTGTAAAGTATCTGAAAGCACTAGAATACAGAATTAAGAAAAACCATTCTACAACAAATTAAAACATGGCAATTTTATCTCCAAAGTCCTTTTTTCATCAATGAAAAACAAGCACTTCCAAGTGTTACACCTTTACCATTAACAAGTAAACATCCAATGATCTTCATCTTATATTGAGCTCCTTCCCAACCACCATTTCCATAGATCCCACTGCTAGAAATATGACAGGATATGGAGATGTAGATAGCTAGAAATGATCAAGCCACATATTCAAGAAGACCCATCAGAGAACCATATAGATATTAACAAACGGAGCAGATTATGGTGATGTAGATAGCTAGAAATGATCAATTCACATATTCAAGAAGACCCATCAGCATCTACATGTTATACTTAAGTATTGCTTCCTACAAGTTCTTGGGAGATTTGGTTCATGATAGATAAGCATAAATGCATCAATATCAACCCTTGTCACTAAATCTGTTAATAAGCACTTAAGCTGCAAAGTTGATAATATAACCATTGTCTATAAGCGAAAAAAAAACTACATTCAAAAATCAGAATTTTAACAAATTCAGCAGAACGAAAAACAGAATTTTAATAATACTACCTCAAGACCGAACCTTATCAAAAGACCATAGTAGATCACCTCACTGTTACAACAACTTAGACCGCTGTTGATGAGAAAAACTGCATTCAAAAGAAATCATGTATTAGCTAAGTTTTTCAATGTTCTAACGGAAAAATAGTTTTTAAATGAGTAATTATAAATAACTTACATATATAAACAAAGAACAACAGCAAAATACAACAAAAAGGTTCAGCACGAAGTTATATTAATTACCTTCACTTATGTTTTCTTTTTCTTTTAGTGCTATACAATATTATTCCTTCATTATGGTCTTCACGCATATATGCATTATTTTCATTCTCATTTGCATCAAGAGTCGGCATTATGCATGAGGTTCGATCCAATTCAGTTTCACCTAGTTCACACTCATTTCGGTACTTCTCTTTTGTTGATACCACAACAGACCACTTAGAATCTTTTGGATCTGGGACGTAAAAGACTTGTTTTGCTTGCGAGGCTAAAATAAAGGGATCATCTTGATGCCCTACTTTATTCAAATCAACAAGAGTGAACCCTAACTCATCCACTTGTACACCATGGATAACATCAACCCATTTACAGCGAAAGACTGGCACCTTAATCTCCAAATAATTTAGCTCCAAAATTTCTTCAATAACACCATAGTACGACCGATTTTGATGAGCCGGATTTTTACCCTTCGTACGAGAGATATTTATTGATTGAGCTATCAAAGTGACACCACTGTTTTGCATCGTGCTTGTATCATCATGGAGTTTTGTGAAGAACGTGTAGCCATTGATCTCATATGCTGTAAAAGTCGATACATGAAAAAGAGGCCCACGTGACAACCATGTCAAAGTGTGGGAGACCGATTCAAGTGAATTACTTATCCTTGTGCGCAGCCACTCACCAAATGAATCATTATGTTCATTTGTTATCCACTTCTCACTCCTACGAGTTGGATGAATTCTCCGTAAATGAGACATGTGTTTTTCTACATACGGGTCTACTTCTCCTGTGTTATGAACAACACATAAATGAGCTAGTTTTATGGTGTCTCGATCCATATTTCTCATTTTAAAACCAGCAGTGCCCTTTCCTTCTTTTATATCTTCCATTGTTGTCTTAGGAAGGCCGATGGGTTCAATATCAGACAAATATTTTGTACAAAATTCAGCAGCTTCTTCAAAAATGTAGCGCTCAACCATACAACCTTCCGGCCGAAATCTATTCATGACGAAGCCTTTGAGAGTTTTCATGCATCTTTCGTAAGGATACATCCATCTCATGGTCACTGGCCCACAAATTTTGATCTCTCTAACAAGATGAAGTGTTAAGTGAACCATTATATCAAAAAATGATGGAGGAAAAATCATCTCAAGTTGGCATAGAGTGAGCACAATATCATCTTGAAGAAAATTCAACTCATGTGGATTGATGACAGGGCTGCAAATTTTTTTAAAGAAGAAACAAAGTCGAGTGATGGCAACTCGGACATGCTTTGGTAGAATATCACGTATAGCAATCGGCAAAAACTCTTGCAATATAACGTGACAGTCATGAGATTTCATTCCTTGTAGTCTTCCACTTTTCAAGTTCACGAGACTTTGAAGATTTGATGAAAAGCCATAAGGAACCTTCACTTTCTGAAAGAACTTGCAAAAATCATCTCTCTCCTTTCTAGAAAGAGAATAGCATGCCGGCGGAAGATATGTACGTGTGCCTCTCTCTTCGGGTTTCAACTCCAATCGAATGCCCATGTCAACCATATCCTTCCTAGCGCTCACACCATCCTTGGTTTTTCCTGGTACATTAAGTAATGTACCCAATAAACTATCACACACATTTTTCTCAATGTGCATGACATCCAAGCAATGTCTGACATACAAATGCTCCCAATAAGGAAGAGTAAAGAAAATGGACTTCTTTTTCCAACCAACAGTGGGAAGAGGAGTGTCCCTTTTCTTTCCAAATGTCACCTTCACACCAGATAACTTAGCCATCAGTTGTTGAGTTGTTAAGGGTTGAATAGGTAGTCCTTCTTCCGCTTTACCATAGAAGACTTTTGTTAATCTGCGGAACCTATGGCCTATCGGTAAAAATTGACGATTTCCAAGGTAAACCATTTTTTTACTATGGTTCAACCACTTAGAAACCGTACGATCTTCTCAGATTGGGCATGCTTGTTTACCCTTGACAGTGTAACCAGCCAAATTTCCGTATGCTGGAAAGTCGTTAATGGTGCAGAACAACATTGCTCGCAACAAAAAGAGCTTCTTAGCATATGCATCAAATACTTCCACGCCTTGATCCCATAAACGCTTCAAATCTTCCAATAACGGTGCCAAGTATACGTCTATATCATTTCCAGGCTGTTTTGGTCCAGAAATCAGCAATGACAACATCATGTACTTTCTCTTCATGCACAACCACGGAGGAAGATTGTAAATTACAAGAAGAACCGGCCATGTACTATGTGTGCTTGACTGATTTCCATAGGGGTTCATTCCATCTGTTGATAGTGCAAGCCGTAAATTTCTCACATCAGAACCAAATTCGGGAAATTGATCATCAAAATTTATCCATTGGGTAGAATCAGCTGGATGCCTTAATTGACCATCTACTTTCCTTTCCTCTGCATGCCATCTCAAATTTTTAGCCTCTTCAACATTTGCAAACAACCTCTTAAATCGAGGTATGATAGGAAAATACCACAAAACCTTCACTGGGACACCTTTTCTTTTGTAGCGCGATAAACCACACTTAGGATTCGGACACCGCTGCAATGATGCATACTCTTTCCGATACAAAATACAGTCATTTGGACAAGCATGGATTCTCTCATAACCCATACTCAAGGATCGTACCATTTTTTTAGCCTTATATGTCGAATCAGGAAGGACGTTATCTTCGGGAAGCATATCTTTCAAAAGTTGAAGTAATCCTGTAAAACTTGAATCTGTCCAGCCATGAGAAGCTTTCAAATTGAACAATTTCAAAACAGTAGACAACTTTGTGAACTTTCTAGATGAAGCATATAGAGGTTCTCGAGCATCCCTTGCAATTTCATCCAATTTTCCAGGTTGCTCCTGAAACTCATCAGCAATTGCTTCAAGCATTTCTTCCAGTCGGTCATCTTCATAATCGAACTCATCTATGTTGTCCATACTCGATAATGTATCCTCTTCTTCACCATGCCACCTCCAACAGGTGTAATTTTGATCAATTCCGTACATAATTAGATCATCTCTTAAACCTTGAGCATCCTTTCGATTTGCATTTAGACATTTAACACATGGACATGGCATTTTTGTCGGATTTTTAGCATTTTGTAGTGCAAAATGTATAAATTCTTCCACTCCATCTCCATACTCTTTTGTCAACCGGTTAGCATACATCCATCCTCTATCCATAATCTAAATCATGAAAGTAATATCATACCTTTAAAATAAACAAAAGATTTTCAATATAAATTAACACCACATTCACAAACTATTCATGCATCAAAATGTCCGGAAATAATGAGACATACTAAGGCATAATTTAGTAGTCTAAATTGAATCTAGTTTTCTATAGCTTCTATGTTTCATTCTTTCAATTCATATGTTTTCTGCAAGTAGGATAAAATAAAATCAAAATACATACAAAAAATTGTCCTTAATTAGCAGCAAATCTAGTGGAATTCAAATAATTATGTGGAATTGAGATCCAAACTAAAGGTAAAGTAAGAAATAATATCCAATATCAATTTTAATTCCCTAAGATAACCTTCTGTTCAATAATATTCACTATCAATCCTTATTTCAAAACAACTATAAAAAATAGGGAGATAAAATTTAAATCATTGAAAGATTCAAAACATGTAGATAATAATGCAAATATAGTGGAATTCAAGTAATTATGTGGAATTGAGATCCAAACTAAATAAAAAACCAAACTGTGTTACATATGCAGTCCAAATTAGGCTTGTCGATGCTGACTACAATGCTTACTACACAGATGGGGAAATTGTACTCAATTATTATACTTGGGGTGGGGGTCGAACTACAGGGAGCCATTGAAGCTGCACCCTCACAAGGTCCAATCACTAGGACTACCCATTTCACCAACTAAAATGTGCCCCTAGAGTCTTCTCAAAGGCGCACCTTAACATCAATGTTCTAGAAGCTATACGAGTTTAGTCATGCAAGTGCAAAAAAGACATTAATGTGCTAGCTGACGTATTAAGCAGGTTATGTGATTCTTGAATAGTACACAAATTTCAGACTATCTATAATGATATCGAGATTGCTGAATTGTTAGCAAGTAGAGGGTGACACAGACTACACTTCAATGGTAACTAGCTTAACAAGCATCAACACTCACTAACATACCCACTTATTGTATTCAAACAACATTACAATGGTAACTAGCTTGCACACAAAATCTACCACAATAATGGCACAACATTACAACCGTGTCTTGTTCGCCTTTGATGATAAATTACGGCATTAAATATGGATAAGTCAATATTGAATAAAAAAGCTTTTGTCATATTCATCACTATAAAATAGCTTAAGTTAAGCAAACCTGAAACTTTAGATTACTAATTCCTACACTATACTTACACAATTATTCTTTGAGATGACAAACATCACATTCATTAATTAACTGATAATAATCAACTAAACAATGAACAAAGCAACTTGAAATTACAGATTAATAGTTACTTTCATGCTTAAATATTCAAGGACTATATAAACAGAGAGTAAGCAATGAGAAAATATGATGTACAATTATACGATTGAAGAGCAAGAGTGGAGAGAAATTGGACAAGCAAACGACATTACCGGTGAAAGGCGCAACGAGCAACAAGTCCTTCGAATGGTAACAGCACAAGAGCGTTAGTCGGCGGCAAGAGTTGGTTGAGAACCAGCGAACAACTTCGGTTGACGGTAGAACTGCTTGAGCAACAAGTCCTTCGAATGGTGGAACTGCGCTAGAGTCAGCGGCAAGGGTTGCTAGAGTCAGCGGAGGGAGCAAATTTGGAACTATCTCATGGCGTGCTCGAGTCGATTGGGGGCTAGGGTTTATTTAATTTGGTTCTGTTTTGTAAAATAAGAAGTTGTCGGCATTCACAATTGGTGAATTACACTTTCTTTTCTTTCTTTTTTTTTATAAAAACTACTTAACGCATTCCAATTTTATATTCACTCGTATGGTTGTCGTATACCAGTTTCTTAATTTGTGGCATACAAATTTTTTTACTTATTTCAAAAAATAAAAATCAACCAACATGCATACCGGTTTTTTTAAAAAAACTACCATGCGAGTACGAACATACCAGTTTTTTTAGAAAACTGAAATAATACTCTTCACATGGATTTCAGTTAATTTAACTGGTATAAACTTTTGGTGTCTACAAGCATTTTTGTACTAGTGTATGTCTTCAGCTATCTAGACGCATAAGTAATCACTCTGCCTCTCTGCTTCAACACACATCCCAAGCCTAGCTTGGATGCATCACTGTAGACCACAAAATCATCAGATACCACTGGCTGTGCCAAGACAAGAGAAGAAGTCAAACGCCTCTTCAACTTCTCAAAATTCTGCGCACACTGGTCGGTGCACACAAACCTGGTGGCCTTCCTCAGAAGACTAGTCAGGGGGGCGGGAAATCACAGAAAAACCCTCAACAAAGCGTTTCTAATAACCGGCTAGGCCAAGAACGCTACGCACTTCCTTGACGTTCATCGGTGTCGTCCATGCAGCAACATACTCAATCTTCGTCGGGTCAACCATAATCCCGTCGGCGGAGACAATATGTCCAAGGAAAGCAACCTCAGACATCCAGAACTCGCACTTAGGGAGCTTGGCATACAACTCTCTATCCCTTAGAATCAGCAAAACCGTCCTCAGATGACCGGCATGCTCCTCTCTGCTACGAGAGTATACCAAAATGTCGTCAATGAAGACCACCACAAACTGATCAAGGAAGTCGATGAATACACTGTTCATCAACTGCATGAAGACTATTGGGGCATTCGTCAGCCCGAATGGCATCACTACAAACTCATAGTGTCCATAACGGGTACGAAATGTCGTCTTGTGTACATCCTGCTCCCTCACCCTCAATTGGTGATATCTTGAGCGTAAGTCGATCCGGGAGAAAACTATAGCTTTCTGAAGCTGATCAAGTAGATCATCAATACGACGCAGTGGATACATGTTCTTTATGGTAACCTTGTTCAGCTCTCTGTAATCAATGCATAACCTCAAAGATTTGTCCTTCTTCCGCACGAAGAGGACAAATGCACCCCATGGTGAAACGCTAGGGCGTATGAAGCCCTTCTCAGCCAACTCCTCGAGTTGCTTCTTCAGCTCCAACATCATGACAGGTGCCATACGGTATGGGGCCTTCGAGATGGGTCTCGTACCAGGCTCTAACTCTATGCTGAAGTCCACACTCCTCTGAGGCGGCAAGCTCGACGGCTCAGCAAAAACTTCTACAAACTCGCAGACTATTGGAATGTCCTCCAAAGCTAGATTCTCTCCATCTTTCATGGCATAGCACCAGAAGGCATTACATCCCTGTGCAATCAATCTAGCTGCTCGTACGGCGCTTATGACAGAACCCATCTTCCCAAGATTCCAACCAAGGAAGACCTCAATTTGGCCAACCTCGGTAGAGGCTGTAACAATCCGTCTACCAACATGTAAAACCGCATGGTGTCTACGAATCCAATCCATACCTAATATGACTTCTTCATGCATCAATGTCATGACTAAGAAGTCAACAAGTAAAACACGAGTCCCTGAACGAAGGGGACAACTACATATCTCACGGGTACCTTTGACCCAACTCCATCAAGTAAACCTATAGTAAAGGGTATCCCCTCTATGGTAGCTAAACTCAGACACTCAACACATGTATCAAAAATAAATGAATGCGTGGAGCCAATATCAAACAAAACTCTAACAGGTAAACAATGAAGTAGAATGGTACCTGTAGCAGCCGGTGAAGGTGGATCCTCTGCACTCCTCAACTCAAAAGCTCGCCCTCGGGATCCCTTGCATCATTGGTGCCAACATCCCTACCTCTGCCTCTACTCGGTCCTCGAGTAGAACCTTGAGTAGATGGACGCTCTGGGACTCTCTGTTGTCCCTGTGTCTGCTGCTAAGGTGTCCTCTGACCACCTCTTGCTACACTGGCAGGGGAAGAACCCCTGTTGAGATGCAACTCTACCCTGCCTATAGAAGGAAGCTTTGTGGCCTGGTCTATTGATAACACGATTTATGACGTTAGTCTAGGCATCCATTTAGATAACGTTTCTAGCTATTCATGCATAGTTTAGCATTAGTTCGTGACGTTTACATTCAATACATGTATATTTGTCGAGATAGACGTCTACACGGACTTTTGCATGTTTTGTAGGTATTTTGGGAGCTTTTGGAGCCTAATCGATACATCCGAGGATTGTTCCTCGTGATGACTCGTATGCGAGCTCATTAGGAAGCAAGTTAGGAGCAAAGGAGAACACATAGGACCATCTCGGTGCATGCCTTGCACCAAATCATGGCTCAACGATCACAAGAGGACTGAAACACCAGAATCACGGTCACTGGGACATCCATAGCCGTGGAATGGACCGTGATTCCCTCTGCACAGCTGGGACAACTATCCCACGATCTCCATAACCGACTCTTGCAAATGGTGAAGGCTATAAGTACTCCTGCAGGCTGATTCTAAAGGAGATCCTAGACCCACACCTTACCTCACACACATTCTCTCCAATACTCCCTGATTTGGATTTGGATTGGAGTTACTCTTGTAGGAGAAGAAAGACTCCTATTGGAGAAGAAGAGAAGAGCACACCATTCTTAGAGTTTCATAGTTTTTAGAGTGAAGTTTGTTGGAAACATTTTCTAGGGTTGTAATAATGATTCGAACATTCTTTTAAAGGGTTGTAAGTATCTCTTTAAACATCTATTCAGCTCGTTTTTCTTGTTCTACTTGTTTCATCTCTCTTTCATTTCATCCTTTTGATATGGACTCCATGATTTTATGCTTGATGAGTTTTGATAACACGATTTATGACTTAGGTTTAGGTAATCATTTAGATAGATTTCTCACTCATTCATGCATGGTTTAACACTAGTTCACGACGTTTGCACTCAATTCACATATTTTGTCGAGATAGACGTCTACACGGACTTGTGCATTGCTTTGTAGGAATTTTGGGAGATTTAGGAGCTAAATCGATACGTTTGAGGATCGCTCATCAAGATGACACACCCTCGGACTCATTAGGATGCAAGCTGGAGGCTAATGAGGACTCATGGAACCTTGCCAACACAAGCCATGCACCGAATCGAAGCTTAATGATCAAACGCAAAACTGAAGGTCCAAACCACGGTTCACTGGAAGTCCACGGCCGTGGAACTATCTGTGGATTTTGCCAGGTTTTCGTGACAGCTGTGCCACAATCTCTTGGCCAGTTCTTGCAAAGTTGTATTATAAAAGTGGTCCTGTATTGGCTGAGAGAATCATCTTGGAGCAGCTCTTCATTATCCACTATCATCCAATCAAAATATACTCTCAACAAGAAGATTCTTTGAGGGAGGAGGTAGAACGAAGCTACCATTGGAGGAGAGCTTCATTGGAGAAGAAGAAGAACACACCATTGATAGACTTTGATAGCTTTGTAGTGAAGAATTTCGGAATCAATTTCTAGAGTTGTATGAACCATTTAAACCTTCTTTAAGAAGGATTGTGAGTCATTCTAATTCCATTTTCAGCTTGGTTTTGTTCACTTCACTTGTTCATCTCTTTCTCTTCATTATCTTGCAAATGGAAGCTATGATTTTATGTTTGATGATTTTGATTGCTATGATGAATGTTGTAGGCTAAATAGATGTGATTCTAGGGTAAGGAAAGAATGGTTATGGCTAGGACTATGATAGGATGGACTTAGATTAGCCCTTGGATGACTCACTTGCTTGGACGTAGCCTCTGTTGAAGTCCACGGATTGTTCTTGACAAACCACGGCCGTGGACTAGATGGAACAAACCGTGATTCTCCCTGGTTCGATAGATCTAGCTTTAGATTGTTAGAATGTTGAAATCCTAGTGTTTGTTGAGTTAAAACTATCCTACGGTGACCTAGTGTTAGCAACCAAGTGTTAGGAGAGACTTACCCGGTAATCCTTACTCTTAGATTTCAAAGATGACAAAACCTAGGTAGTGGTGAGCCTCATAAGCCGCCATCGGACTAAGTGTGCTAGGATAGTTGCTTAGGACTAACCCTTTTGAGACTTACCCGGTAAGGATAGGTTAGATCTCTAGGTGACAATCCGGTTTGTGTAGAATTCCGTCCCTTAGGTTCTTAGAGACTTACCCGGTGATGAGATCATAGGGATGGACTAGTGGACCAAGAGACCTACCCGGTGATTGATCCCAATTTAGAAACACTTACTCCCAACATATCATAGTTAATCCAAGGAATGATTAAGTAGCTTGAGTCCTATGCCATAACCGGAATTTCCAACCCCTAGAATCAACTTTTCTCTCTTTGATCTATCTTGTTTTAGCTTGTTTGTTTGTGTTGATTTGTTAGCATAGTTGATTTGTTCATTTGCATGATTTGTGATCCTTGATTGATCACCTAAAAACCCACCAAAAACATTTAGATTTTCATTTCTTTATTTCCTTTCCTTTTTCTTCACCTAGATCTTCACTAAACTTAATCACTAATCGAATCAATCTCACCTTAGTCTTTGTGTTCGACCTCGGAATACTATCCCTACTACAAACATCCCGTATACTGTGGGTTTCGCTAGGAGTTAGGAGAAATATAACGAGTATAAATTTGAAACCTATTGCGTATCACACACATCCTGAGCGTAACAAGTTTGATTGTTGAGATGCATACTATTGGCTAAATAGATGTGATTCTAGGGTAAGGAAATGATAGTTATGGCTTGGACTATGATAGGATAGACTTAAACGTATCTTTGGATGATTTGTTTGCTCGAACCTAGCCTCTGTTGTAAATCACGGCCTATTCTAGTAGGTTCCATGGCCGTGGAAGTGATGAACTAACCGTGATTTCGTCTGACTTGCTTGTATTGATAAATCTAAGTGTTAGGTTGTTAGATTGTTGAAATCCTAGTGCTTGTTGAGCTAGATCTATCCTAGGGTGAGCTAGTGTTAGAAACTAAGTGTGAGAAGAGACCTACCCGGTGATTCTTGCTCTTAGATACCGAAGATGATGAACTCTAGGTAGTAGTGAGCCTCACAAGCCGCTATTGGACTGAGTGTGCTAGGATTTATGTTTAGGACTTGCCTTCCCGAGACCTACCCGGTAAGGAGAGGTTAGATCCCTAGATAACAATCCGGTTTGTGTGGAATTCCTAACCTTAGGTTCTTTGAGACTTACCTGGTGATGAGACCTCAGGAACGGACTAGTGAACCATGAGACCTACCCGGTGAATGACTAGATTGCTTGAGTCTTATGGCATAACCGGAATTTCTAACCCCTAGAATCCTCTTTTCTCTCATTGATTACCTATCTTGTGTTTGTGTTTGCTCATTTGTGTTACTATCTTAGTTGTTTGTTAATCTTGCATTATTTGTGATCCTTGATTGGTCACTACAAAACCAAACCAAAACATTGAGATTTTCATTTCTTTACTCCCATTCTATTTTCTTAGCCTAGGTCTAGACTATCCTTAGTCACAATTGATTCAATTTAACCTTAGTCTTTGTGTTCGACCTCGAAATACTATCCTCACTACAAAATGACCCATACAATGTGGGTTCGCTAGGAGTTAGGAAAAATATATTGAGTTATAAATTTAAGACTTTTGCGTGTCACGTTTCTAGCGTAACATTTACCACAGGTAAAGCAAGTCACAACTGGTCAGGGACAATCTGGCCTCAGATGGCCAAGGTCACAACAGTTGTAACATTGTCGTATCTTGTCTACAATGAGTGTAGACGAGGGGTAACTATGTCGTCTCTAGTCTCGTGTAGAACCAGATGCTCCTCCACCTCCACTGGTCTGCCCAGTGCGCTGCCTCTTCTCAAACCGCCTAGTCTGAGAAGCTCTCATCTGACTGACTCGCTCCCTCTCAAAAGCAGAAGCCCGGTCCTGGTAATCAGCTAGGGACTCGCAATGTAATCCCGCCATGTATGAACATGTGCTCTCCCTCAAACAACGAGATAACATATACACATGCTAATCCTGAGATGGTGCAGCTGGACCCAGCAAAGCTAACTCAGTCTGGAAGCGGCGGATGGTGTCTGCAATAGGTACATCTTCAAAACCACCCTCCACGAAGTCTTGTAGCTTCTCCCTCCTCACTGAGGCAGGGCCAAACTGCTCTCTAATCATGCTTCTCATGTGGTCATAACTGGTGGCTCTGGTCCATATAGTCCTCCACCACTGGTGTGCAAGGTCACGGAATAGAGACTATACTAGCTCTATCCGTTTGTCCTCAAGACATCTGATAGACTCTAAAGCTGAGTCTACATGCCCTATCCACACCTCAGTTTGTAACCTTATCTCTCTTGAGAAGGGTGGTACTCCCTGCTGATGAAATGTCTTCAACCTGGCATCTGGTCGAGGCCCTCTGGTCTCCTCTAGTGCTCGAACTGGCTCAACACGTGCAGGTGCAGCTGGCATTTGTGCCGCTCCCTGAGATCTCTCAGAAGTTCCCTCATGCACTGGTAAATCTGGGATGTCTCTGCCAACTCTAATATCCTCCTCAAAACATCGGAGGTACTATCCAAACTCCGGTCCTCCAATGGAGACACGGTCAGCGTCATCAGACTGAGCTCGATGTGAATGATGTCCTCGATCCACCACTCTCCGTCTCTGGAACAACATCTCTACAACCTCCTCGTGTATCTCTTCCACCACCCGTGGATCAGCAGCGGGAACTGGTCACTCAGCTACCACACCCGGAGGACGGGGGTGGTCTACCTCTACCTTTGCCTATAGTGGTAGTAGCTCTAGTCCGAGCCATCTACGGGGTATGCACACCTATCTTATAAGGCTCTATATAGGCCACATATATATATATATATATATATATATATATATAACTACACTGCAAAGATCCATAGCAGAAGTGGCATCTAACCCAAAGCCACATTTAAAACAAAAAACCTTTGAAAACGTCAAACCCCATATGGGTTTTGTTTATTTTACCTATCAAACCTCATTGCAGGTAGCAAGTGCCATTGTGGTCAACCTAAGGCTCTGATACCAACTCTGTAACACCCCGAATCCACGGGACTCGGAGTGCCACATTGGGCGAGGATCTCACAATGGATTATGACCCTAGCCTGACAACAAGTTCACAGGACCTTACAACATTGCACTGACATATATAAAAACAAATACATAAAACTGTGTAAACTATACATCCAAAAGGTAACATAACATAGCCGAGTATATAAACTAAAACCCTCACAAAGGAGGTAACAAAAGATCATACTCACACAGGAGGAAAAAGGTAAAAAAAACCAAAAGCCCACAAATACCTATGTACGAGATGTCCTCGGTCTGCAACTCTGCTAGATCACCTAGCAGCATGCCTATCCTGTGGGGCATCTACATCATGGTAATAAACCATTAGCTATCCATACACATATATAGAGTAATGCATAAGCACAATCACAATAAAGGAAAGATAAACACATTGATATGATTTCACACATTTACCCATTTTATCATCTAAATATAATGGTCATTCACTCAAATCGTATATATATATATATATGAAACTATGTGACACGAGGACCGATACGTCCTTGCCTCTGAGCCTGCTAACCAGCTGCACAAGTATCGGTCACACAATCTGTGTACCCTATGGAAGTAGATTGTGTCCTTCCTATAAAGTCAGTTGGGCCTGACATCAGAGAACCTCCCAAACTCCACGACGGGATGAAAGGGAAAGGTTATCACAACCACGTATACGGGGCAAGCAATAAAACATAGGTCAGTATAAACGACATCTCATGGTATTATAACAACATATAAATCACACACCACACATGCAAACACCCAATATAAGGATGACAGCTAAGTAAGTCCAACGGACTTACCTTAACCTCGATCAAACTCAACCACGATCACCTCTACACTGGAGGGACAACACAACCTATAAACAGGGCATAAAGAGATATATCAATCTCCTAACAACACAAGGGTCACACCTAGACCCAAAGGGATCCATAGGATCATCCTTAACCTAAACTCACAACCTAATGAGCCTCAAAAGCCACACAAGGCATAAACCGATCATAACCTCAACTAAACACAATCTCACACCTCTAGCATGATCCTATACACTCACACAAGGAAATGAGGGAACAAAGACATCCTAAGGAAAGCCTAGAAGCACACACACACCTGCAGAACCAAGACAAGACCCTTGCTGATGCAGGTGGCGCAGGGGCGGCTCAATGGTGGCTCAGGGGCGGATCATGGCCGGCGTTGGGGAGGCTTCAAGGTGGGGCAGGGGCGGCTAGACAACAGGAGATACAACCTTAGCCCTTTCTTCACTTCTTCTTTTGATTCTTTACTCCTTCTTCACTCCAACAACAACATGCATATAACACATACATAAATATACATCAACATAAGCCAAACATGGCTGGAACATGATCCAAGGCTAAGGAATCTAAGCTAGGCTAAGGAAAGAGAGGGAAAGATGAAGAAAAGAAGAAATGAAAAAGAAAAGCCATGGAACTCACCAAGATGAGCTCTCTAGAAGATCAGCACCACACCAACATCACCACAACCAAAGCCATAAAGGATCTCTCACAAACTCAACAAACTCAAGAGAAGATCAAGCAAAGATGATCCAAGGGAGAAGAGAGAAGAAGATGTATGTAAGGAGAGAGAGATGGAACCAAGAAAGGTAAACCCTCATCAGGAGGAAGATATGAAGATTATAAAGGGGTAAAAAGTGTAAAGCACTGGTAAAAGTGTCAAAGAAGACAGATGCAGCACACAAAGCCACAGGGGCGGCCCAGGCAAACTGCAGGGGCGCCCTCAGGGTGACACAGGGACGGTCCAGGCTAATTCCTGGCCCTCAACTCACTCTCTTAGCAACTCAGCAACTAGGCTCTTACATCTGTTGTGATGGGTTGGTGACCCACATTGCTACTTATATGGAATTAGAGATCTTTCTGGGTGTACATTGGTTGCGGCACCGAAGCCGCTAGTGTTGCAAGAGATGATCACACGACGTATACCTATTCCCCGTGGTCTTGGCACACCTTGTGTTGTCATGCCATGGGAAACGAAGTTTCCGATGGGTATAGTTTGGTCATCATAGTTCTCAGTTTATGATCATCAGTATTGGTCGGCTGCTGCTAGAGGGGCAACTAGAGGATACGTTGATGCGGATGGCATTGGAGGAGATGATGCCATGGATACCGGTACTGATACCGGCGGCCCTAGCATTCCCACCGTTGAACTTGACGACGAGGCCACGGAGGACGAGAGAGAGGCGCCTACACCTCTAGCTAACATCCCATCACCACCTCAGCTGTGAGTCCGCTGCCGTAGAGATCCTAAGGCGCATCAGAGGATAGATGATCTCGAGAGGCATATGAAAGACTCTTACGCAGCCCTACGGACGATATCACCCAACGTTTCGATGCTCATTGCAGATCTACTGATGGATGGACACATCGTATGGAGGAGAGCCATCACTACCATCGTCAAATGATGTAGCTGCAGTTTCAGCAGATGATGGGCTATGCATTTGATCCGTCCCAGTACCCTTACATTCGACCACCACCACCGCCAACTGATGAGGATTGAGCTTCATGGAGTTTATTTTCTTATTATTATGTAGTTCATCTTATGTCCGGTGAGTACTTTGTTTCTATGACTTATATTTGACCGATTGGGATATTGTGTCCTAAGTATGGGGTGTTTGTATTATTTGACCTACTTGACTTGTTTGTATGACTCTCTTATCGGATTTTATCTTATTTGGCTTTTGAAGAACCGTTAGGTGAATATAAAGGATGAAGATACTCTAGAAGGGGATTGAATAGAGTATGAGAACTTTTCGCAAAACCAATCTCAATGCCTTGAAATCAATTTCAAGGGCCTTGATGTCGATCTCAGTTCTTTGTGAAACTTTGATTTCAAGGGCTTTGAAACAACTTTCAAGGGCCTTGACTTTGAACTCGTGCAAAACAAAGTTAGTCACAATAAACAATATATAGTGCGGAATGTCAAAGAACGACACAAGGATATGTTTACGAAGTTCAGCTCTAAATAGCCTACTCTCCGTCCCAGGGTATAGCCTTCAGATCTAACTATCTATGATCAGATTCAAAGAGTCCTAGATACAAACTAGAAGAAATCCCCTTCTTCTCTCACTCTAGCCAATGCTACGATCTAGCTCCAACTCTTCACCTTGCTATAATAGCCTAGTTACTTCGTAGAGTAACACGCACTCAAGTATAACACTCTTTAGATATGCCAATGGAGCTCTCGAGTTTTATCTCTCTCTATGGGATAAAGTTTTTAGAAAGAGAGAAAGAAAAACTATTTATTGAATGAAGATAACTTTGGATCGCTTGAAGACTATGGATGTTTCTGTGCAGGCTTGTGTGTTTTTGTTCTTCAAAAGCCATCTTCATTTATAGTCTTCTATGGAGTGGTCTTCTACCCGTTGGAGAGATGGCCATTTGAAGATGATTCTTCTTCTCCATGAAGATCGCTTCCTGTTTGAGATGAAATAGAGGTTGTAGATCTTCATCACCTGAGAACAGGTTGATTTCTCAGCTCCTTAATCTTCTTGTTATTGTTGAACAATAATGTAAACCGGAGATGACAGAGAATCTTGATGCTTTTTGGTTGAGGATCTTTTGAAAAGATCTCTAACATTTGGTTGGTAGAGATCTTCGCTTGATCAAATCTTCTTGTTGAGCAAATCTTTCCTAGAAGATCTTCTTAGTAATTTGAATTCTTGTATCGTGCGGCCTTAACGTCTTTGTTCCTTTGAAATCCACTTCAAGGCCTTTGAGATTTTTTCGTTGTGTAACCTTGTCTTCCTTGTTCCCTTGAAATCCATTTCAAGGCCTTTGAAATCTCCGATAGAACCGGCACTTAATCCAAACCAACCAAGCATCTCGAGAATATAATTAATACATTGTTAGTGTATCAAACTACTACATTTGTGTTTAAATCTTCCATCATCAACACCTGTAAAACATTATAATCAAGGTGGAGTTTTCAATCTCCCCCTTGATGAAAGACAACACAAATGTTTATCGTACCTGCATTTGTTAGTTAGCAATGCATATATAAATTTCAACTTAAAATGTAGAATGCAGAATATCGAATGTCGGATCACATTCATTCTCCCCCTTTGTCTTTCAACAAGGGAGAAAAATAGTTAAAGCAAGAGAGTTTTTTAATATTACAGACCAAAGAGTATTTCCACAAAACCCAAAAAAAGTTTTACTCAAACACCAAGCTCAATTTTCCTCATAGAATGTAACGTCCTATTTTTTTTTACGCGTTTGCGATATTTATTTTCCAGACTTCTATCGATATTTTTTTTAGCTTAAATATTTTATTAAAAGTATTTATCCCCGAGTATATTCATTTATTTGATACGTACATATTTTCGTATTTTATTGCGGGAAAGTTAAAAACTTTTCGATCTAAAAGATCCGTTCAGTTCGTTTCGATCGAGTTTATTTTAATGTTATTATTGTTATTCCTATTTCTTTTTTTTTCTTTTTTTTTCTCATTCCCTGCCTTGTCTCACTCAGAGACCTGCCGCCCCACATCCTGTGATTCATTGCCACCTACCCTATGCCTGTTGCTGCTAAATCGAGGTTGGCCCCTCGTTTCACCTCCTCACACAGCAGCTCCCTTCTCCCTCAGTGTTGCCATATCTTCTCATCCATCTCCCCCCTTCTCTGTAATTGCTGCTTGATACCTACAACCTTCTTCATCTTGCTCCTCACCATCAAAGTCCCTCGGGAAGCCCTAACCGGCGCTCTACCCACTCTCCTCTTGTCCCACCGGATCCGGGAGAACCAGGGAAGCCATGGAATTCGCTGTCTGTTCAGAAGCTCCGCCCCAGCCTCGCCGGAGCCAAACTTGGAACCACCGTCTCCTTCCCCCCTTCTTCTCCGCTTACCTGTGCAGCCCCTCCTGCTTCAATGAGCACCGTCAGTCGGAGGAATTCGCCGCTGCACACCGGGGAGCAGCCACCATCGTCGCCGGAAGAAGGCGCCTTTATCACGCCTTTGGCCGCCGGGAGGCCCTCTCTGCATGTCCTTCTCCCGGCAAACAGTAAAGGGTTAAAAACCCTATTTGTTAAATTCTAATTGGGGCCCGATTATTTGTGTTATTTGCAATTTTAACCTAGTGTTTTATATTTACAGATTTGACCCACAGTTTCGGCTTTCGCATTTATACCCTTGCAGAAGTTATTTATAGAAAATGCCCCAAGTTTTTAATGACGAATTATGACCCATATTTCTAAAATGGTATATTTTGCCCCGCAAGATATGTTAGCGAGTTTTAACCTTGGAGTTTAAATACGAGTTTAGTTCACATATATATATATATATATATATATATATATATATATATATATATATATATATATATATATATATATATATATATAGATGAACATTATCAATTAGTCGCTTTGTTGGATTTATTTCGGAATATGACCCAAAGTTTATTTCGGGAAATGGCCAAGTTTCGAGAGTTTTTTAGTTGTCCGGAAAGTTGTTTTTGTTTTGACCCGTATTTATAAATTGTTGTGATCACCCCGGAAAATGCTTTGCGAGTTTTACCATTGTTTTTAAAGAGGGGCTTCCTTAGATTTTTATATGCGTTAATCTCCCTTCCAAAATTAGCATTTAAGCTAATTTTGTGTAGCTTTGGTTTTATGTCCGGAAGCGCCCCGATAAAGGCCTAACGAGTCCAAGTTCGACATCCATCTTGACGTCGTGTGAGTATTCTCTTCCTCGATTTAGTTATGTTTAGTATTAGTATCATGCTATGTTGGATAATCTAGCATAACTTAGAGGGAATGTCAAATAGTGGCTTTGGACCTTAGGTGAGTTTTGAGGATTTATGATCGTTACAAGGATTGAGGTCTTGATGTTATCTTGTGAGGATTGTAGGGCTTTGAGTGTTCGGGTTGATCTTGTGAGGTTATAAGGATTGAGATTATAGTTATATGATCTTGTTGAGATTGTGGAGACTAGGACGAGAGTATCCTACCATGTGTTGTGATGGTTATGACCTTGTGAGATTGTTGGGATTATGAGTCGTGATCCAATCATGATTATGGTTTATGATCTTGCGAGATCATTGGGACTAGAAGTCTATGGACTTCTAGCATGCGAGAGAGGTGTTGATTGTGTGCCTTGTTTTGACCAGGCATTGAGTGTCTTCCTACGGGAAGCTGAGAGCGGGATATTGCAGAATTATCTTTGAGAGAGGTAAGTCTTCGGACTTACTTAACTCGTATTCTCTGTATTAGTTTCAATGCGTGTTTGGTGGTGTGTGTTTATTGTTTATGTGTGTGTTTATTGCTTATGTTATAACATCAAAACCGGTAATAGGACCACCGACTTTATATGTTTATATTTGGCCCAAGTGTATGATAACGGGCGGTGACCTCTTGTTCAGTCCAAAATGGGGATGACTGGGAGGTGCCTTGCGACCAGCCCATCGGGTGATGCTGATCCGCATCAAGTACAAACCTGTATGGTGAAAGGGGACAATGGCGAGATCTTTAAGATTCTCGTGTCACAAAAGAAGTTGAATTAGAACGGGATATGACCTAATAATAAAAAGATAATAATCCAGATTGTGTGTTTTGGAAAATATTGTGTGTTTATGATGCCTTATGTGTGTGTGTGCCAATACCATGATTCTAATGCCTTGAATGCTAGCTAACGGTTTTATACCGATATTGTTGTAGTTGCTTTGCAGGTTAGGGATGCGGCCGAGAGATCCGGAAGAGTGGGCAGCCGGGGTCCGTACATTTTAGGATGGGTTTTGGGGGTTGTATTTATGTATTGTTTATGGTATTAGGTATGTCTCATGTATGGCGTTTGCCTTTGGAGTTGTATCTCGGACGGAGTCTTTCGTTGTTTTCTTTTGGGGTTCATAACATTGCATTAAAATGAATTTCGGTTTTGCCTTTATTTGTGTCTTGTTGTAAGATCCGGTGAAATTGTTGTCGGGCTAAGGGTCGGGACCCACTGTGAGGTCTCAACCCGTAGCGCCCCGAGTCCCGCGAATTTGGGGTGTTACAAAAGTGGTATCAGAGCCCTAGGTTGACAACAATGGCACTCGCAATCTTCTAAAGGCCGAATAAGGAATAAACAGAACCCCGCGGGTTCTGAGTTTTCGTTTTCAAAATCACATGCATGAGTCGGGGTAGAATGTACGGACCACCACTCCTCCGTGGATCTCGGCAGCATAGTTTATTGGATTTTTAGTATATATATATATATGTATAGAGATATGTGTAGTTATGTAGATATTTATCGTGGGCCTAGGATGTTGTTGGAATATTATTATATGTGGATTATAGTTATGCATGATGGACTTGTTATGTGAAAATGAAGGCATGATTTTTATATTGATATTTGTACATGTGGCATGATGATATCATATAAGTGTTGGGACCTTGTTTTGTTGTAATAGTTATGCTTGGATGTGATATGTTGGTTATAGCAATGTGGACATAGGACTTATATAGTCATATACATGTACTAGGATATATAGTAGCATATGGTTTTTGAACCTTATAGTTAGGATGATAGAAAGCTATCATCGCACCTTGAACAATGCCTTTTGGCTTAGGATAGTGTCACTACGAAGACGAAAATGCTCAAGTATCGAGTTGAACATCACGTTTTAGTGAGCACCCCGGTGATTTCTCAAACTCCTTAGAGAGTGTCTACACAACCATATGAAGACTAGAGATGACGTTAACCGCAAGGGCAAACAAAGAGAAGAGAACCTCGAGTCAACATAAACAAAATCGAGATGGAAACTATACAAATAGGGAAGCGATATGAAGTTGTGGGAGTGGTTACGAGAAAGCGATGACGAGTACCAATGAAGTGAAGTCGAGACAAAGAACCTAATATTCTTCCAAGTGACGTGTCGATAAAACAAAGATGTGTATCGAGAAGAGGAGGAGTACATTCTTGCAAGGGTGAAAGTGGTCTTGCATTAAGACGTGAAGTTATCCTAAGTGCTCCTAAGCATGGGAGTCAGGAAGTGAAGTGTGGTCGAATTATTACGAGGATTTAAGAAATATGTAATTTAAGCTTACAGAGGAACTAGAAAGTGAAGTGACGGTTGTACGAGATCCTAAGTAGGAGACTTCTTCGGAAATACTAGAATTACCAGGAAGACCACGTAGTGGAAGCCCACATAGTAGAACTACCTTGTGGAGTCAATTGCTTTCCATCATGGTAATGAGACTGAGCAACGCTAAGAAGGAGAAAGTGGGTGTGGGTGATGGTCTTCAAAAGATGAAAGATGCAATAAGGAGCTTTATCGGAAGATGAAGGATACCGATCGAGAGAAGAGCGAGTAGTTACTAACGATAGAAATGTAGGAAAGATGCCCTTACAAGATATTATGAAGAACGGTTAAGACTACGAAGTTGGATCGTATAACACTAGGGAGGTATAGTAATATTAAGGAAGCGGAAGGAAGAGAGGAGTGTAATAGGAGCAAACGTTTGAAGGAGAGTAAAATGAGCTAATGGAGATTAAGGTAGAGTACCCCGAGGAGGGTAGCCTTCATAAGAGTGGTAACATGGAAAGTGTAGTTGAATGGTAAGTCGTTAACCTCGGAGAAGATCAGATATCAGTTAATCGGTGACAACTAAGAACGCGCAAGTGCGGGTTGTCAATTGATATGTGTAGATGGGAAGAGTAAACCAGACTATGGGAACATAGATGATCGCCAACAAGAGCTGGGAGTATTCACGGTGGATCAATGCCCATAGTAAGGGGGTAATATCGACGGAGCGCATTTGTTTTAATTCAAATAATGTGGAACGAGTTCAAGCAGGGATTGGCATATGGAGGAACGCCACGGGTTGCAACTTTTAAGGTTTGATCATGGTAAGGGGAGCTTGTGGATCAAGCGTAAGATGAGGCTTTCATTGTTGTTGTGCGTAGACGGGCGTATAATAAGAGGATGCATAGTATGTTTGTTCTGATGAAATGGATGGTCTGTTTCCGCAAGCAAAAGCTATGTTAGATGTTTCAGACTCACATGGAAGAACCATGGTGGCTATGACGTGAAAGGGAGGACCTAGATAAGGGCAATGTTGCGAGCTTAAAGTTTATGATGCTAGCGTTAGAGAAGTAATGAGTAGGATATTTCAGTGATTTTGGAGGGGAATTTCTTCTAGCATTTTCAAGGAGCATATTGGTACGTTTTTAAAGTGTTAATAAAATACCAAGAGATGCATAAGGCGACCAATAAGAGTAAGAGGAGACTGGGGTTTTGGAATTGATGCTGAGAAGATATATACAAGAAGTATACAAAATATTGAGGTTAGAGCCATTACGGTCAGTTTGACGCTACAAAAGAAAATGAAGTGTAAAGTTCTGCACCTATTTGAAGAAAGGACGTCTATGGTGAAAGCTTGTGAAGAATACGAAGAGCTCCTCCCATAAGTTGGCATGTCATAGAAAGCAAAGAAGATTATATCGAGTTGTTATAAGGTATGATCAAGTCATATAATCAAGACCTTTGTGACTGAACACAGCGCGAGATCCAAAGATGTTACTATCGCAATTCCTTTGAACGGAGAAGAGGGATTAAGCTGAAGTATTTCTCAACCAAGTTTTCAAGAGTTAGAAAAATTAGAGCAAGTCTCTCGAGTTCCGTAGATGAAGGATCTTCGAAAGAGGACGGTGAACATAGTAGCGACAGAATACAAGGGCTGAAGGATGTCACCCTAGCAGATCGGGGTGGAACACTTGTCGAGTGTTAGGACCAGGTTGTGTCGGTCCCTTTACGACATGAGATGGGTAGAGAAAAGATGGGACCGAGATAGAACGGATTCCAATGCATCAAAATGTGAATTTTACCGCTAAGATTGATTTGGGCTCAACTCCCATTTCTAAGGCGCCGTACAAAAGACATCAATAAATTATACCCATAAGGATACTCGAATTGAGGATGCAATCAAAGGAGCAATTGCAAGGACTTGTTGACAAAGGTTCATTAGAACCAATGCACTGCCATAGAGAACACCATAAGTTATCTTAAACTCTTGATTTGAAGTTATTATGAGAACACAAGAATTGTTGTGAAAAAGATAGACAATTCTCTCCAATTGAACATCGATTACCGTGAGTCAAAGGGCAAGTATTCCTAACAACGAATGGATGATCTACTCGATCGGTTACAAGGGTCGGTAGTATCTTATGAGAATGATTTAAGGCCTGATTTTCACCAATTGAAAATTCGAGTTTGAGATATTGCAAGTAAGAAATATTGGACCAATCAGAGTCACTACGAGTTGTAGTTATTCCATATAGGCTTATTGATGCCCTGAATAAGATATTTTTGGGCTACTCTTGAAAAGGAGAGAAGTCGTATAACAAGATGTCTCGGGACGGCAAACCCCGAGATATATGAAAGAACTTACAAGTTTTTTTTGATGTGCTGAGCATTACCAGATCTGTGAAGAGAGATGTTGTATAACACCAATTATGGTATCCTCCAGATGACAACGAAGTATTGAATGGGACGAAGAATTGTCAATAGAAGTGTTGAGAGTTAAGAGAAGATTCATCGGTGCAACTGTTTTTACATTGCCTCGAGGTATGATGGGTTTGACTTGTACGAGTTATTCTTCAAGACAAGATCTTGATCGAGTATTGAGGAACGATGTAAAAGTAATAGCGTACGTGTCTCGTTAGTGAATTAGTGGGAAGTGAAGTACTTCCTCCATTAGTGGGACTTACTTCATGAATTGAAGAAAACATAACATTAAAGTTTGGTTTGACAAGAACCAAAGCCAAGGTGTAAATGGGAAGATTCAATTTTCTTAGTTAGAGACGACAAAGAGAAACATAATGGAAAGGTTGCTTTAGGAAAGACCCGAGAAGGAAGTTGAGTTTCCGATATATCGAACCTTTTTGAGATCTTAGTGCGAGTCGGGATAGTGGTTTACCGGTTGGCGTGGACGCTGAGAGTAGAGGGTGTTCACCCGGTGTTTTATGTGTATTAATCGAGAGAGTATATATACATGACTCGAGACATATTGTTTGTCATGATGATCTAGTAGCAGACGGAGAACCAATGAGGCTAATAGGAAGACGAAGGATAGTATCTTTGGTTGAGTTTTTCACACGACTAGTAATATCGATGGAATCGATGGGTTAGACCTAGTTCTTCCCTTAGTTGTGTATATGTGTGATGTTATATGTGGTTTTGTGCCCGTGACGGAATTAGTTTTATGTCCGGTTATATATCTTGCGGTGGTAGTTCGAGTAGTTTGTGTGTATAGATTAGAAGGTTTAAGCCATCTTAGATCGAGAGTTCATACCCTCGGCCTTAAGGGACCGAGAAGTTCGGCGTGTGGCAAGTTTCGGGACGAAACTTGTTTTTAGGAGGATATGATGTAACGTCCTATTTTTTTTATGCGTTTGAGATATTTATTTTTCAGACTTCTATCGATATTTTTTTAGCTTAAATATTTTATTAAAAATATTTATCCCCGAGTATATTCATTTATTTGATACGTACATATTTTCGTATTTTATTGCGGGAAAGTTAAAAAGTTTTCGATCTAAAAGATCCGTTCAGTTCGTTTCAATCGAGTTTATTTTAATGTTATTATTTTTATTCCTATTTCTTTTTTTTTCTTTTTTTTTTCTCATTCCCTGCCTTGTCTCACTCAGAGACCTGCCGCCCCACATCGTGTGATTCATTGCCGCCTACCCTATGCCTGTTGCTACTAAATCGAGGTTGGCCCCTCGTTTCACCTCCTCACACAGCAGCTCCCTTCTCCCTCAGTCTTGCCATATCTTCTCATCCATCTCCCCCTTCTCTGTAATTGCTGCTTGACACCTCCAACCTTCTTCATCTCGCTCCTCACCATCGAAGTCCCTAGCGAAGCCCTAACCGGCGCTCTACCCACTCTCCTCTTGTCCCACCGGATCCGGGAGAACCAGGGAAGCCATGGAATTCGCTGTCTGTGCAGAAGCTCCGCCCCAGCCTCGCCGGAGCCACACTTGGAACCACCGTCTCCTTCCCCCCTTCTTCTCCGCTTACCTGTGCAGTCCCTCCTGCTTCAGTGAGCACCGTAGCAATTCGCCGTTGCACACCGGGGAGCAACAACCATCGTCGCCGGAAGAAGGCGCCTTTTTCCCCGCCTCTGGCCGCCAACAAGCCGCCGGGAGGCCCTCTCCGCACGTCCTTCTCCCGGCAAACAGTAAAGGGTTAAAAACCCTATTTGTTAAATTCTAATTGGGGCCCGATTATTTGTGTTAATTGCAATTTTAACCCAGTGTTTTATATTTACAGATTTGACCACAATTTCGGCTTTTGCATTTATACCCTTGCAGAAGTTATTTACACAAAATGCCCCAAGGTTTTAATGAAGGATTATGACCAATATTTCTAAAACGGTATATTTTGCCCCGCAAGATATGTTAGCGAGTTTTAACCTTGGAGTTCAAATACGAGTTTAGTTCACACACACACACACATATATATATATATACATTATCAATTATTCCCTTTGTTGGATTTATTTCGGATTATGACCCAAAGTTTATTTCGGGAAATGGCCAAGTTTCGAGAGTTTCTTAGTTGTCCGGAAAGTTGTTTTGGTTTTGCCCCGTATTTATAAATTGTTGTGATCACCCCGGAAAATGCTTTGCGAGTTTTACCCTTGTTTTTAAAGCGGGGCTTCCGTAGATATTTATATGCGTTAATCTCCCTTCCAAAATTAGCATTTAAGCTAATTTTGTGTAGCTTTGGTTTTAGGTCCGGAAGCGCCCCGATAAAGGCCTAACGAGTCCAAGTTCGACATCCGTCTTGACGTCGTGTGAGTATTCTCTTCCTCGATTTAGTTATGTTTTGCATTAGTATCATGCTATGTTGGATAATCTAGCATAACTTAGAGTGAATGCCAAATAATGGCTTTGGACCTTAGGTGAGCTTTGAGGATTTATGATCGTTATAAGGATTGAGGTCTTGATGTTATCTTGTGAGGATTGTAGGGCTTTGAGTGTTTGGGTTGATCTTGTGAGCTTATAAGGATTGAGATTATAGTTATATGATCATGTTGAGATTGTGGAGACTAGGACGAGAGTATCCTACCATGTGTTGTGATGGTTATGACCTTGTGAGATTGTGGGGATTATGAGTCGTTATCCTATCATGATTATGGTTTATGATCTTGCGAGATCATTGGGACTAGAAGTCTATGGACTTCTAGCATGCGAGAGAGGTGTTGATTGTGTGCCTTGTTTTGACCAGGCGTTGAGTGTCTTCCTACGGGAAGCTAAGAGCGGGATATAGCGGAATTATCTTTGGGACAGATAAGTCTTCGGACTTACTTAGCTCGTATTCTCTGTATTAGTTTCATTGTGTGTTTGGTGGTGTATGTTTGTTTATGTGTGTGTTTATTGCTTATGTTATAACATCTAAACCGGTAATAGGACCACCGAATTTATATGTTTATATTTGGCCCAAGTGTATGATAACGGGCGGTGACCGCTTGTCCATTCCAAAATGGGGATGACTGGGAGGTGCCTTGCGGCCAGCCCATCGGGTGATGCTAATCCGCATCAAGTACAAACCCGTATGGTGAAAGGGGACAAGGGCGAGATCTTTAAGATTCTCGTGTCACAAAAGAAGTTGAATTAGAACGGGATATGACCTAATAATAAAAAGATAATAAACCGGATTGTGTGTTTTGGAACATGTTGTGTATTTATGATGCCTTATGTGTGTGTGTGAAAATACCATGATTCTAATGCCTTGAATACTAGCTAACGGTTTTATACCGATATTGTTGTAGTTGCTTTGCAGGTTAGGGACGCGGCCGAGAGATCCGGAAGAGTGGGCAACCGGGGTCCGTACATTTTAGGATGGGTTTTGGGGGTTGTATTTATGTATTGTTTATGGCATTAGGTATGTCGCATGTATGGCGTTTTCCTTTGGAGTTGTATCTCGGCTGGAGTCTTTCGTTGTTTTCTTTTGGGGTTCATAACATTGCATTAAAATGAATTTCGGTTTTGCCTTTATTTGTGTCTTGTTGTAAGATCCTGTGAAATTGTTGTCGGGCTAAGGGTCGGGACCCACTGTGAGGTCCCAACCCGTAGCGCCCCGAGTCCCGCGGATTTGGGGTGTTACATAGAACTTCCTTTTTCCTTCCGATGAAGACTTCTAATAGCTCCACTCATCCATTTCAGCTGCTAAACGTCGTTTCTTTTCTTCAGCTCTTCGTTGCTAAACTACTTCATACTCCACTATTGGTAGAAAAGTTGGCTCAACATGAGTTGGATACAAAATTGATTTATTTTGTACACGCCGTTTGCAATTCATCAACCCATTCTCAACTTTCTCTTGAATATGTTGAGCTACATCTTCAAGCATGGGCAAAATACTTCCCATAGTAGTCAGTGCAAGAGCATTCATTAAGTACATTTCATTGACCTTAGTATTTATGGTAGATAGCAACTCAAAATTTTCATCCATTCTTCTCTTAGTATCGAACTGGAAATCAGACAGTTCACAATTCAAACATACCATCTCTTTTTCACAATCTTCTAACCTGATTTCTGGAATAGATGATGTTCGAGCTTCTTGAGTTAAAGTTGTAGTAGCTCCATTTCCTTTCAAAGTCCATTTTCCTGAAAAGTCTTCTCAATCCCAAGTCATTCTAAGTAGTTCTAATCAATCTTACTAGATATTGATTGTCGATCTTCAACAGACGTATCAATTTTGAAATAATCAAAGATCTTAGGCAATAAGTTTCCATAAGGTAGAGGAATGAGTCGCTTAGAGTTGACATAATGTATCAAATGGTTGAGAATGAGATTAGGTACATCAATATCTAGCTCAGACATAATCAGATGAATTAGTTCCAAGGATTGGCCGTCAACAATTCTCTTGAGTTTGCACGAGGAACAACACATCGAACTAGAATGGTAAACACGATTTTGACCACCAAGGTTAGAGAAGTATGGGTAAGTTGGCGAGAGGTTGAATTTGAAACAATAAACTTTTCCATAGCCATTCGAACACTCTTTGATCGGAAAGGATGATTGAACACAATATCTGTAGGAATTCCAAAAATCTCGGTAAAAACAAAAGAGATGAGCGAAATTGGGGTACCTTTCACTGAAGATTCAAGAGTGAGAATTCCTTTGTCCCTTTTTGAGATGAGATTAAGATAAAACATCCCCATGAGTCGTGGAAAAGAAAAATCTCAAAGGATTAGGACTTTTCAAGTAATAGAGCGCTTGAGCTTGTTTATGCACGGAATCTGAAGAGTTTCAAGAAAATCAGTATCCACCAGATCACACTTACAGAGCGGTCGATTGTGAAAGTCATCAAGCCAAGATCTTGAAGCTTGAAAATTGATAAACCAAGATTTGGGAAGACCATTAGTCTGAGAGATTTCCAAATCCTCAATTGATGTTTCTCCCATTATAAACGAAGAACTCTGAACATATTTCTTTTTCTACGCTTGAGGAGTGGATTTCTTGCTTCTGGGAGCCATGAGTGATGTTTGAGAAACAAAATAACGGTTTTGACAAGGGTTTTTGTAAAAGAGTAGAATGAAAAAGATAGAGGAATCTGACCTATTAAATAGATACAAATAAAAACAAGATCTTGAAAATTTTCTAATAAAAAACCAATATCTTATTCATAAATACATCAAAATAAAAACAATTTAAGGTTTGAAATATCTAAAATAATCCTTAAATTTATCCGTAATTTAATTTACCCTTGGAATCATGTTTCAAGGCCCTTGAATTGCCTTTCAAGGCCCTTGAAAACATTAATTGGGCTGCTTACGTAGGAACAAATAAAATGATTTACTCCCCCTACGCTAATGTTTCCTTGTTCAACATACCAAGCTCTAATCTAATAATGTTAAATTGTTCCTCAGGAACAAGCTTGGTAAAGATATCTGCAAGCTGCAAGTTTGTAGATATAAAAGAAATCGAAACATCACCTTTCACAACATGATCACGTATGAAGTGATGCCTTACATCAATATGCTTAGTCCTTGAATGCTGCACAAGATTTTTAGTTATCGAAATAGCACTAGTATTATCACATTTTATAGGAATACCTTTTAAATCAGAGCCGATATCACGAAGTTGTTGAGTAATCCATAGAATTTGTGCACAACAGGCTCCCGCAACTATATATTCAGCTTCGGTTGTGGAAAGAGCAACACAATTTGCTTCTTGGAGTGCCAACTAATTAGGGATGACCCTAACAATTGACAACATCCAAAAGTGTTTTTCCTATCGACCTTATAACCTGCAAAGTTTGCATCTGAATAGCCAACAAGGTAAAACGAGCTTTGACGTGGGTAACATAACCCTAGATTCTTAGTGCCATTGAGATACCGAAAAATTCTTTTCACGTTAGTTTAGGCATTCAATTAGATAGTTTTTCCCGTTATTCATGCACGGTTTGGCATTAGTTCATGACGTTTACGCTTAATTCATGCATATTTCTAGAAAAGACGTCTACACGAGCTTTTGTCGGTTTTGTAGGTTTTTTGGGGATCTTTTGGACATTAATCGATACATTCGAGGATCAAGCCTCGTGGTGGTACACATCCAAGGCCTTGAAGGAACATAATTGGAGCAATCAAGGGCACAAGGACCCTTGTTGGTGCAAGCAATGGAGCAACTCATGGCTAGATGATCATAACAAGTTTCTATTGAAGAAAATCGACCTACACTCAGGAAAATCGGCTGATTTTTCTGTCTGGGTCGATTTACTGGCCTTTGACAGCTTTTGCCACGTGTCCCACGATCTCTTTGCCCGGCCCTTGCTTCTTTGTGGAGTATTTAAGTGGTCCTGCAGGCTGATTTGGGGAACCCTCTCCTTCCTTTTGGACCCTTCTCCTCTAGCATCTTCCCAAAGACTCTTCCATTGTAGCCTCTCTTCAAGGCACCCTTGTGGGTGTTCTTGAGAGAGATTAGTGTTAATTTTAGTTTTGTAGTGAGATTCGAGTGATATTTGTGAAGAAACTTGTTGAAGGTTGTAAGATCTGACTTGGAGCTACATTTGGTGTGTTGAAAGACCTTTCTTTGAACTCAAATCCAGCTAAGTTTCATTGCTTTCATTTCCTTACTTCATCTTCTTGCTATGGATTACATGTATGCTTGTATGATGATTTTAGATCTTGAAATGCATGTTGTTGGCTAGTTTATTGTGATTCTAGAGTGATGGATTGATGGTTATGGCTAGGGTGATGATAGAAATGACTTATATGTTAGTTTAGGATGATTTTTGTGGCCGAAACCTAAACCAGAGGAGAAAAATCGACCTGTTCTTCAGAGTAAATCGGCCGATTTTTGCTATGATCCACCCGATTTTTCCTTATGTTGCTCTTTAATTGATGAATCTGTATGTTAGGATGTTAGATTGTTGAAATCCTAGTGTTTGTTGAGCATAATATAGTTTAGGGTGATCTAATGCTAGCAAACTAAGTGAGGAAAGAGACCTACCCCGTGATTTCCGATCTTAAATACCAAAGATGATGAACTCTAGGTAGTAGTGAGCCTCATAAGCCGCTATTGGACAGAGTGTGCTAGGATTGTTGCTTGAAACTTACCTTTTCCGAGACTTACCCGGTAAGGAGAGGTTTGCCCCTTAAGTAGTGTCCGGTTTGTGTAGAATTCCCAACTTTACCTCCTTGAGACTTACCCGGTAATAGGAGTTTGGTGCGGGATTAGTGAAGCATGAGACTTACCCGGTAATTGCTTCCATTAGAGAAACACCCTTTCCCAACACCGCAACCTTGTCCTTAGAATCTTTAGAAGTTTTAGTCCATTGCCATAACCGGGAAGCTTGATCTCTAGAATCCACTTCTCTTACCTTTTATCTCATATCTTGCATTCGTGTGTTTGTTTGCTTGTTTGATTTGCATATTTTATGATCCTTGTTTGATCACCCCAAAACCAACCAAAAATATTGTGTTTCGCACCTTCTTTATTCCTCATCTCATCTTAGTTTAGATTTGCACTATCTTTGATCATTGAATGACTTGATTTCGCCTCAGTCCTTGTGTTCGACCTCGGAATACTTTCCTTCCTACATAACGATCCGTACACTGCGGGTTTCGCTAGGTAGTTTAGGAGATTAGATCGAGTTTATAAATCTAAAGCTTTTTGCGTGTCACATCCTAGCGTAACAGTTCTCACAACTTGATTCAAGTGTCCGAACAAGTGACTTCAAGAGCCAACAAGAAACTTTACTCTTAAACAAAATAAATAAAGAATATGGTCATGGTAATATTAGGAAATAATAGAAATAAAAATAATTCAAACATGATAGGAAGATAATGTTTGTACATAAGAGAAAAAACATTGTCTAGAACTGAGAACTGGATAACTTGACGTAGTGGAAACAAGTTGAAAATTTGAAAAAGCTGGTAATATGTACAAGGGGGAAATAAAGCAGCATAACCAAGCATTCAAAAATCTTGTACATATAATTTGGTGATGGGGAAGATGACCTGAACTTCAATTGCAGCCTCACGTCCCACAATTAACATTTGAAATGCCCCTCTCTATGTTAGAGAACCCCGAAATGAAGGCAAATAGAGTTTTTTTTTTTCAACAATGAGATATGCCTCAAAAGAGAGAAACATTATATATGAGGAATTAACAAAGTGTAACACCCCAAATTCTGAGAACTCCGGGGGCTACTGGTTAGGACCTCACAATGGGTCCCGACCTTAGTTTGACAACAACTTTACTTAGATCTTACAACAAGGCACAAATGTATTTAACACAATTTCAAAACATATTATTTTTAATGTATGAATGTACACATGTTGCAGCCTTACAAAACATATATATAGATACATAACATGCATGTCATATGGGAGACCCCCTGTCCCCATCTAATGAATACGTGGACCCGGCTGACCATCCGTTCCGGATCTCTATGCAACTGTCTATCTCTACAAATCCACAACACGGATAAAACCGTGAGCAAACATTCTATGCATAAGTATAAAGGTAAAAGCACAAACACACAACATACACAATCAACATGCAACACTCAATCCTTTTTATTATCTTTTAATTAGGTGATATGTCATTACTAATGATACTTATTTTGTGACACGAGGGATTATCAAACCTCGCCCCTGTCCCCGTCTACCAACGCGGAATGGTACTAATGTATTTGACCGTCTACCGGACTGGGCTGGTCGTAGGGAACCTCCTACTCTCTCGCAAGAGCTAGGCAGATGATGTCACGACCCGTTATCATACACTTGGGTCAATTACGTAAATAATAAAGTAGGCCTAATCAGGTTTCGTTATTTATCATAATTAACAAACACCACTCATACACCTTACACTCATACATGAAGCCAGCTAAATAAGTCCGTGGACTTACCAGAATCAAATCTCGACTCTCTCTTAACCACCACTAAATCCATAAGTGCAGAACTCAGTTGCCTGTCAGAGGAGGCACGTGGGTCAACACATTTCCCTGGATACTTATAAGTCTAAAACTCTTAAGATTATACGATTCTATGTGCAAAAGTTATTATAGTGTTTATTTAAGGTAAAATGACTATTTTACCCTTAGTCCCGGAACTTCCAAAAACTCGGAATATGTACTTAAATTATAATTTGAGGCTAACTAACCATATTCTACTCCCTAGGATGATTTTAGGTCACAACTAGAAAAACTACCCATTTTCTATTTCTCGAAAAGTCACTACAGTCCAACTACAGCTTCAAATATAGAATTCGAATAATCTTATTAAAATTCCGAAATAATTCCCTAGGTCATCTATGATATCCTATCTACTCGTAGGAGAAAGAATTTCTTAAAACTGTTAAAGCATCGCTTCTACAAAAATTTCTAAAGTTGGGTACAACACTTAACAAGTAGCATTTTGTCTTAACTTTGAAAAATCATAACTCCTGAACTACTCACTCGATTTATCCCAAATTTTGATATGTTCTACCGTAAAATCTTATCTATAATATATCCAAAATTTTGCCGCAAAGGAGATCAAAATCCTATTTAAAACTATCTCACAAAACCGAATTTTAGCACAACAGAAAAACTGCTAACGACTCAATCTTTGAAAAATCATAAATTCCAAACCACTCACTGGATTCCTCCCAAATTTTAATATGATTTACAACAATATGTAAACTATATCATATCCAAAATTCAAGCCTAACAGAGGTCAAGAGCTTATTCAAAACCATCTCACAAAACATCATCACTTGCTGTTTTTCCCAACACTCAGCACATGTATAAAAACTGCATGAGGCGTCAACTTTGGAACACAATAACTCTCAAACTGTAACTCATATTAATCTAAAATTTTAGTATGTTATACACTGCAATACTGGCTATATTATATCCGATAATCAGCCACAAAAGACGAGTATAACTTACCCAAATCTGGACCCGAAGTGGACTGCTGGTCCCTTCCTAAAACTCCGAAAACGCATCTATCTTCATTGTTTCTTCTATGGAAGTTTTGGGCATGATTAGGAGACCTAATAAGCATTCATTAGAAATGAAAGATGTGCAAGGAAGTGCAAGGAAGAGGAGGGTATCAACCTTACCCAACTGGACGCAATAGGATCGAGAGAGATTGTAAGAGAGTCTGGCCTCTACGAAACTCCACGCCTGTTGCAGGTGTGTGAAGCGTCTCTCGCCTAGCTATCGATGGCAAGGAAGTGAGAAGAGCGGGAAGGTCGGAAGCGGATAAGGGGAAGGGAGAAACTGCGGCTCACCTTCTCAAAAGGTGTCGCGTGTAGAAGGCTAGACGTCGATGGCTCTCTTGGCTTCACGGATGTCCAGAGGGATAGTCGATTCGGCTGTTGAAAGTCTCCTCCCTTTGCTGGCTCCTTAACTTGCAAGTTTCTAGGTCTGGGATCGTTTCTGAACGTGTGCAGCAGCGAGGTATGGCGAGAAGCAAGGAATCAGGAGGAGTACTAAGATGTCGATTGTGCTGGTAGGCAACAGAAGATTGAAGAGTGAGGGACAACGGGTGAAGAGGGAGCAAGACGGCGAGGGTCACGTACAGAAGGGAGAAGTGACGATCTGGCATTGCTGTTGAAGGAAGGAAGTTAATCTCCAGTGTGATATCCGGCCATCACTTCCTATCTTTCAGCCGTTACATCACGTGAATAAGGAAGGTGAATGGCTGCTGTTACGGGGCTGGATAGGAACGCAGCAAGGCCTGGAAGAGGAACGCAACAAGGGCTGGAAGAGGGTTGTTACTAGGCTCGTAAACCAGGCTCACCTGTGCTGCGGCTGGGCAAGGATGTAGGCTGGCGCTGGCTAGGGGCACGCAGAACTGGGCTGAGGCAATCTGGATGGCATGGGCTGTAGCAAGGCAGCGTTGGGCTGGCTGAAGGCACGCAGAACTGGGCTGAGGCAATCTGGATGGCATGGGCTGTCAACAGCTTGTCTGGGTCTTGTCAACTGCTTGTCTGGGCCTTGTCAGCTGTTTGTCTCGGCCTTGTCAACTACTTGTCTGGGCCTTGTCAACTGCTTGTCTGGTCTGGGCCTTGTCAACTGCTTGTCTGGGCCTGGTCAACTGCTTGTCTCGGCTTTGACAGCAGCTTGTCTCAGCCTTGTCAACTGCTTGTAGGAATTTGTCATGACCTCGTCTCAGCTTTGTCGTGGTCTTGTCAAAAGTCGTCGTTACGAACTAATTATAAGAACTAGGGTTTTGCAAGATTAGGGTTTGCTACTAATAAAATCTTATCATTTTATGTGAAATGATATTACATAAAATGATAAAATTTTGAGATATAGTGTCCAACTACTTAGACAGCTAAGGATCAAAAGATCGAAATCCGGTTTGCTACGGAATTAAACGTAATAAAAATTCCGGATATTACATCCGTACCCCCTTAAATAAGTTTCGTCCCAAAACTTAGAATAAGGTATTTAATTAAACGACTTCCATACATAAACTTGTTTATCCTAGTTTCACTAATTTTTAATTTCGTTTTCTAGACCCCTCTAACCCTATTAAAGCGTAACGAAAAAAATCCGATCGTTACATTAGACCCCCCTCAAAATAAGTTTCTTCCCGAAACTTAGGATAAGACAATTCTGATCGGCCTTTAAGGCACCAAATGGGTGTGTTTGATCATTGCACAAAAGTCTCGTCGTTCCACCATATAAGTATCCTATACATCAAGGTTACCAAAAGAACACATCACTAACTAAACACTCAAACATGAAATATACAAGCAGTCAAACAATATCACACATCCAAGGTCAAGCCCTAACTCGTCACTCCCGAGGTTACAACTATCGCTACATGGGTCTTTGAAAGGTTACGTCTCTTACTATCTCCAATCTTAGGTAGCCTTATCGGATCTTCATAAAACCACTAAATCTTAAATCTTTTCAGGTACATAGATCACAAGCGTATGTTACCACGTTCTAGAGTGGTTACCGGATATCTCCCCGGTATCATCCGGCTCAACTGTCTAATCCTCTAATCTGATGACCTAACTCGTGTCTGGTAGGTATCTCTCCAACTGAAATTCTTAAACTCAGTTCCCAAACTTACTCTCCGTGGAAAACTGAAGTTCTAGATCCTTTGATGACCCTACGGAAAATGATCTATTCAACTTTCTTCCCTTCGTTATGACCACTTGTTTCGAGCCTTTTGAAATTGTTCTGTCTACACAATCAGGTCAAAGGTCTTGGACATCCACCAACACTTACCAAGTGCTCAATGCTCTTCGTATCACGACCCACTTTGTCTTGCCTTTTAATATTACTCAGTCATCATGTTCCTCAGGTACGGAATCGTCATCGTTACCCTTTTCAGGTCTAACACTCAAGACAACTAAAAATCAAATCTAGTGGTCATCCTCTTTGTTCACCTGGCATTATTATATTATTTACAGATCTCTAATATATCGTTTGCTCAACTTAGGTTTATCACGCATTTTCCAAGATCTTAAGTGACCTAGAATACGTCCGGAATGACGGTATTAGACACAAAGTGATCTCCTAACACCGTTATTTGATCATGACTACTCAATAATTGTTAACATACCATCAACAGTGCATTCTTTTCTCCACCATGGTTATCAGACCGATAATATCCCTCTGATTCAAACCGCAACTAGGCTCTCTTCCGATATAATGTTACACATAAAATCTACTCCGAGAATGCTTTCTTAAGACTAGTTACTAGGTTGCAAGTATGCTCCTGTCGCTTCTCTTTCTTATGTATCTTCGACTCAGGATGGTAGTTACTCACTTTGAGCTTTCTAGTGCAGGCCATGCACAATACTTTTACTACATCGTTAATTCTTTCCTCAATCCATCCAGAAAACTCACTCTAGAGTATTCCATTAGTATGAAATTCCAAAACAACTTGCTTAGCAACATGTAACAAAGCCATCACACTACACTCGGATCCATAATAGGGTACCAGTCTCCTTCTATTACCTCTACATGCACATAAGTTTCCGTACAACTTTTTCAGTAAATCCACATAGCCTATCTCACCCGATTTTTCCAACTAGAATGCATTTCACAAACTATCACCATCTTAAAGTCGACACGACATCCCTCAACACCTTCGATCTTCTTGCTCTGTGGGTTAGGACTCACCATTCCGCTGTGCTACTCTGATTATTTTGTTGTCACCCTGTAATCATAAGGACGTGTTATGTTAGTCCAAAATGATTAACCGGATGAAGTACCAAGTACTTTACTTACTTTGTCTTCTTGAAATAAAATAATGATTGTAAAACAACAATCTTCCGTTTACTTCCTTAATTCTTTTAATACGGATCCAAACTACTAGACTCGACCGGAGTTTGATCTTAACCAACCAAGAAGTAACCTCTAACACGATTCTCTATACCCTTAGTTGTCTAAGAAGATTGTTGTTGCATACTTGAGGAAATCTTTCCAGGCGTCGGTAAAACTACCCCATAAATCCACAATCACAATTATCCTTTCTTAACGGTATATAACTCGTCAATACCAAACAACATTTACACATCCTCAGCTGACGTCGGTCAGTCTATAGTTGACTCATCTCAGTATCCCAAACTTACTCTTCTCATACCCCGTCTGGTATTAAAATTTTTTGGTAAGCATCACCTACTCAATTAATCCTTTTATACTTTGTTCAATCATTCACACTTATCTAGCGTAAATAGTTCTTTCCAGTCTTCCATGATAGCTTGTAAGCACTTCCTTGCGGTTCCTATGACCTTAATTATCCTCTATTTACCGTTCTTCTTGTATGGATTGCGGGTGTTTATGACTTAAGACCTGTTATAATTTTCGTGGTTACCCCGGACTCTTGAGTCCACCACACTGTTCTCACATACACATGTTCCTTAATCGGCGTTGTTTGTAATACTTGCTTCAAAACTCTGTTGACCATGTTCCAGGGTTCAATCCTTTAATACTGGCGTGGTGATTTCTTTCAGAATCCTATCTCTTCGAAAAAGACAAAACGTCTCCCGGCTTGTGAAGTCTACTTTTCTCCCTCTCTGCAAGATCACTTTACCCGAGTCTAGTTGTATTCATCCTAAATTTTCCATCCACTATCAGTTTCTCTTTTATGGATTGTTGGTATCGGTAACTTAAGTCCCGTGTGGAGTGAGAGGTCGTGGTGGACACCTGAGTCTAGCCAGGTCATTCTCCCTCACTCTTTTCCTTTCGTTAGCATTGCATTGTAACATTTCCTTCATGGACATCCCTTGTCTCAGTTACAGACTTCCATTCCCTGTAATACTTGTGTCGTGATTTATTTCAAGAATTTTTTGTAGTCTTGAAGAAGTCCACCATTCTCAATGGTTGTGGATTTTGCCTTTCATCTTTAATTCCAGTATAAATGTCAGTCTTTGTGCTCCTCCGGTCCTTATTATATGGGTCATACCCTTTCTTCTCCAGATTCTCGTACCCATCCTTGCCTATGGCGGTATCCACCTTGGTTGTACTTGTCATTTCGCCTGGCAACTGTAGTTGTATACTACCCACTGGATTTGTATTCCGATATTGTTTTCTTCAATCTACGCTTCTTATCAGTCCTTGCATGCAACTTTGAGTTTCATCTCTGGTCCTCACACCGCTAAATTCCTTGTACGGACTTCTATCACTTCTATCTGAGTTGACTCGGGAATTTCTTTCTCCTCGGGTTGTACTTGTGGTGGAAATTATCTCAATATCTCAACTTCTTTGCGCACCCATTCTTCGGATGATTTATAGGGTCCCCAGGACGCCCGCCAGAGTATAATACTCAATTCTAGGTCTGAATCCATTGTCTCGTATTGAAAACATTTCAAGTCCGCTACCGATTTATAATGAGGCGATAATCGCTTCATTATATTACAACTAAAGGGTACAAAATATCCTTTAGGATACTAACATACTATACATATACATATATATAATAATACATTAGAACATATCGATATAAGTCTATATACTAACTAACACACCTATCATTCTAAGTTGCAGAGATCCACGGAGACCGATGGTAGTCCGACGTACTACTAACCCACAACCCGACTATGCTCGTGTAAAAACAACATAAATCCATTTTGAAAATCTTAGACCCCTTTCGGGTTCTAGTTATTTTATACAATCGGTCTTTCAGAAGATTTCAAGTGCCATTGTTGCCAACCCAAAGCTCTGATACCATATTGTAACACCCCAAATTCTTAAAACTCGGGGGGCTACTGGTTAGGACCTCACAATGGGTCCCGACCTTAGTTTGACAACAATTTTACTTGGATCTTACAACAAGACACAAATGTATTTAACACAATTTCAAAACATATTATTTTTAATGTATGAATGTACACATGTGGCAGCCTTACAAAACATATATATAGATACATAACATGCATGTCGTATGGGAGACCCCCTGTCCCCATCTAATGAATATGTGGGCCCAGCTGACCATCTGTTACGGATCTCTCTACAACTGTCTATCTATATAAATCCACAACACGGATAAAACCGTTAGCTAACATTCTATGCATAAGTATAAAGGTAAAAGCTCAAACACACAACATACACAATCAACATGCAACACTCAATCCTTTTTATTATCTTTTCATTAAGTGATATGTCATTACTAATGATACTTATTTTGTGACACGAGGGATTCCCAAACCTCGCCCCTGTCCCCGTCTACCAACGCGGAATGGTACTAATGCATTTGACCATCTACCGGACTGGGCTAGTCGCAGGGAACCTCCTAGACTCTCGCAAGAGCTAGGCAGATGATGTCACGACCCGTTATCACACACTTGGGTCAATTACGTAAATAATAAAGTCAGCCTAATCAGGTTTCGTTATTTATCATAATTAACAAACAGCACTCATACACCTTACACTCATACATGAAGCCAGCTAAGTAAGTCCATGGACTTACCAAAATCAAATCTCGACTCTCTCTTAACCACCACTAAATCCGTAAGTGCAGAACTCAGTTGCCTATCAGAGCAGGCACGTGGGTCAACACATTTTGCTGGATACTTATAAGTCTAAAACTCTTAAGATATACGATTCTATGTGCAGAAGTTATTACAGTGTTTATTTAAGGTAAAATGACTATTTTACCCTTACTCCCGGAACTTCCAAAAACTCGGAATATGTACTTAAATTATAATTTGAGGCTAACTAACAATATTCTACTCCCTAGGATGATTTTAGGTTACAACTAGAAAACCTACCCATTTTCTATTTCTCGAAAACTCACTAAAGTCCAACTACAACTTCAAATATAAAATTCGAATAATCTTATAAAAATTCCGAAATAATTCCCTAGGTCATCTATGATATCCTATCTACTCGTAGGAGAAAGAATTTCTTAAAACTGTTAAAGCATCGCTTCTACAAAAATTTCTAAAGTTGGGTACAACACTTAACAAGTAGCACATTGTCTTAACTTCGAAAAATCATAACTCCTAAACTACTCGCTGGATTTATCCCAAATTTTGATATGTTCTACCGTAAAATATTTTCTATAATATATCCAAAATTTAGGCGCAAAGGAGATCAAAATCCTATTTAAAACTATCTCACAAAACCGAATTTCAGCACAACAGAAAAACTGCTAACGACTCAATCTTTGAAAAATCATAAATCCCAAACCACTCACTGGATTCCTCCCAAATTTTAATATGATTTACAACAATATGTAAACTATATCATATCCAAAATTCAAGCCTAACGGAGGTCAAGAGCTTATTCAAAACCATCTCACAAAACATCATCACTTGCTGTTTTTCCCAACACTCAACACATGTATAAAAACTGCATGAGGCGTCAACTTTGGAACACAATAACTCTCAAATTGTAGCTCATATTAATCTAAATTTCTAGTATGTTATACACTGCAATACCGACTATATCATATCCGAAAATCAGCCACAACAGACGAGTATAACTTACCCAAATCTGGACCCGATGTGGACTACTAGTCCCTTCCTAAAACTCAGAAAACACATCTATCTTCACTGTTTCTTCTATGGAAGTTCTGGGCATGATTAGGAGACCTAATAAGGATTCATTAGAAATGAAAAATGTGGAAGGAAGTGCAAGGAAGAGGAGGGTATCAACCTTACCCAACTGGACGCAATAGGATCGAGAGAGATTGTAAGAGAGTCTGGCCTCTACGAAACTCCACACCTGTTGCAGGTGTGTGAAGCGCCTCTCGCCTGGCTATCGACAGCAAGGAAGTGAGAAGAGCTGGATGGTCGGAAGCAAATAAGGGGAAGGGAGAAACTGCGGCTCACCTACTCAGAAGGTATCGTGTGTAGAAGGCTAGACGTCGATGGCTCTCTTGGCTTCACGGATGTCCAGAGGGATAGTCGATTCGGCTGCTGAAAGTCTCCTCCCTTTGCTGGCTCCTATACTTGTAAGTTTCTGGGTCTGGGATTATTTCTGAACGTGTGCAACAGCGAGGTATGGCGAGAAGCAAGGAATCAGGAGGAGTACTAAGATGTCGATTGTGCTGGTAGGCAACAGAAGATTGAAGAGTGAGGGACAACGGGTGAAGAGGGAGCAAGACGGCGAGGATCACGTACAGAAGGGAGAAGTGACGATCTAGCGTTGCTGTTGAAGGAAGGAAGTTAATCTCCAACGTGATATCAGGCCATCACTTCCTATCTTTTAGCCGTTACATCACGTGAATAAGGAAGGTGAATGGCTGCTGTTACGGGGCTGGATAAGAATGCAGCAAGGGCTGGAATAGGAACGCAGCAAGGGCTGGAAGAGGGTTGTTAATGGGTTCGTAAACCAGGATCACCTGGGCTGCGGCTGGGCAAGGATGTGGGCTGGCGATGGCTGGAGGCACGCAAAACTGGGCTGAGGCAATCTGGATGGCATGGGCTGTAGCAAGGCAGCGTTGGGCTGGCTGGAGGCACGCAGAACTGGGCTGAGGCAATCTGGATGGCATGGGCTGTCAACAGCTTGTCTGGGTCTTGTCAACTGCTTGTCTAGGCCTTGTCAACTGTTTGTCTCGGCCTTGTCAACTGCTCGTCTGGTCTGGGCCTTGTCAACTGCTTGTGTGGGCCTGGTCAACTGCTTGTCTCGGCTTTGATAGCAGCTTGTCTCAGCCTTGTCAACTGCTTGTAGGAATTTGTCATGACCTCGTCTCAGCTTTGTCATGGTCTCGTCAAAAGTCGTCGTTACGAACGAATTATAAGAACTAGGGTTTTGCAAGATTAGGGTTTGCTACTAATAAAATCTTATCATTTTATGTGAAATGATATTACATAAAATGATAAAATTTTGAGATATAGTGTCCAACTACTTAGACAGCTAAGGATCAAAAGATCGAAATCTGGTTTGCTACGGAATTAAACGGAATAAAAATTCCGGATATTCGACAAAGCAACTGGACAAACTAAGAACCGGTAGGTGAAATAGATAAATTAAATGATACTCTAGAAGTGGGGTTGAGTAGAGTATGGAAACTTTTCGCAAACCAAATCTCAAGGCCTTGAAACTCCTTTCAAGGACCTTGATGTCAATCTGTGCTTCTCGTGAAACTTTGATTTCAAGGCTTTGAAACTCTTTCCAAGGGCCTTGACTTCTTGCTCCTGCAAAACAATGTTAGTCACAATAAAGTATATACGTTGCGGAATTGAAAAGATTTCCACGAGGATATGTTTACGAAGTTCGGCTCTAAATAGCCTACTCTCCGTCCTAGGGTATATCCGTAGGATCTAATTATCTATTATCATCTTCAAAGAGTCCTAGAGACAAACCAAAAGAAATCCCCTTCTTCTCTCAATGTAGCCAATGCTACAATCTAGCTCCAACTCTTAACCTAGTGATAATAGTCTAGTTACTTTGCAACGTAACAAACACTGTAGTATAACACTATTTAGATCTTCCAATGGAGCTCTAGTGTTTTCTTTCTCTAAGGGGATAAAGCTTTTGCATGAATGAGAGAAAGAACAACAACGAATAAAGATGATTGGGTTGCTTGAAGATGTAAAGATGTTTTCCTATGAAAGCTTGTGTCTTTTTCTTCTTCGACCATCCTCTTCATTTAAACTCTTCCATGGAAAGGTCTTCTTGCCGTTGTGGAAATGACCGTTTGAATATGAATCTTCTTTTTCATGAAGATCGTTTCTTGTTTCGAGATAAGGTAGACGTTTGCAAGTCTTTAGCTCTTGAGAACACGTCGAGTCCTTAACTCCTTGATCTTCTCGTCTTCTGTTGAATCGAGAGAGAATATATTTTTTCCATTTGTAGTTTAGAAAATCTTCTAGAAAAGATTCTCTATTTTCCGGTTGAGATCTTACTTCGTTTAATAAGATCTTCCTTCGGTTGATAAGATATTTGGTTGATGAGATCTTTCCGTTACAGAATCTTCCAATGAAATCTTCAACTCATTTTGAATCTTTGTTCCGTGCATCTTAAATTCCAAGGCCCTTGATTTCGTCCTTTTGAACTTGTTATCTTTCTTTGTCCTTGAATCCAACTTCAAGGCCCTTGATATTTAGATGAGACCTACACTAAATTCAAAATAACCAAATATCTAGAGAATATAATCAATACATTGTTAGTATATCTAACTACTACATTTGTGTGAAGTCTGTAACACCCCAAATCCGCGGGACTTGGAGTGTCACATTGGGCTAGGATCTAACAATGGAACAAAGATGTCTTTGTTGGCAAGAGGATTTCAGGCAGATTTACTTTCAACCCATTCATCACATTGTAAGTTAAGATCAGCACAGCATTGTTTATAATGTCTTTGTTGGCAAACCTAGGGACTATGCATCTGTCTAAAATAGCATAAATTATTCTGGCCTCTAGAGTTAAACATGCCATGGTGGGTAGATGACTGGTACTTGGAGAATTAATAGCATTCACCATGTGAGACAAGAGGATTTCAGGCAGATTTACTTTCAACCCACTCATCACATTGTAAGTTAAGATCAGCAAAACATTGGTTATAATGTCTTTGTTGGCAAACCTAGGGACTATGCATCTGTCTAAAATAGCATAAATTATTCTGGCCTCTAGAGTTAAACAGGTCATGGTGGGTGGTGATAAGGCATTAGGAAGGAGAAGCTGTTCTTTGGCTAGCCGTAAAGTTCTAGCAGGAATGAATTTCCTAAAGCATCATAAAGAGGAATTACAAAGATATCTGCTAAAATTTCAGAAGTTAGGGTAATTTTCTTAGCTTTGATAACAGAACCTAGAATCCACTCCCCTCTCTCACGTCTTGCCGTCAAGTTGGCATAGAACAATATGGTCAGTCGAGGATATGACGATTATCTTGGATTCAACATAACCCATATAGATATTACTTGGAGCACTTCAAAACCCGGCATAGAAGAGCAGGTAAACGGTTCACTATGTACTCCCTCACACATGCACTGATAGCGGTCATTATACTCCATGCACCATTTTTTAGATCCTGTTGGGTTGATGAACCAACTTGATGGAAACCCTGCTCTAGCAAAAATATCCGCGTCACTTGAGAACCCTGATGAACTTGAACTTGATCCAGAGTCAGAACTTGAGTCAGAGTCAGACGATACTTGAACGACCCTCTGTCGTTTCGGAACTAAAGATGTTACTTCGTTGATTTAAGGTCTCTTGGACGCCATTGAGAAAATTTTGAGAAGAAGACGAAGAGGGTGTTGGAAAATCATAAGAGCAAAGCACCGTTCTTTCAAAGGAAAAGGGAAGCGGAAGAAATAAAGAGGGAAGAGAAGAGGTTTTTACGGGAAGAAGTCTAATTAACGTAAGAGCAAAAGATTTTTAAGATCTTGGGAGAATCATAGATAATAAAAATTCCTTACATAAATTTTGGTAACCACTTTTCAAAATCCTTTGAATTTGAAAACAAAACCTTTTGAAATCCCTTTTAAAGAATAAAGATTAGATAATTCAATATCTAAAAGATATGAATTTCTAATTGATCCGTTTTATTTATGTACCCTTTGAAATATGTTTTAAGGACCCTTGAATTTTATTTCAAGGCCCTTGAAAACATCAATTGGGTTGCATGCGTAGGAACGATTAAAACTCGTTTACTCCCCCAACGTTAATGCTTCCTTGTTCAACATAACAAGCTCCAATCTAATAAAATTAAATTGTTCCTCAGGAAGAGGCTTGAGATATTTGCAAGCTGCAAGTTAGTTGAGATAAAAGAAATCGAAACATCACCTTTCTCAACATGATAACTGATAACATGAATTATAGTCTATATTTTGGGACCTATTTAGACGTTTTATCTTCAATAATCTGCATGTTTGAATGTATATTATGTGATTATATTGTCATTTCATCTAACTTTGCGGGAATCGAGGTCTACACCTAGTTTCGTTGTAAATGTAGGTAAAATGGAACATTTTGGACTAAAATGGAGCTAAGGAGCAAAGGAGTCATAGGAGGTACATTCTGGAGCTTAAAAAGAAACTCAGGAAGCAAGGAATTAACAGAGAAGATTTACTTTGGACAAGATTTGAGAGATTTCACATTCAGCTGAGATTCACCTCGGTTGACCACAAAGTCACCTCGACCGAGGTGATCTAGAGGAACGGCTCGACCGAGGCGAATAACCTGACGCGGCAAGATATATTATATTTGGATGAGATCTTTTATTTTTGGAAGGAGAGATCTTATATTTTTGGGCTTGATTTCTGGAAGGAAGATCATATATTTTAGAGATCTAATTTAGAGATATGGATATATTTTATTAGGAAATTATCTTTTTAAGATATTTTATCTTTGGAACACAATTCTCCTATATAAAGGGTTGGATTTTCCACAAGTTGAACCATGCTTAGAGGTTGAGAGCATCCAGCAATTATGGGATTTTTCTAGAGTTTTGAAGGAAGGAAGTTCATAGCTTGTTATAGCTTTTTAAGGGGATTTGTAAGACTTTCTTAGATTCCCTTTGGTTTGTTGTTTTTGATTGATTTGTGATTGAAGAACGCTGATTTGTTTGATATTTGATTCAGTTATTGAAGCCTTGTTCTTAAGGTTTTTGTGTTCAAATAGTCATTCCCTTCCCATATATTTGATTATTGCTTTCATGATGATGAGTGGCTAATTTCCTTTTGCGATTCTTGGGTGATTGGCTGAAAGTTGTGGGAAAGACGATGATAGAATAATCTTAATCCCAGTAGGACCCTGAAATCTCGAGTCTTTATCCTTAACCCTAGAACATCTCGTTCAGTCGATGAATATCTCGGCCGGGGTGGAACTTGACTGACCGAGGTGACCCTTTCTGATCCAAAACTGAGAGTTATGTGTTTGAGTTTGCCAAATCCTATTCTTATTACACCTTTCCTGGTTCAATGCAAGCCTAGGATGAGACTTACCCGGTAATTCCTTTGTTTGTTTATCCATGATCATAAGTGTAGGTAATAAAGGTTTATCCTTTATTGGGGTTTGAGTGTGCCTTTATTCCATCTTTGTGAGTTAGCTTGAGACTTACCCAGTAAAGGTTGATTCTATTCCATTAGTTGGTGTGTTGGTTTGAGATTATAATTCCTTTCCTTAGTACCTTGAGACTTACCCGGTGATAAGAGCTTTTGGTTTGGGATTAGTGAGTAGTGAGACTTATCCGGTAATCTATTCCCACTTTGGAAACACCTTCTCTTTGCAAAACCTCAGCTTTGTCCGGTTATCTTGAGATCTTGAGTTGGAACCACAATTGGATGCTTTAAACCCTAGAATTTGCATATTCCCTTTATTAACCTTATTAGCATCTTTGATTGCTTTAATCGCTTTTGTGGTTATTAGTTAAATTGACAACCTATACTTGCTTTGTTTCACCTAAGTCCCTGAGATCGACACCCCGGAATTCTTGCTTTTACTATAATTGATCCGTACACTGCGGGTTCGCATCCTTGTTTTAAGCATACTTCTTGGGTTATAAATTTAAAGCTTGCACACACCATTTGGAGCAAACAATCACGTATGAAGTGATGCCTTACATCAATATGTTTAGTCCTTGAATGCTGCACATGATTTTTTGTTATAAAAATAGCACTAGTATTATCACATTTTATAGGAATACCTTTCAAGTCAAAGCCAAGGTCACGAAGTTGTTGAGCAAACTAGAGCATTTGAGCACAACAAGCTTCTGCAGCTATATATTTGGCTTCAGTTGTGGATAGGGCAACAAAGTTTTGCTTCTTGGAGTGCCAACTGATTAGTGATGACCCAAAGAATTGGTAACATCCACAAGTACTTTTTCTATTGACCTTATAACCTACAAAGTCTACATCTGAATAGCCAACAAGATGAAACGAGCTTTGACGTGGGTACCATAACCCCAGATCCTAAGTGCCATTGAGATACAGAAAAATTCTTTTCACAGCTATCAAGTGTGACTCCTTAGGATCAGCTTGAAATCTTGCACACATGCACACCATAAACATAATGTCAGGACGACTAGCAGTTAGATACAACAATGAACCGATCATGCCTCGATACTCCTTTTGTACTGCACTTTTTCCATTCTTGTCTTGACCTAGCGAAAGTGTTGAACTCATAGTAGTCTTTGCAACCTTAGATTGATCCATTTTGTACTTTTTAAGCAAGTCTTCATTATAATTGCTTTGATTGAGAAAAATTTCTTTCTTTGCTTGTGTAACTTGAAGTCAAAGAAAGAAATTTAGCTCTCCCATTAAGCTCATCTCAAATTCCCTACACATAAGATTTGAAAATTCCTTGCAAAGGGAATCATTAGTAGCACCGAATAATATATCATCAACATAGATTTGTACTACTAGAATGTCGTTGCCTCTAGTTTTGGTAAACAATGTTTTATCAATCAAACCTCTTTTAAATTGTGTTCCAAAAGATATTTAGACAATCTTTCATACCAAGCTCGAGGAGCTTGCTTAAGACCGTAAAGAGCTTTGTCTAATTTAAAAACATGATTTGGAAATTCATCATTTTCAAAACCAAGAGGTTGAGCAACGTAGACTTCCTCTTCTAAGAAGCCGTTTAGAAAAGCACATTTTACATCCATTTGAAAAAGTTTTATGGTCATGAAAGATGCAAATGCAAGTAGCATACGTATGGCTTCTAACCTGGCAACTGGAGCAAAAGTCTCCTCATAATCAATACCTTATTCTTGGTTATAACCTTGTGCTACAAGTCGTGCTTTGTTTCGAATGACTTTGCCACTTTCATCCAATTCGTGCCAATAACTGATTGATGCTTTGGTCTTGAAGTAAGAGTCCATACCTTGTTCCTCTCAAATTCATTTAATTCATTTTGCATGGCAATGATCCAATCTGGTTCTTGAAGAGCTTGAATGTAGTTCTTTGGCTCGACAAATGATACAAAAGTGGAGAAGACACATTGATTATTCACTTTAGATCTAGTTTGAACTCCAACATTTGGATCCGAGATCACTCTCTTGTGGATGATACGAGGAATGTTGAACTTTTCTTCTTTTGACAGATGAAGTAGATCCAGAAGGTTGAGCTGCATATGTTTGACTAGATTCAGGTACCGTTTGTGTATTACCTGTTGTTCCAATCTCAAGGCCTAAAAGTTGATTTTCAAGCCCTTGAAGTGGAGTTTTGTTATCACAGTTTCCAGTTTCAAGGTCTTGAAGGTGTGTTTCAAGGTCTTGAGGGTTTTCTTTGGTATCTTGAATCTTTTTCTGCATATTATTGTCTTGATCTTTAGGATCTTCCTCTTCATCCAAAATGTGATCTTCTCTTTGATTCAGAATTAAATCTGCAAAACTCCCACTCAAAGTACCATCAATGCTTTCATCATAAATAATATGAATTCTTTCCTCAACAACTTTGGTACGTTTGTTATATACTCGATAAGCTTTGCTATTTGAAGCATATCCTATGAATATATCTTCATCACTACGTGCATCAAATTTCTCAAGATTGTCCTTGCCATTGTTGTGAACAAAACAAGTACTACTTCAGCCCAAAAACTTTTTGGCAAATTGTTTTCTAAAAGCATTGTCCTAGACATGTCCTCAAGAGTGCGGTTCTTTCGTTCCACAACTCCATTTTGTTAAGGGTTCTAGGAGCTGAAAAATTATGAGAAATACCATATTTTGCACAAAGCAAATCAAACTTTAGTTGATCAAATTCTCTACCATGATCACTTCTTATAGAAACAATTGATAGGTTTTTCAAACTTTGTAACTCCTTACACAATTTTTTAAACTCAAATAAAGCTTCAGATTTTTCTCGTAGAAAAGATATCCATGTAAAACGAGAGAAATCATCCACTATAACAAGGATATATTGTTTTCTTCTGGGAGATTTGACACGCATAGGTCCACAAAGATCCCTGTGTACAAGTTCGATAGGTCGAGAAGAACTTACAGCTTTCTTAGGTTTGAATGAACCTCTTGTTTGTTTACCTTGTGTACACGCCTTACATAGGTCATTAACCTTGAAGTTTAGGTTTGGCAAACCACGTACCAAATCTTTTTTAAGTAGCTTCTGCATGGTATGCATGGTTACGTTACCAAGTCTTTTATGCCAAACCTTTGGATCATCAGTCAAGGCATTTAGACATTTTAGTTTAGTTTCTGCAACTTGGTTAGTACTCAAAGAACAAACATTATTACATCTAGGAGCAGTAAGCAACACTTCTCCCGTCTTTATGTCTTGAACCTCACATTTTTCTGAATCAAACATGACTTTATTACCTTTATCACAAATTTGAGAAATACTTAGCAGATTATATTTCAAGCCATCAACTAAATAAACATCATCAATAAAGTTGGATGAGTTATAGCAAATTTTATCAATGCTAATTATGTCACACTTTCCTTTATCACCAAGAGTAATGGTTTCACATGATTGCTTCTTTAAATCTGAGAATAAAGAGCTTTTTCCACTCATGTATCTTGAGCAACCATTGTCTAATATCCATTTGTGCTCCTTTACATTGGTGATATCCAGCAAAACATCAAACATCAACATTTCCGGGTCGACCAAATGACATACTTTGGTTCATACTCAAGTTCGATCATGTTTGGTGGTCTAGTACCTTTAGGAACCGAAATTTGTTTGACCTGTTTCCTTAAACATAAATGATAGGTGTTTCTTATGATATAAGGATCATTTTTTCTATAAGGACATGTAGATTCAACATGACCCTTTTTACAATAGTAGAAGCAAGTAGGCATATGAATGCTTCCTTTGGCCTTGACAAAAGTGGTGGTAGGTTTTCTAGGAAAGCTCCTATGATACCCTATAGCATTTTTATTAAGGGAAGATTGTTGTTCACCGATCAGTCTTTCCAGATTAGCTTTTGAATGAGTAAACTTAATAAGTGTTGCCTTCTGGTCTTGACACATCAAAGTCAGATCAACTTTCTCTAGATCAATATAGTTTCGATGAAGAGAGGAGAGGTTGTCCTTGAGAATCAGATTTTCTGATTCTAAGGCCTTGATATTGTCATCAAGATCTTCCATTTCTGTGTTGAGATTATTAATCTCCAAAGACTTTTCACTTAATAGTCTATCTTGTTCATGAAGCTTTTCTTTTAAAGAATTTATCCTTATTCTATGTTCCTTATCACTTAAGATAATATCTTTAAGGAATTGTTTAAGGTCAATCTTAGGTTGTGACATAATTGTACTTACCACATTGTCGATGTACAGATTTGAGTCATCTTCATGATCGGCCATGAGACACAAGTTTGCTTGTTCTTTTTCATGTTCTGATTCATTTGTTGATTTTGAATCACTCCATGAAGCAACCATAGCTTTCTTCTTTCGATCATTTTTCTTGAATTTGGTCCTCTTCTTTTGTGGACAATCCTTCACCAATTGATTTGTTTCACCATATTCAAAATAAGTCAGTACTCTCGTTTTCTTATTAGAGTTAGAAAACTTACCTCGGGGTTTTGATTCTCGTGGAAATTCTCTGTTTGCAGATTGTTTCTTTAACTTGAGAATTATTGCGAGACCCTTGGAGATCCTGGCGATTGCATCTTCTTCATCATCATCATCATCATCACTATCTTCTTCATCAGATGGTAACACATCTCTTTTGGATTTTAATGCCAAATTCTTGGAGTTGGATGAGAGTTTCTCCATCTTCTTCACCAAGAACCATTTCATGTGTGATGAGTTTTCCAAGTAGATCATCAAGAGGAAGAGTAGTGAGATTTTGAGATTCTTCAATAGCAGTCATCTTTGGTCCCCACTTGGATTTAGGTAAGCTCCTTAGAACCTTCCTCACTTTCTCTTCATTTGTGAAGATCTTTCCTAGTGAGTCCAGATTGTTCACGATCTTAGTATCTCTGGTGAACATTTCTTTGACTGTTTCATTTGGATTCATCTTGAATAGCTCGTATTGTCTGAGAAAGATGCTAATCTTAGTTTCCTTGATTTGACTTGTTCCTTTGTAAGTGACAACAAGCTTGTCCCATATTTCTTTACAACTCTTGCATGATGACATGCGGTTGAATTCATTTGCATCTAATCCACAAGAGAGTAGATTCATTGCTTTGTAATTCTTTGACACACTGTCCAGATCAGCATGTGTGAAGCCTGATTCCTTCTTTGGGACTTGGACGCCTTGAACCATTGTCATTGGTACTTTAGGTCCATTTTGAGTAACGCTCCAAAGATCCATATCCTGGTCAATAATGAACATACGCATGGGTGCTCTCCAATGAGCAAAGTTTGTTGCCACAGAAGAGTGGTGGTCGAGATGAGGATCTTTCTTGAGCAAATTCACCATCACCTACAGAATTCATGATTAGTCTCTCTGATGGTTAAATCAATAAACGTGAGTTTAGCTCTAATACCAATTGATGAACCGGTAGTTGAAGTAAATAAGTTAAATGATACTCTAGAAGGGGGGTTGAATAGAGTATGAAAACATTTCGCAAACCAAATCTCAAGGCCTTGAAACTACTTTCAAGGACCTTGATGTCAATCTGTGCTTCTCGTGAAACTTTGATTTCAAGGCTTTGAAACTCTTTTCAAGGGTGTTGACTTCTTGCTCCTGCAAAACAAAGTTAGTCACAATAAAGTATATACGGTGCGGAATTGAAAAGAGTGAGACGAGGATATGTTTACGAAGTTCGGCTCTAAATAGCCTACTCTTCGTCCCAGGTATATCCGTAGGATCTATTATCTATTATCAGCTTCAAAAAGAGTCCAAGATACAAACTAGAAGACATCCCCTTCTTCTCTCATTGTAGTCAATGCTACGATCTAGCTCCAACTCTTAACCTAGCTATAATAGCCTAGTTACTTCGCAGAGTAATACACACTCTAGTATAACACTATTTAGATCTTCCAATGGAGCTCTAGTGTTTTCTCTCTCTAAGGGGATAAAGCTTTTGCGTAAATGAGAGAAAGAAAAACAACGAATGAAAATGATTGGGTTGCTTGAAGATGTAAAGATGTTTTCCTGTGAAAGCTTGTGTCTTTGTCTTCTTCGACCATCCTCTTCATTTATACTCTTGTATGGAATAGTCTTCTAGCCGTTATAGAAATGACCGTTTGAAGATGAATCTTATTTTCCATGAAGATCGTTTCTTGTTTCGAGATAAGGTAGACGTTTGCAAGAAGTCTTTAAAGGAAGGAAACAAAATATTTCATATTTCAAACCATTTGGATGTACTTGTTTTGTTGATAACAATGGCAAAGATAACCTTGGGAAATTTGATGCACGTAGTGATGAAGCAATATTCATTGGATATGCTTCAAGTAGAAAAACTTATTGTGTCTATAACAAACGTACCAAAATTGTCGAGGAAAGCATTCATATTATCTTTGATGAAAGCAATGATGGTACTTTGAGTGAGAGTTTTGCAGATCTAAATCTAAATCAACGAGAAGATCACAATTCAAATGAAGATGAAGATCCTAAAGATCAAGAAAAGAATATGCAGGAAAAGATTCAAGATACCGAAGAAAACTCTCAAGACCTTGAAACACACCTTCAAGATCTTGAAACAGAAAACTGCGATGTCAGAACTCCGTTTCAAGGGCTTGAAACTCAACTTCAAGGCCTTGAGATTGGATCCAAGGGCAATATATCAACGGTACCTGAATCTAGTCAAACATATGAGGCTCAACCTTCTTGATTTGTTCCATCTGTCAAACGAAGAAAAGTTTAACATTCTTCATATCATCCACAAGAGAATGTGATCTCAGATCCAAATGCTGGAGTTGAAACTCGATCTAAAGTGAACAATCTATGTGCTTTTTCCGCTTTTGTGTCTCTTGTCGAGCCAAAGAACTATGTCCAAGCTCTTCAAGAACCTGATTGGATCATTTCCATGCAAAATGAACTAAACGAATTTGAGAGAAACAAGGTTTGGAATCTTACTTCAAGGCCAAAACACCAATCTGTCATGGGCACGAAATGGGTCTTTATAAATAAGTTGGATGAAAGTGGCAAAGTCATACGAAATAAAGCACAACTTGTAGCACAAGGCTATAACCAAGAAGAAGGTATTGATTATGAGGAGACTTTTGCTCCAGTTGCCAGGTTAGAAGCCATATGTATGCTACTTGCATTTGCATCTTTTATGAGCATAAGCCTTTTCCAAATGGATATAAAATGTCTTTTCTAAATGGCTTCTTGGAAGAAGTCGTTGTTGCTCAACCTTCTGGTTTTGAAAATGATTAATTTCCGGATCATATTTTTAAATTGGACAAACCTCTTTATGGTCTTAACAAGCTCCTCCAGCTTGGTATGAAAGATTGTCCAAATATCTTCTTGAAAACAAATTCAAAAGAGGTTTAATTGATAAAACTTTATCCATCAAAACTAGAGGCAACGATATATTAGTATTACAAATCTATGTTGATGATATATTATTTGGTGCTACTAATGATTCCCTTTGCAAGGAATTTTCAGACATTATGTGCAGGGAATTTGAAATGAGTTTAATGCGTGAGCTAAATTTCTTTCGTGGACTTGAAGTTACACAAACAAAGAGAGGAGTTTTTCTCAATCAAAGCAAGTATACTAAGGACTTGCTTAAGAAGTACACAATGGATCAATCGAAGGTCGCAAAGACTCCTATGATTTCAACACTTTCGCTTTACTTGTACAAAGACCCCCCTAGACCTCGCTTATGTTAAAGTAGTTTGAAATAACCAAGATCAAAGGTATTTTCGGACCCCGGTTATATGATTTAACCGGGATTATTGATTTTTATTTTTTTAAAAAAAAATTCCGGTCCCCGGTTATTTAATGTAACCGGGGTATATAAATTTCGGACCCCGGTTATAATACTAACCGTGGTGACACAATGATCTCGGACCCCGATCTTTTTAATAACCATGGTTAAAAAACCCTCTATCAACGGCGTCATTTTGAGCACAGGAAAACAATGTCCTCGATGCACCTCTCAGTTAGCCCTAACCTATCGTTACCAACTTCCTTCGTGTTCAAGGGCGACATCCCACAATTCGGCGACCGGCGGCGGCGACAACTGGCGGCAACGACTGGCGATAGCGAGCGGAGGACGATTCTCCACCTCGACCCCTCCTTTCCTTCCCGTTTTGGTGGTCCTTCAAAATTGATTTCGGTTAGGCTCTTACCTATTTTCTTGAGTATGAATCGATTAAATGCATCTTTATCTTTATTGGAGTTGTTAATTCCTTTGGATTCGATTTCTTGCATTCTAAGTGGTAGGATTCAACCGTGCTCTCAAAGGCAGTTGTAATATTTGATTTTGATAGTCATTTCAAAACTTGTAAGCTTGTTAAGTAAAGTCACAATGAAGACTATTTAGGGAATGTGGAAATAATTAGTAATCAGAGATGTTGTTGAAAACTCCACCTTGATTGAAATGGTTTACATGTGTTAATGATGGATGATAACAAGTTCAAAAGGACGAAATCAAGGGCCTTGAGATTTAAGATGCACGGAAGAAAGATTCAAAATGAGTTGAAGATTTTTGGTTGGTTTGAATTTAGTGCAGGTTTGAATCCAGTGCAGGTTTCATCTAAATATCAAGGGCCTTGAAGTTGGATTCAAGGACAAAGGAAGATAACAAGTTCAAAAGGACGAAATCAAGGGTCTTGGAATTTAAGATGCACGGAACAAAGATTAAAAATGAGTTGAAGATTTTATTTGAAGATTCTGTAACGGAAAGATCTCATCAACAAAAGATCTTATCAACCAAAGGAAGATCTTATTAAACGAAGGAAGATCTAAGATAGGGTGAATTAAACATCTATTCAAAATATAATTTGTAGTGTTCACTGCTTCGACCCAAAAACGTTTTGGCAAATTGTTTTCTAAAAGCATCGTCCTAGACATATCCTCAAGAGTGCGGTTCTTATGTTCCACAACTCCATTCTATTGAGGAGTTCTAGGAGCTGAAAAGTTATGTGAAATACCATATTTTGCACAAAACAAATCAAACTTTAGTTGATCAAATTCTCTACCATGAATGCTTCTTATAGAAATGATTGGTAGGTTTTTCAAAGTTTGTAAATCCTTACATAATTTTGAAAACACTAATAATGCTTCAGATTTTTCTCGTAGAAAAGAAATTCATGTGAAACGAGAGAAATCATCCACAATAACAAGGATGCACTGCTTGCTTTTGGGAGATTTGACACGCATAGGTCCACAAAGATCCATATGTAAGAGTTCGATGGGTCAAGAAGAACTTACAAATTCATGTGAAACAAGAGGTTTGAATGAACCTCTTGTTTGTTTACCTTGTGTACAAGCCTTACATACTTCATCTACCTTGAAATTTAGGTTTGTCAAACCACGTACAAAATCCTTTGTAAGTAAGTTCTGCATTGTGTGCATATGCTTACGTGACCAAGTCTTCTATGCCAAAGCCTTGGATCATCATTTAAGGCCTTTAGACACTTTAGCTTAGTTCCTGAAACTTGGTAAGTACTCATGGAATAAACATTGTTACATCTAGAAGCAGTAAGCACAACATCACTCGTCCTTTTGTCTTGAACCTCACATTTTTCTGAATCAAATAAAACTTTGTTGCCTTTATCACATATTTGAGAAATAATAAGCAAATTATACTTCAAACCGACAACCAAATAATCATTATCAATAAAGTTAGATGAATTATAACATATTTTACCAATGCCAATAATGTAATATCCGGAATTTTTATTCCGTTTAATTCCGAATCAAATCGGACTTTGAGCCGTTGACGGTTTTCCATTCTATTTAGTATTTCTTCCTTCACAAATTTTATTATTTTACGTAGAAATTCATTCACATAAAATGATAAAACTATATCAAGCTCTAATTCTTATAATTATTTATCATTTTATGTAGAATGTATTTCACATAAAATGATAGAATTATATCAAACCCTAGTTATTATAATTCATTCTTAACGATGACTTTAGACGAGATCATGACAAGCTATGACGAGATTATGACTAAGCTGAGACGAGGCCATAACAAAGCCCGACAACTCTGTGACAAACTCATTCATGGGCCTGACAAGGCCATGACGAGTTTTGACAGGTTTTTGACAAACTATTCAGCCCATCTTTCTTGCAATTATTTCAGCCATCCTTCTTGCAATTGTTTCAGCCCATTCCTTTGCTATAATGGCCCAGCTACCCATAATCCTCCAGCCCACATGGACCTGTTGTCGCCCAGCCATCCTCGCACAGCAGCCCAGCCTGTTTACGAGCCCATTAGCATCCTTCTTGCAGCCCGTACAACTCCCCTCCAACCCACCTAGGAGAGCAAACGCTCAGGAGTTACAAGAGTTGTAACTCCCGTATTGAACGCCCCTCTTTACTCCCTCTTCTGTTCCGCCTTCACACGAGACCTTCTCTCTCTGCAGACGATCTACCGAGTCCTCAGACGCAGGAGAAACGCAAAAACGCAGCCAGCAACAACAGCACTTGAAGAGCCGGCCGGAGCTGCTACTCCCTCGACCCTGACTGCTTCCGGACCAAGGTGAGTCTAGACTTCCTTCTTCTTCTGTCCTCGCCTCTATACTCCCTCTGTACGACTCAATCGACTATCTCCTTCTGGATCTAACCCTTTGCACACATGTTTCCGGAAGCAGTAGATAGCAATCGGAAGGGGGCTGAGTTACTCCTTTTCCGGTGTGGACAGAAGGACGATCTTCCAGAATAGATCCGAGCGGCTGTGTATCCAACCTGCGAGCCATCATCCTCCCTTCCGGATCTAGCAATCTTCTGCAGCCTTAGTACTTGGTGAGTGTTCCCATTCTTAGCCCAATGTCTATGAAAGGAGAGGCTAGATGTTGATTATGTGTTGATTGTTTGGTCGAGTGTAGGACTCGAGTTTGACCTTGGTGTGGAGCAGCTATCCAGGAAAAACGTAGGAGTTAAAACACATAAAATCATATAGTTTAAACATTCAGTTTGGAATTTCGGGAAAACGTGTTCATTAGTCAAGTTTGAGCATAATGTTCGATGCCTTAGAGATAGAATCCACGGTTCAAATTTTAGGATGTTATAGAGTGATATGCAAACTGTAAGGTATCAAAAATTGGGACTTAACCAACGGTTAGATTTAGATCTATGAAGGTGCAAAATGGATTAGTTAGGCTGTTTGGGAAATGATCCTAGAAAAATGCTAAGCATAGATTTTTGGTTTGAGTTCAACTTTAAAGATTTTTGTAGAAGTAACGATTAAAACTTTTTAAGAAATTTTTGCTCCTATGAATAGATTTGATATCATAGATGTTTTAGAAATTTATTTTAGAATTATTATAAGTTTATTTTAATTTCATATATGAAACTATAGTTGGACTTTAGCGACTTTTCGGGAAATAGGAAATGGGTAGTTTTTCTAGTTGATACCTAAAATCATCCTAGGGAGTAGAATTTGGTTAGTTAGCCTCAAATTAGAGTTTAAGTACGTATTCCGGGTTTTGGATGTTCCGGGACCAAGGGTAAAATAGTCAATTTACCTTAAAATAGATTAGATATCATAGATGTTTTAGAAATTTAAGTACGTGTTCCGGGTTTTTCACTTAGAATCGTACATCTTAGGAGTTTTAGACTTCTAAGTATCTAGGGAAATGTGTTGACCCACGTGCCTCCTTTGACAGGCAGTTGAGTTTGTGCAGTTACTGATTTAGTGGTGGTTAAGAGAGAGTCGAGATTTGATTCTGGTTAGTCCACGGACTTACTTAGCTGGCTTCTTGCATGTGTGTGATGTGTATGAGTGGTGTTTGATAGTTAAGATAAATAACAAAACCGGAATAGGCCGACTGTAGTACATTGTATAATTGACCCAAGTGTATGATAACGGGTCGTCACATCATCTGCCTAGCTCTTGCGAGAGTCTAGGAGGTTGCCTGCAACCAGCCCAGTCCGATAGATGGTCACATGCATTAGTACCAATCCGTTTACCATTCCATTGGTAAACGGGGACAAGGGCGAGTTTTGGGAATCCCTCGTGTCACAAAATAAGTATCATTAGTAACGACGTATCACTTAGTTAAAGATAATAAAAAGGAATGAGTGTTGCATGTTGATTGCGTATGTTGTGTGTTTGTGCTTTTACATTTATACTTATGCATAGAATGTTAGCTAACGGTTTTATACCGCTTGTAGATGCCTTGAAGGTTAGGGAGGTGATCGAGTTATCCAACGGTGGTGGGCAGCCGGGGTTCTGTGCATTATAGGACGGGACTATTATATTTTATATCATGACTATTGAGACTGATGTTGGTATTTTTGGTTTTGAGACTTGGCTGTATTGTTTTCAGATTTGGATTTTCGTTTCGCTCATGATATAAAACCCTATGTTTTGCCTTTTTATTTGTGCCGTGTTGTAAGGTCCGATGAAGTTGTTGCCAGGCTAAGGGCCGGGGCCCGTTGTGAGGTCCTAGCTCGTAGCATTTCGAGTCCTCTAGGATTCGGGGTGTTACAATATGGTATCAGAGCCCTAGGTTGGCAACAAAGGCACTCGCTATCTTCAAAAAGGCCGAATAAACAAATAAACGGAAACCGCAAGGGTTCCGAACTTTTAAAATGAATTTTGTTTTCCAAACCATGAGCATAAACGGGTTGGGATAGAATGCACGGACCGCCACTACCTCCGCTACACTCGATAGCATAGTTTATTGGACTACTGTTATAACTTGTAATTTTAGTAACGTTGTGACCTTTAGAAGTGACCTAAAGTAATAAGATAGTTATGTCCTTACTAGGAACTAAAGTAGTCTTATATTGATCACGTCTCTACCAGATGGCACGTACGAGAGCGACAACTTACGTTGGATAAGGAGAGGGCCGACCTCCCCTTCCTTCGGGAGCTCCAAGACAGGGACGTGTGGGCAGGCCTCAAAGGGGCCGAGTTTGAGGACGTGTTCCTGTTGTAGATCCATCAGCTATGGATGTACCTGCTGAGGAGGTGGCCGAGAGTATTGTTCTAGAGGTTAGGGATGGGACCGCTACTGGGTCCGGAGTACTGAGTGCAGGGCCTAGTGATTCTGGCCGCGTATCGATTGGAGCATCGGAGTATCGAGCTTATATCCAGCAGGTGCAAGAGACATACAGGGCCGGAGCACCACTTCCAGCACCACTAGTGGCAACTAGGTCAGCAGAGGTCTCTAAGAGGGTGACTCAGGTGGTAGTTTCACCGGTGGTAGCTGCACCAGTGAGGGTTGTCGAGGATGACCGAGGGAGAGACGAGCTGAGGGTACCGAAACCAGATGAATGGTTGAAGACATTCAACCATCAGTGAGTTCCCACCTTTGACGGGAACGTTGGACTTGAGGTGGAACATTGTATCAGTCATGTGGAGTCCGCGCTAGAGGCGATTCGCTGCCTTGAGAGTCGTAAGGTGGAGCTGGTTCAGATATTGTTTAGGGACGAAGCACAATACTGGTGGAGGACAGTGAGGGGCGGAGCGTCCCGAATTGAGCAGTTGTTGAGTGTCATGAGAGAGACCTTTTGTCCTACCTCACCGAGAAGGGACCGAGTGCAGGACTTCTTGGAGACAGGTTTTGAGGATGTTTCGATAGCTGAGGCTATTAGGAGGTTCCGGGAGGAGCTGTCACTATTGGGTCCTCCTGCACCGCTTATGGACCAGCACGTGTATCTAGCAGGGCTTCAGCGTATGAGAGGGACCGACTGGGTCACAGGAGAGCTATGTAGTCTGGAGTGTAAGACAAGAGACAAAGGACCGGACCAGTCAGCACTGGAGTAGGAGGGTTAGGTCATAGGCGTGGTCAGTCCCACGGCCGTTCTAGTTACTAGGTGGTACCGCCAATGGGATCTAGAGTACGTCAGTGCTACAACTATGGGGAGCAGGGACACATTAAGCCGGAGTGTAGGAGACCACCGGTTACATGTTTTACTTGCGGCCAGTTGGGCCATAAAGCTACCTTCTGCCGATAGGGCAAGGTAACATCACAGCAGAGGTCCTCACCTGCTGGTACCTCAAGTGGAGGACGAGGCAATCTCAGTATCAGGCTCGGGGTCAGCAACAGCGGGCTCCTTGGCAGGCATATTCACAGGGTTTTGCTCAGATTCCAGCTAGAGGGAGAGGGTGTGGTGGAGTCACTTGAGAGACTAGGGGTACTCAGGCTCGAGTCTTTGAGTTGAGGAGTGCCGTAGAGCCAACAAAGCCCGCAGCCACAGGTATTATCACGATTCATGGCTTTCCAGTCTGAGTACTTTTTGATACAGGTGCGACGCACTCTTTCATATCTGATGATTGCATAGAAAGGTTGACCTTAGATATAGTAGAGGGGGAACCTATCCTTATAAGGTTACCCGATGGGAGTAGGGTTCGTGGTACTAGGGAGATTCATGATTGTCCCATCCACTTGGGAGGTCGTGACTGGCTAGCCGACTTTAACGTCATGCACTTAGTGCATAAAGAAGTCATACTCGGGATGGACTGGATGAACTGCCATAGAGCTGGTCTTGACGTCAGGAGGAGGACAGTGACGGTCACTACGGAGTCTAGGCAGGAGGAGGTCTTTCGAGGGTGGGACCTCGGAAAGATCGGGACAGTCATTAGTGCGGTCCGAGCCGCAAAGCTCATAGGTCAGGGATGCGAGGCCTTCTAGTGTTACGCCGTGAAGGAGGAGACGAGTTCATCATTAGCAGAGACCCCGGTAGCTTGTGAGTTCGAGGATGTCTTTGGCGAGGCACCGGGCTTACCACCGCAGAGGAGCGTAGATTTTGGAATTGAGTTGGATCCCGGCACAAGGCCGATCTCCAAGGCTCCATACCGTATGGCATCAGTCGAGATGCTTGAGCTTAAGAAGCAACTCGAGGATTTGGCAGAGAGGGGACATTCAACCTAGTGTGTCTCCCTGGGGGGCACCAGTCCTCTTCGTCAGGAAGAAAGACGAATCCATGAGGCTTTGTATTGACTATCGGGAGTTGAACAAAGTCACCGTCAAGAACAAGTATCCGTTGCCGCGTATTGATGATTTGATGGATCAGTTCCAGGGAGCTACGGTGTTTTCACGTATGTACTTGAGGTCACGATATCATCAACTGAGAGTACGGGAGGAGGACATACCGAAGACAACATTTCGGACCAGATACGGTCATTATGAGTTCGTGGTGATGCCCTTCGGGCTCACCAATGCTCCTGCTGTCTTCATGGAGTTGATGAATGGCATCTTCATTAACTTCTTAGATCAGTTTGTGGTAGTTTTCATCGACGACATCTTAGTATACTCCCGGAGTAGGGAGGAGCACGTCGGACACCTGAGGACGTTGTTGCGGGTTTTACAGGATTGAGAGCTTGATGCTAAGCTCTCTAAATGAGAGTTCTGGATGCTTGAGGTTGCCTTCCTTGGCCACATTGTCTCCGCCGAAGGAGTCAAGGTGAACCCTGCAAAGATAGAGTCAGTTGCATCATGGCCGCCCCCTAAGACGGTCAAGGAGGTATGCAGTTTTCTAGGTCTGGCCAGATACTACCGTAAGTGATAACATGAATTATAGTCTATATTTTAGGGTTTGTTTGGACGTTTTATCCTTAATAATCTGCATGTTTGTATGTATATTATGTGGTTATATTACCATTTCATCTACCTTTGCGGGAATCGAGGTCTACACCTAGTTTGTTGTAATCATAGGTAAAATGGCACGTTTTGCATAAAAAAAGGAGCAAAAGGAGCTGTGAGTCATTAGAGCTATATTCAGGGACAAAAGGAACCATCCAGGAAGCATATCCATGGAATAGAGATTCACTTTGAACCAGATTTGAGAGATTTCACATTCAGTTATGACTCACCTCGGTTGACCAAAGATTCACCTCGACCGAGGTGATCCAGAGAAGTCGACTCGACCGAGGCGAACACCTGGGACGCGGTGAGAATAATTTATTCTTGGCTAAGATCTTTTATCTTTGGAAAGAGATCTTATATTTTTGGGCTTGGCTCCTGGAAGGAAGAAGATATGCTAGATCATATATTTTACCTATTTTTTTGGGAAGAGATCTTTCTAAGATATCTTATCTTTGGAGAGTAATTTTCCTATAAAAAGGGTCGGATTTCCCACAAATCCGACACCCGCTATCACCCGCTATCACATCGCTTACACCGAAAGACACGCTGCAGCCATACTCCAGTTGGGAGATTTGAAGAACCTTTTTGAAGGTTGAAGAAGGAAGATTTTAGCTTTTATAGCTTTTGAAGGGTTTTTGTAAGATCATCTTAGATTCCCTTCCTTATTGTCTTCCCTTGTTGGATTTCTATCAAAGGAACGCTTTTGTTGTGATATTTGATTTAGTTATTGAAGTCTTTTCTTTAAATTCTTCTTGTTCAAATATTCACCTTCTTCCCATATATTTGATTAATACTTTCATGATGATGAGTGGCTAATCTCTTTGTGTGATTCTAGGGTGATTGGCTGAAGGTTGTGGGAAAAACAATGATAGAATAATCTTGGATTCCAGTAGGACCCTGAAAGTTCGAGTCTTTAACCTTAACCCTAAGCATCTCGCTCAGTCGATGAACATCTCGGCCGGCGTGGAATTCTTCTGACCGAGGTGACCTATCTGATCCGAAATTGAGAGTTAAGTGTTAGAGTTTGCCAAATCCTATCGTTATTACACCTTTTCTGGTCCAACACAAGCTTAGGATGAGACTTACCCGGTAATTCCTTAGTTTGTTTACCCATGATCATAAGTATAGGTAATAAAGGTTTATCCTTTTATTGGGGTTTGAGTGTGCTTTCATCCCATCTTTATGAGTTAGCCTGAGACTTACCCGGTAAAGGTTAATTATATTCCCTTAGATGGTGTGTTAGTTTGAGGTTATAGTTCTTTATCTTAATTCCTTCATACTTACCCGGTAATAGGAGTTACGGTTTAGGATTAGTGAGTAGTGAGACTTACCCGGTGATCTATTCCACTTTAGTAACACCTTCCCTATGCAAAAACCTCAGCTTTGTCCGCTTATCTTTGGATCTTGAGTTGGAACCACAACTAGATGATTTAATCCCTAGAATTGCATATTTCATTTATTGACTTCTATATCATCTTTGATTGTTTTAATTGCTTTGTGGTTAGTGATTGCTTAAGCATACCGTAATTGGACTTTGTTTCACTAAGTCCCTGTGATCGACCCCTGGAATTCCTTGCTTTTTACTACGATTGACCCATACACTGCGGGTTCGCATCCTTGTTTTAAGCTTACGTCTAGGGTTATGAATTTAAAGCTTGCACACACCGTTTGAGCGAACAAGTTTTTGGCGCTGTTGCCGGGGACTTGGTCTAGACCGAGCCGGTTATGGTTTACTTTTGGGGCACTAGCCCCCATATCTACTAACCACTCTACTTGAGTGACTTTTGCAGGTTCTTTCTTAGGTATATGCGAAGAACCCGCACTGGGAAGGAAATTGTTCCTTGCGATTCCGAACCAGAAAAGACATACAAACGTCGCTTACGAGAAGCGAAGATGGCCAACCAAGACAATCGCGATCTTGAGGCCGAGTTGAAAGAAGCGCTGGAACAGCTCCGCCTCAGCCAAGAAGAGCTAAGGCGAGAGAAGGAAGAAACTCGCATCAGGACTGAAGCGATCGAAGCAGATATGGCAGCAATACGAGACCAAATTCTACTCCAACCGAGGGAAGACCCAGCTCCCGATGCTGGACCGATGCAGGTCCCAATTGCTGACCCTCGACCGAGGCAGGTTCCAGTACCTGACGCCCCGGCCGAGGTACTTCCACCTCGGATACCAGTCCGAGGCGTTCTTTTTGCAGGAATCCCACAAACTCTAGGTCAAAGGATGGACCCCAATCAACAACTAAGGCGTCCAGGAGTTAACCTAGGAGATCCAGCGGACCATGACTATGAACTTCGACCGCAAGTTCTATCCATGATTCGCCAATGCCAGTTCGGAGGGCTAGAAAAGGAATCACCGCATCAACATCTTCAAAACTATGAGATCTTGATGGAGACCTTGAGACCCTCAAGGATTGAAAACAACAACTATAAGCTAAGACCTTTTTACTTTTCTTTAAAAGATAGAGCTCTTACTTGGTATCAATCTCTTCCTCCAGGAAAAATTAGCACATGGGAGGAGATGACTACGGAATTCTTGACCAAATTCTTTCCCCCCTCAAAGACCGCTGAAATGAGAGGGAAGATCAATGCTTTCATTATGAAGGACAAGGAGAGCTTGTCCAAGTCATGGGAGCGGTTCAAGGACATTCTTTTGGATTGCCCACATCATGGGATTCCAAAGATAGAGTTATTGGAGATATACTTCAAGGGACTGGACGGAAGCACCCAGTTCAACCTCCAACTACTCTCCGCCGGTACCTTTATGGACATGGCGATTGACGAAGCTTGGGACTTCATCGAGAAGCAAGCTTTGCATATGGAGAAGTACACCCATCAAGGAGTTGAAGGTGGAGTTAAAAGAGTTAACTTCCAAGAAACTCATCCCAACAACAATCAACTCACGTCTTTGAAAAATGACGTGAAGCAATTGAAGGAACTCTGGGTTGCCCAAACCAAGAGGGATAATCAACGACAAAGGAACAACAACAATGGATACCGTAACAACAACAACGGTTCCCGGAACAACAATTACAACAACAACAATAGAGGATCCAATAGCAACAATGGGAGGGCGAACAACCAAAATTCTGGTAACAATCATTCAAACTCCAACTCTAACGATTCCTCTAATCCTTTCCTCTCTTCCCCTTCTTCTTCTTCTACTCCATTAAAGAGCCAGGGGCAAGGATCAAGTTCGTCTCAACCGGAAAAGAAAGACGCGGTTCTGGAGGCTATCTTGATCAAGCTTAGTGCTATGGAGACTTCTATGACTTCATTTTTGAAGGCCCAAAAAGCCTTTCAACAACAACTTGCAAGTAGGGCGAATGAAGCGCCAAGAGATCCAAGGAAGCTTCCAGCAAGGATGAAAAGCAACCCTAAGGGCCAAATAATGGCCATAACAACGAGGAGTGGACTGAAAACTGCAGATCTAGTGCCTCGGTCGGTGCCAGTACCGACGAAGACCACCTCGGTCCAGATGAAGTCGAAGAACACTTCGACCGAGATGCCAACCGAGGTGGAGCCACAAAAAGCGGAGGGGAAAACTGAAGTTTATGTTCCACCTCCTACATACAAACCACCGCTTCCATTCCCCCAGTCAAGGGCCAGAGCACATCTAGACAAGCACTTTGGTAAGTTCCTTGACTTGATGAATAAACTACACATTAACATTCCTTTCCTTGATGCTATTCTAGGGATGCCCGCCTATGGGAAGTTCTTAAAGGAGATCCTATCAAGGAAGAGGAAACTGGAAGATTTTGGTGAAGTTAGGATGACATCTAAATCCTCGGAGCTCATTCAAATCATGAAGGAGAAGATGCCACCTAAATTGAGAGATCCCGGCTCATTTCGCATTCCCATTCAAGTTGGAGATGTCACTTGTGAAGCCCTTTGTGATCTAGGAGCTAGCGTGAGCATCATTCCGCTGGAGCTATGTGTGAAGATCGGACTTGGAGAGCCCAAGCCGGTCAAGATTCGACTATATATGGCAGATCGCTCCATCACCCATCCCGTGAGAATTTTGGAGGACGTTCCGGTCAAGTTAGGTAACTTCTATTTACCTATAGATTTTGTTGTACTTGACATTCCCGCAGATTATCATGTTCCTATTATTCTCGGGAGGCCATTTCTAGCAACTTCGGGTTGCAACGTGGATTGCAAGAACGCCAAGTTGAAATTCAACATTGGTGGCGATGAGGTGGAGTGCGCATTACTTGCAGCCATGAAAGAGAAGCAGCTAAGCAATGATATCTTCAACATCTACGATGAAGAAGAATCAAGAGAATTGGTGAGCTCTATCCTTATTGACGATCCACTCGAAAGAGTTATTAGTTTTAGTTTAATGGAGGAAGGTATAGATGCTTCTTGTGATGCAGATATACGGAGCTTAAAAGCACTTGAAGAAGATCCATGAGCTAAAACTGAGAAGCTAATCTAGGAGACGAAGATCTCCAGTTTCGGTTCCAGTTGCAGTACCTCGACCGAGGCACCTTCTGGACTGAGCGAGGCGACTGAAGAACATCTCGGTCAACGCCTCTGCGCCTCGACCGAGGTCGATGGCGAGATGATTTCAACTGAGACTTCCGAAAGTCCAGTTTCTAGATCTACTCCACTGGAAGGAGGAAGCAAGGATCCCCCTCAGAAAGCACCCCCAGTTGTGGAGCTTAAACAACTCCCAAATCACTTGAGGTATGTCTTTCTTGGACCGGATTCCACTTATCCCGTTATTGTTAGTGCTTCCCTCTCCGAAACTGAATTATCTAAACTAATGCATGTCCTAAGAAAGCATCAAAAGGCTTTGGGTTATACTATAGATGATCTTATTGGAATTAAGCCCTCTTTCTGCATGCATAGAATTTTAATGGAGGATGATCATAAGACTTCACGGGAACCTCAAAGACGGTTAAATCCGATCATGAAAGAGGTTGTGAAGAACGAAATTCTTAAGTTGTTGGATGCAGGTATCATATATCCTATCTCGGACAGCAAATGGGTTAGCCCGGTGCATGTAGTTCCGAAAAAAAGGAGGGATGACCGTTGTGACAAATAAGAACAACGAGTTGATCCCAACCAGGACCGTTACGGACTGGAGTGTTTGCATCGATTATAGGAAGTTGAACACGGCCACACGGAAGGACCTTTCCCTTCATTGATCAAATGCTCGAGCGGTTGGCCCAACATTCCCACTTTTGCTACTTAGACGGTTATAGTGGATTCTTCCAGATTCCTATCCATCCGGATGATCAGGAGAAGACCACTTTCACTTGTCCATGTGGGACATTTGCTTATAGGAGGATGCCATTTGGATTGTACAATGCACCCGCTACCTTCCAACGATGCATGATGACTATCTTTTCCGAGTACATAGAGGAGATCATGGAGGTATTTATGGATGATTTTTCAGTATATGGTTCCTCTTTTGATGATTACCTATCTAACCTTTCTCTAGTGCTACAAAGATGTGAAGACACTAATCTCATTTTGAATTGGGAGAAGTGTCATTTTATGGTTAATGAAGGCATTGTGCTAGGACACCTCGTTTCTAATCGAGGCATTAAGGTCGATCGCGCTAAGATCGAGACTATTGAGAAACTCCCTCCCCCTTGTTCTATTAAAGGTGTGAGGAGTTTTCTCGGGCATGCAGGTTTCTACAGGAGATTCATCAAGGACTTCTCCAAGATTTCTAAACCTCTAACTAACCTCTTGAATAAAGATGTTGTTTTTGAGTTTTCGCAGGAGTGTCTTGATGCTTTTTACAGGATTAAGGAAGCGTTGATCTCCGCTCCCATTATCCAACCTCCGGATTGGACCTTGCCCTTTGAGATCATGTGCGATGCTAGTGATGTAGCCGTAGGAGTGGTGCTTGGACAGAAGAAGGATGGCCGGACCACCGCCATTTACTATGCTAGCAAGACGCTAGATGTAGCACAACGCAACTACGCTACCACCGAGAAGGAGTTATTGGCGGTTGTATATGCTTTCGAGAAATTCTGTTCCTATTTAGTAGGGGCGAAAGTCATTGTCTACACCGACCATGCAGCCATCCGTTACTTGTTGGCTGAGAAAGATGCCAAGCCATGCCTTATTCGATGGCTTCACTTGGTTCAAGAGTTTGACCTAGAGATCCGCGATAAGAAGGGATCCGAAAATTCTGTTGCGGATCACCTCAGCCGGCTACCTGCATCTTCACGCGAGAAGGACGAACCACCCATAGACGATTCATTCCCCGATGAGCACTTACACTTGTTGGAGCGTTTGATGGACTTACTTACTTCACCCCACGATGGAGGTGAAGTATGGGGTGAGGACACCTCCCATCTCGATTCATTCCCCGAAAATTCTTTTGCTTTGCCTTGTTTTGTTTTTGGCGTTCTAGACAGATAACAGGTGACATCTAAGGAAGGATTACAAACCAGGAGCATAACTGGAAGGACAGAAGATCGAGAATTCGAGAAGACGAAGTTTGACTGAGGCACATCTCGGTTGTTGTCAGAGCGCCTCGACCGAGATGATTCTTGAGCAACCGAGGCGACTAGGGTTTCTGAAGATCCACCTCGGTCCGTACCACCTCGGTCCAGTCGAGACCACCTCGGCCGAGGTGACAGCAGTTCCAGAAAGCGTATAAAAAGGGGAAAATTTTCTCTTTCCTCTCTTTTACCCTTCCTCGACCGCGGCAGCCCCCTTCACCTCGCTTTGTCGATTCTCGCTCGTTTTCGAAGATTTTCGCTTCCAAACTGCAATCAAAGCGTAGAGGATCCCAGTGCATCGTCGATCTGTGAAGAAATCGAACCGAAACAGCCGAACGAGTTAAAACGCGTACGAAACCCTAACCTCGCTGTTTTCGCTTTGATTTGGGCTTGGATTGCCCTGCGTTTGCTGAAAAAAGGATTAAGTACCCCATAGGAAAGAGTTGTTGTGATTTTTTGGGGAAAAGAACTGGAATTTTCGAAGGAATTAGTTACGCAGTTTTTCGCCTCGGTCCAGACGCGCTGTGCCTCGGCCGAGGTGTTCTTGAGTATTGTCAGTCGACCGAGGTGACCTCACAGTGAAATTTCTAAAAATGAGTTCTGACAGACGACTTGCCCTTAGAGATAGATCCTCCCCTTCCCCTTCTTCCTCTTCTTCCCAACCCTATCGCCCGGTGATCCACGAGCGACACCGGGTCGATTATGAGCGTATTTCCGGCCGTCTAGTGATTGCACCTCGTTTCCTGGACATGTCTGCCTTTGACTGTCTCCACGTAGATGGAGACCTTAGACGGATGATATCGACTGTAGGGCTAGATCAGTTTACTGAGATCCGAGCCCCTGCCTATTTGGAGCCCACCTTAAGTTCATTAGCTCCTTCACCTTCCTCCCCACAGAGCGATCTGTGAAGTACCGGTTGATGAACCGGAACCTTTTAGTGCCAATAGAGTATTGGAGGGAGATTTTTGGTTTTCCTGCCCCGACAGCCGTTGACTTCCCGTCCCGATCTGTAGCTAGGGAGTTTTGGGGACAGATTGCTCACGTGGTTGAGAACGCAGATAGATGGCGCCTTGGAGATTCCAGGGAGAAAGTCATCTTCCACTTAGCTTTTAGGTTAGCCCACCGTATTTTCAACGAGACGCTTCTGGCGCGTACTGAGACGCCCCAGAAGGTCCGACAGGGGGAGTTGTTCAGCCTGTATTGCATGGTGACAGGAGGGATCCCCGACTTTGGCTTGATGCTGGAAGAGGATCTGCACAGGATCAAGGCCAAGGTGAAGGGGGACATCTGCTGCGGAGGACTTGTCACCCACATCGCCAGCTACCAGGATATATTTCCCAGCGCTTGCACTATGTAGGCGGCTGCCAAGCCGCTTGGGCTGTAGGAGATGATCACTCGGCGGATTCTGGTTCCCCAGGAACTGACCACACCGTACGTGGCTATGCCATGGGAGCTAACTGCACCGCAGGGGATCAGGTGGTCAGCACAGTTTACAGTTTATGACCCTCATTACTGGCAGACCGCTTGGGCCCCACTGATGGAGGATTATAGAGAGGCAACAACTGCCTCAGCTGAGGAGAAGGAGTAGATAGATAATAAGGAGACTACTGATGGTGGAGTTCCGATGGATACAGGGACAGATACTGCCGGGACGAGTGCGCCGGTTATTGATCTTGATGATGATGATACTGAGCCGGCACCTGCTGCATCACCAGTGAGACCTGCTAGGCGTAGAGCACGCCGACACAGAGATCCAGAGGCCCACCGTCGGATCAATGATCTGACGGATCAGATGATTGATTCATATGCCGCCTTATCACTGGATACCGTGAGATGCAGGAGCGGCAACATTACCAGCACATGATGGCCCAGATCCAGTTTGAGCACGTCATGGGTTATCCGTTCGACCCGTCTTAGTATCCATATGTTCCACCACCACCACCACCGGATCGTGACTACTGAGAGCTGCAGGATTTTCTTTCTTATTTTTATGCAGTTCAGCTTATTATCCGGTGAGTATTTTATTTCCTTAGACTTATTTTGACCCACTGGGACAGTGTGTCCCAAGTATGGGGTATTTGTGTATTACTTGACATTTATGTGATGTATGACTCTATTTGACCGGATATTTACTCATATTTGTGCTTCACTTTTGCATCTATGTGTTTATCTGAGACTGCATGCATACTTACAGGTTATTTGATTGAGAAAAACGTCGAAACTAAAAAAAACTGGTTTTAAAAAAAAATTTTTGACCTCGACCGGTGGAGTTCTGGCCGAACGAGGTGTTTCACCTCGGTTGACCTAAGAACACCTCGACCGAGGTGGGTTAACTGAGAGTTTTCGAAACTATTTTTTGTGCTTCTTATCTGGATATGATCTCAGTGAAGATCTTGCTTACTGACTGGTTTTGAAATCTTTATGTGTTCGAAAGGTTTTATAATATGTTTAAGTTGCTAAATGCTTTGTTTGAAATTATTGGCATTTTTAATACTTTGTTTTTGTCTAAATTATGTTGAATTTGAAGGTTGACACCACATTATGAGTTCTCTCACTTTCTTCCTGGAAAGACCAAGGCAATTCATTCTTCTCTCTTCTTCTTCTTGATCATGCTTAGCCCCTCATATACATTTTGCCTCCCTTTATCTATCCGGGAATTTGGAAGCAAGCGAAGTGGTGAAATCAAGTGAAGTTAAAGTTGAGAAGTTGGCTGGAAGTGAAAGTGTTAGAAAGTAATAATAGGTTTGGGGAAGTCAATCATGACGATGAGTAACTCGGCACCATTCACATAGCCGCTTGTTGGAGCGTTTGATGGACTTACTTACTTCACCCCACGATGGAGGTGAAGTATGAGGTGAGGACACCTCCCATCTCGTTTGAGACACATCATGGTCCAGCAAGCGACCTTAAACCAAACGCTTCTTGGGAGGCAACCCGGTGCATGTAGTTCTGAAAAAAAGGAGGGATGACCGTTGTGACAAATAAGAACAACGAGTTGATCCCAACCAGGACCGTTACGGGCTGGAGTGTTTGCATCGATTATAGGAAGTTGAACACGGCCACACGGAAGGACCATTTTCCACTTCCCTTCATTGATCAAATGCTCGAGCGGTTGGCCCAACATTCCCACTTTTGCTACTTAGACGGTTATAGTGGATTCTTCCAGATTCCTATCCATCCGGATGATCAGGAGAAGACCACTTTCACTTGTCCATGGGGGACATTTGCTTATAGGAGGATGCCATTTGGATTGTACAATGCACCCGCTACCTTCCAACGATGCATGATGACTATCTTTTCCGAGTACATAGAGGAGATCATGGAGGTATTTATGGATGATTTTTCAGTATATGGTTCCTCTTTTGATGATTACCTATCTAACCTTTCTCTAGTGCTACAAAGATGTGAAGACACTAATCTCATTTTGAATTGGGAGAAGTGTCATTTTATGGTTAATGAAGGCATTGTGTTAGGACACCTCGTTTCTAATCGAGGCATTAAGGTCGATCGCGCTAAGATCGAGACTATTGAGAAACTCCCTCCCCCTTGTTCTATTAAAGGTGTGAGGAGTTTTCTCGGGCATGCAGGTTTCTACAGGAGATTCATCAAGGACTTCTCCAAGATTTCTAAACCTCTAACTAACCTCTTGAATAAAGATGTTGTTTTTGAGTTTTCGCAGGAGTGTCTTGATGCTTTTTACAGGATTAAGGAAGCGTTGATCTCCGCTCCGATTATCCAACCTCCGGATTGGACCTTGCCCTTTGAGATCATGTGCGATGCTAGTGATGTAGCCGTAGGAGCGGTGCTTGGACAGAAGAAGGATGGCCGGACCACCGCCATTTACTATGCTAGCAAGACTCTAGATGTAGCACAACGCAACTACGCTACCACCGAGAAGGAGTTATTGGCGGTTGTATATGCTTTCGAGAAGTTTTGTTCCTATTTAGTAGGGGCGAAAGTCATTGTCTACACCGACCATGCAGCCATCCGTTACTTGTTGGCTAAGAAAGATGCCAAGCCACGCCTTATTCGATGGCTTCACTTGCTTCAAGAGTTTGACCTAGAGATCCGCGATAAGAAGGGATCCGAAAATTCTGTTGCGGATCACCTCAGCCGGCTACCTGCATCTTCACGCGAGAAGGACGAACCACCCATAGACGATTCATTCCCCGATGAGCACTTACACTTGTTGGAGCGTTTGATGGACTTACTTACTTCACCCCACGATGGAGGTGAAGTATGGGGTGAGGACACCTCCCATCTCGTTTGAGACACATCATGGTCCAGCAAGCGACCTTAAACCAAGCGCTTCTTAGGATGAGACTTACCCGGTAATTCCTTAGTTTGTTTACCCATGATCATAAGTATAGGTAATAAAGGTTTATCCTTTATTGGGGTTTGAGTGTGCTTTCATCCCATCTTTGTGAGTTAGCCTGAGACTTACCCGGTAAAGGTTGATTCTATTCCCTTAGATGGTGTGTTAGTTTGAGGTTATAGTTCTTTATCTTAATTCCTTGAGGCTTACCCCGTAAAAGGAGTTACGGTTTAGGATTAGTGAGTAGTGAGACTTACCCGGTGATCTATTCCACTTTAGTAACACCTTACCTATGCAAAAACCTCAGCTTTGTCCGCTTATCTTTAGATCTTGAGTTGGAACCACAACTAGATGCTTTAATCCTAGAATTGCATATTTCCTTTATAGACTTCTATATCATCTTTGATTGTTTTAATTGCTTTGTGGTTAGTGATTGCTTAAGCATACCGTAATTGGACTTTGTTTCACTATGTCCTTGTGATCGACCCTTGGAATTCCTTGCTTTTTACTATGATTGACCCGTACACTACGGGTTCGCATCCTTGTTTTAAGCTTACGTCTAGGGTTATAAATTTAAAGCTTGCACACACCGTTTGGAGCGAACAGTAGGTTTGTGAAGGGTTTTTCTGTGATTGCTAGGCCACTCACTTCCTTGTTAAGGAAGTCCATCAGATTTGCATGGACCGAGCCCTGTCAGCGGAGCTTTGAGGAGCTGAAGGAGAGATTGACTTCTGCTTCGGTGTTAGCACAACCAGAGGGCGTTGAGGACTTCATCGTTTACAATGATGCATCCAAGTTAGGCTAGGGATGCGTCCTGATGCAGAGAGGTAGGGTCATTGCGTATGCGTCTCGACAGCTGAAGACGTATGAGGAGAATTACCCTACTCACGACCTTGAGCTAGGTGTAGTCATTCATGCCTTGAAGATCTGGCGTCATCACCTCTATGGGGCCACCTGTCAGATCTTCACAGACCACAAGAGTCTGAAGTACATATTCACTCAGCGGGAGTTGAATAACCGCCAGAGGAGATGGCTAGAGCTGATTAAGGATTTTGACTTAGAGATCCTTTATCATCCGGGAAAGGCGAATGTGGTCGCCGATGCCCTTAGTAGGAGGACACCTCGCGAGGCCATGATAGCTAGATTGACTGTTCAAACCCAGTTGCAGAGAGATTTGATTTGGTTGGAGGTAGACATCCGGTTTCCGGATACTGACGGTCATCTGTCAGCGTTAGAGGTTTCACCGGATCTGACAGAAGAGATCCGGCAGAAATAGGAGGGTTGTCCAGCACTGACGAGGATCAGAGATAGGATGTCAAGAGGGGAGGCAACACTGTTTATGGTGGGTGCGGATGGGATTTTGAGGCGCCAGTAGCGCATATGTGTACCCTTTGACAGAGAGTTAAGGCAGCGTATATTGCAGGAGGCCCATTCTACACCTTACTCCGTCCACCCCGGCGCAAGTAAGATGTATCAGGATATACGACGATCTTATTGGTGGGACGGGATCACGCCTGACGTGGCTAGATATGTAGCCCAGTGTGCAACCTGCCAGCAGGTCAAGATTGAGCTCCACAGGCCCGGAGGGGAGCTCCAACCACTTCCGGTTCCACAGTGGAAGTGGGAGGACATTTGCATGGACTTCGTTACTGGCCTGAGGTTGAGTAGAGGCTTTGATGCGATATGGGTTGTAGTGGATCGGTTGACGAAAACAGCACGATTCATTCCTATTAAGGAAACATGGACGGTATCTCGTTTAGCCGAGAAGTTTACCCGACAGATTGTGAGGTTCCATGGAGTGCCGTGACCAATCATTTTAGATAGGGATGGGCGTTTTACCTCGAGATTTTGGTAGCAGGTACACGCCGCCTTAGGGACGAGCTTATAGTTCACCACGGCATACCATCCTCAGACGGACGGGCAGTCTGAGAGGACTATTCAGACCCTTGAGGACATGTTGGGGGCATGTGTGCTTGATTGGGGGCAGGTATGGCCGGACCTTCCTTTGGTGGAGTTTTCTTATAAAAATAGTTGGCACACGACTATTGGGATGGCTCCTTACGAGCCACTATATGGGCGGAGGTGTCGTACACCTTTGTATTGGGATGAGCCTGAGAGGATGAGTGGTGTAGCGCCCGAGCAGGTGCAGGATGAGATAGTTCGGGTAGCATTGATGCGAGAGCGGATGTTGACTGCACAGAGCCGTCAAAGATCTTATGTTGATAAGAGGCGCAAGCCTCTAGAGTTCAGGGTCGGCGCCCAGGTATGGTTGAAGATGTCACCGACGAGGGGTGTTCGACATTTTAGCATTAAAGGGAAGTTGAGTCCCCGATATGTCGGGCCCTTTAAGATCCTAGAGCGGATAGGAGAGGTGGCCTATAGATTGGCATTTCCACCCCGATTGGAGGGAGTCCATCCAATTTTCCATGTATCTCAGTTGAGAGAGTATGTGCATGACCCGAGACACATAGTGAGCCATGACGACCTAGTGGTCAAGTCGGATCATACATTTCCCGAGCACCCGATAATAGTTTTGGAGAGAGGTATGAGACGCTTTCGATCGAAAGTAATACCCATGTTGAGAGTACATTGGTCGAGATGAGGGATTGACGAGGCCACTTGGGAGACGGAGGATAGTGTCCGGCGGAGCTATCCCGAGTTTTATGCGGATCTAGAGACGTCTATAGGACCGTCAGGTAGTTGTATACCCTTGTTTGTTTGCTTTTAGTGATTGTATGTGTGATGTGGTTGATGTGATTGTGTGTGAACCCTAGGTGGTCTTGATGTAGTAACTTGTTAGTCATAGGGCTTGCTTACGTTTTATGATCTTAAGCACTACCCTAAGTTTCGATACGAAACTTATTTTGAGAAGGATCTGATGTAACGACTAGTTTTTTTTCGTTACGCTTTGATAAGGTTAGAGAAGTTTAGAAAAAGAAATTAAAGTTGAGTGAGACTAGGCTATACCAGTTTATTTATGGAAGTCATTTACTTAGGTACCTTGTCCTAAGTTTCAGGACGAAACTTATTTTAAGCGGGTACTGACGTAATATCCGGAATTTTTATTCCGTTTAATTCCGAATCAAATCGGACTTCGAACCGTTGACGGTTTTCCATTCTATCTAGTATTTCTTTCTTCACGAATTTTATCATTTTATTTAGATTTTAATTCACATAAAATGATAAAATTATATCAAGCTCTAATTTTTATAATTATTTATCATTTTATGTTGAATGTAATTCACATAAAATGATAGAATTATATCAAACCCTAGTTATTATAATTCATTCTTAACGATGACTTTAGACGAGATCATGACAAGCTGTGACGAGATTATGACTAAGCTGAAACGAGGCCATGACAAAGCCCGATAACTCTGTGACAAACTCATTCATGGGCGTGACAAGGCCATGACGAGTTTTGACAGGTTTTTGACAAAATATTCAGCCCATCTTTCTTGCAATTATTTCAGCCATCCTTCTTGCAATTGTTTCAGCCCATCCCTTTGCTATGATGGCCTAGCTACCCATAACCCTCCAGCCCACACGGACTTATTGTCGCCCAGCCATCCTCGCACAGCAGCCCAGCGTGTTTACGAGCCCAGTAGCAGCCTTCTTGCTGCTCGTACAACTCCCCTCCAGCCAACCTAGGAGAGCAAACGCTCAGGAGTTATAAGAGCTGTAACTCCCGTATGGAACGCCCCTCTTTACTCCCTCTTCTGTTCCGCCTTCACACGAGACCTTCCCTCTCTACAAACGCTTAACCGAGTCCTCAGGCGCAGGAGAAATGCAAGAACGCAGCTAGCAACAACAGCACTTGAAGAGCCGGCCGGAGCTGCTACTCCCTCGACCCTGACTACTTCCGGACCAAGGTGAGTCTAGACTTCCTTCTTCTTCTATCCTCGCCTCTATCCTCCCTCTATACGACTCAATCGACTGTCTCCTTCTAGATCTAACCCTTTGCACACATGTTTCCGGAACCAGTAGATAGCAATCGGAAGGGGGCTAAGTTACTCCTTTTCCGGTGTGGACCGAAGGACGATCTTCCACAATAGATCCGAGCGGCTGTGTATCCAACCTGCGAGCCATCATCCTCCCTTCCGGATCTAGCATTCTTCTGCAGCGTTAGTACTTGGTGAGTGTTCCCATTCTTAGCCCAATGTCTATGAAAGGAGAGGCTGGATGTTGATTATGTGTTGATTGTTTGGTCGAGTGTAGGACTCAAGTTTGACCTTGGTGTGGAGCAGCTATCCAGGAAACTGTGTTCATCAGTCAAGTTTGAGCATAATGTTCGATGCCTTAGAGATAGAATCCACGGTTCACATTTTAGGATGTTATAGAGTGATATGCATATTGTAAGGTATCAAAAATTGGGACTTAACCAACGGTTAGATTTAGATCTGTGAAGGTGCAAAATGGACTAGTTAGGCTGTTTGGGAAATGATCCTAGAAAAATGCTAAGCATAGATTTTTGGTTTGAGTTCAACTTTAAAGAATTTTGTAGAAGTAACGATTAAATAGTTTTAAGAAATTTTTGCTCCTATGAATAGATTAGATATCATAGATGTTTTAGAAATTTATGTTAGAATTTTTATAAGTTTATTTTAATTTCATATTTCAAAACTGTAGTTGGACTTTAGCGACTTTTCGGGAAATAGGAAATGGGTATTTTTTCTAGTTGATACCTAAAATCATCCTAGGGAGTAGAATTTGGTTAGTTAGCCTCAAATTAGAGTTTAAGTACGTATTCCGGGTTTTGGATGTTCCGGGACCAAGGGTAAAATAGTCAATTTACCTTAAATAAACATTGTAATAACTTCTGCACATAGAATCGTATATCTTAGGAGTTTTAGACTTCTAAGTATCTAGGGAAATGTATTGGCCCACGTGCCTCCTTTGACAGGCAATTGAGTTTCTGCAGTTACGGATTTAGTGGTGGTTAAGAGAGAGTCGAGATTTGATTTTGGTAAGTCCACGGACTTACTTAGCTGGCTTCTTGCATGTGTGTGATGTGTATGAGTGGTGTTTGATAGTTAAGATAAATAACGAAACCGGAATAGGCCGACTGTAGTATATTGTATAACTGACCCAAGTGTATGATAACGGGTCGTGACATCACCTGCCTAGCTCTTGCGAGAGTCTAGGAGGTTCCCTGCAACTAGCCCAGTCCGGTAGACGGTCACATGCATTAGTACCATTCCGCGTTTGTAAACGGGGACAGGGCAAGGTTTGGGAATCCCTCGTGTCACAAAATAAGTATCATTAGTAATGACGTATCACTTAATTAAAGATAATAAAAAGGAATGAGTGTTGCATGCTGATTGCATATGTTTTGTGTTTGTGCTTTTACCTTTATACTTATGCATAGAATGTTAGCTAACGGTTTTATACCGCTTGTAGATGCCTTGCTGGTTAGGGAGGCGATCGAGTGATCTGGCGGCAGTGGGCAGGCGGGGTTCCGTGCATTATAGGACGGGATTGTTATATTTTATTTCATGACTGTTGAGACTAATGTTGGTATTTTTGGTTTTGAGACTTGGCTGTATTGTTTTCACATTTGGATTTTCATTTCGCTCATGATATAAAACCCTATGTTTTGCCTTTTTATTTGTGCCGTATTGTAAGGTCCGATGAAGTTGTTGCTAGGCTAAGGGCCGGGACCCATTGTGAGGTCCCAACTCGTAGCATTTCGAGTACTCTAGGATTGGGGTGTTTCAAATAATGTCACACTTCCTTTATCACCAAGCGTAATGGTTCCAGGTTGATTACTTCTTTAAATCTGAGAATAAAGAGCGTTTTCCACTCATGTGTCTTGAGCAGCCACTATCTAATATCCATTTATGCTCCTTTATCTTGGTGATATCCTGCAAAACAGCAAATATCAACCTTTCCAGGTCGACCAAATGATATATTTTGGTCCATATTATGGTTCGATCATTTTTGGTGGTCTAGTGCCTTTAGAAACCCAGATTTGTTTGACTTGTTTCCCTAAACATAAAGGATAGGTGTTTATAATAATATAAGGATCAATTCTTCTATAAGGACATGTATATTTAACATGACCCTTTTTATAACAGTAAAATCAAGTGGGCATATAAATATTGCCTTTGGCTTTGACCAAAGTGGTAGTAGGTTTTCTAGGAAAGTTCCTATGATAACCTATACCATTTTTGTTAAGGGAGGACTATTGTTCACCTATCATTCTCTCAAGATTAGTTTTTGAACGAGTAAACTTAACAAGTGTAGCCTTCTAGTCTTGACACATCAAAGTTAGATCAACTTTCTCTTTCTCTAGATCGATATAGTTTCGATGAAGAGAGGAGAGGTTGTCCTTGAGAATCATGTTTTCTAATTCCAAGGCCTTGATATTGTCATCCAGATCCACTTTTTCTGTGCTAAGATTTTTAATCTCCAAAGACATCTCACTTATTTGGTTTTCTTGTTCAATCAACTTTTCTTTTAAATAATTTATCCTTATTCTACGTTCCTTGTCACATATGATAATATCTTTAAGGAATTGTTTCAGGTCAGATTCAGGTTGAGACATAATTGTACTTACCACATTGTCAGCATATAGATTTTGAATCTTCTTCTTGATCGGCCATGAGACACAAGTTTGCTTGTTCTTTTTTGTCTTTTGATTCATTTGATGATTCTGAATCACTCCATAGCTTTCTTCTTTCGATCATTTTTCTTGAAGTTGGTCCTCTTCTTTTGTGGACAATCCATCTCAAGATGATTTGTTTCACCACATTCAACACAACTCAGTACTCTAGTTTTCTTGTTAGAGTTAGAAAACTTATCTCGGAGTTTTGATGTTCGTGGATATTCTCTATTGTTAGCAAATTGTTTCTTTAACTTGAGAATTCTTGCGAGACCCTTAGAGATCTAGGCAATTGCATCTTCTTCATCATCATAATCATCACTATCTTCCTCGTCTGATTGTAATTCATCATTTCTTGATTTTAATGTCAAATTCTTGGAGTTGGATGGGAGCTCTCCATCTTCTTCACCAAGAACCATTTCATGTGTGATGAGTTTTCCAAGGAGGTCATCACGAGGAAGAGTTGAGATATTTTGACCTTCTTCGATGGCAGTCATCTTTGGTCCCCACTTAGCTTTAGGTAAGCTCCTTAGAAACTTCCAAACTTTTTCTTCATTTGTGAAGATCTTTCCTAGTGAGTCCAAATTGTTCACGATCTCAGTGAATTTTGTGAACATTTCTTTGACTGTTTCATTTGGATTCATCTTGAATAGCTCGTATTGTTTGAGGAAGATGTTAATGTTTGTTTCCTTGACTTGACTTGTTCCTTCGTAAGCGACAACGAGTTTGTCCCATATTTCCTTTGCACTCTTGCATGATGAGATGTGGTTGAATTCATTGGCATCTAATCCGCGGTAGAGTAGGTTCGTTGCTTTGTAGTTCTTTGACACCTTGTCCAGGTCAGCTTGTGTAAAGTCAGCTTCTTTCTTTGGGACATGAACACCTTCAACTGTTGTAATTGGGACTTTGGGGCCATTCTGAACAATGCTCCATAGTTTCATGTCCTCATCAATAATGAACATACGCATGAGTGCTCTCCAATAAGCAAAGTTGTTTCCACAGAAGAGTGGTGATCGAGATGAGGACCTTCCTTCAGCAAATCCTCCATCATGCACAAGATTCATGTAGTCTCACTTATGGTTAAATCAATATACGTGAGTCTAGCTCTGATACCAATTGAAGAACCGTTAGGTGAATATAAAGGATAAAGATACTCTAGAAGGGGGGGGTTGAATAGAGTATGAGAACTTTTCTTAAAACGAATCTCAAGGCCTTGAAATCAATTTCAAGGGCCTTGATGTCGATCTCAATTCTTTGTGAAACTTTGATTTCAAGGGCTTTGAAACAACTTTCAAGGGTCTTGACTTTGAACTCCTTCAAAAAAAAGTTAGTCACAATAAACAAGATATAGTGCGGAATGTAAAAGAACGACACAAGGATATGTTTACAAAGTTCGGCTCTAAATAGCCTACTCTCCGTCCCAAGGTTTAACCTTAGGATCTAACTATCTATTATCAGCTTCAAAGAGTCCTAGATACAAACTAGAAGAAATCCCCTTCTTCTCTCACTGTAGCCAATCTAGCTCCAACTCTTCACCTTGCTATAATAGCCTAGTTACTTCGTAGAGTAACATACACTCAAGTATAACACTCTTTGGATATGCCAATGGAGCTCTTGAGTTTTATCTCTCTCTAGGGGATAAAGCTTTTTAGAAAGAGAGAAAGAAAAACTATTTAATGAATGAAGATAACTTTGGATCGCTTGAAGACTATGGATGTTTCTGTGTAGGCTTGTGTTTTTTTGTTCTACAAAAGCCATCTTCATTTATAGTCTTCTATGGAGAGGTCTTCTAGCCGTTGGAGAGATGACCGTTCGAAGATGATTCTTCTTCTCCATGAAGATCGCTTCCTGTTTGAGATGAAATAGACGTTGTAGATCTTCATCTCCTGAGAACACGTCGATCTCTCAACTCCTTAATCTTCTTGTTTTTGTTGAACAATGATGTAAACCGGAGGAGAGAGAGAATCTTGATGCTTTTCGGTTGAGGATCTTTTGAAAAGATCTCTAACATTTGGTTGGTAGAGATCTTTGCTTTATCAAATCTTCTTGTTGAGCAAATCTTTCCTAGAAGATCTTCATAGTAATTTAAATTCTTGTACCGTGCGGCCTTAACGTCCTTGTTCCATTGAAATCCACTTCAAGGCCTTTGAGATCTTTTCATTGTGCAACCTTGTCTTCCTTGTTCCCTTGAAATCCATTTCAAGTCCTTTGAATTCTTTGACAAAACCTACACTTAATCAAAACCAGCAAAGCATCTCGAGAATATAATCAATACATTGTTAGTGTATCAAACTACTACATTTGTGTTTAAATCTTCCATCATCAACACTTGTAAACCATTATAATCAAGGTGGAGTTTTCAGCTTTCATGTGCTTATATGTCATTACATGCATTGCATACACGTTTCTGTTTGAGAAAAAACATCAAAAACTAGTTTGAAATTTTTTTTCGCTCGACCGTGACGTTTTTGACCAAACGAGGTCGTGAGCTCTAAAATACATCTCGATTGAACACCTCCAGCGCCGTCAAGTCACCTCGACCGAGATGGGTTTTAAACTGAAAAGATTTTCGAAACATTTTGTGCTTCTATTCTTGATATGACCTCGATGAAGATATTTCTTTGTAGATTATCTTTGAAATATTTATATGCTCGAAAGGTTTGATGATATGTTAAAGTTGGTAAATGTTTTGTTTGAAGTTCTAGCATGTTTAATATTTTGTTTTTATCAAAATTATGTTGGATTTGAAGGTTAACACCACATTATGAGTTCTCTCACATTCTTCTTGGGATGATTAAGGCACTTCATTCTCTTCTTCTTCTTGATCATGCTTTAGCCCCTCCTATACATATTTGCCTCCCTTTACCTATCTGGGAATTTGGATGCAGTTGATAAAAGCATGTGAAGTGAAGTTGAAATCTTTGCTAAAAGTGTTAGAAAAAAATTAGGTTTGGGACGTTGATCTTGATGAAGAGTAACTCGGCACCATTCACATAGTTGGTTGTTTGTGTCTTGCCAAAGTCGGATTGATTGATAGTCTTAATGGGTCATGATATGCGCATCAAGGGTTTGAGGTATCTCGAGAAATTGATGATTGCTGATCTCCTAGGCTTCGATTATTGTGCATCTCTGTCCATTTTCACAAAAATAAAGTAAAAAAAGTGAAAATAAGCAAAGCTTATTGGTGGAAGATGTTGTGATTCAGAGAAATGAATTAAAGATCCTATTCCCGGATTCTAGCATTACATTATCCTATATACATCGCACCCTAGCACGTTTCTTGACCTCTTTTGGAAGCCCTTGAGACCATGAGTATGTTGATTGTCTTGGTGGTTTAAACTAGATTGTAGATGATTGATTTCGATAAATGTGATTTATTATGCATTCTATGATTTTATGCAAAGATGATCACCGTACCGCATTAGGGGAAGGACTAAATTTTGAGCTCAAGCCAGGTATCATCCACTTGCTTCCATCCTTCCATGGGCTAAGTGGTAAAGACCCCATAAAACACCTTGGGAAGCTCCATACCGTGTGTATGAGCATGAAGCCGACCAACATTACCGAAGAACAAATCAAGATGAGGGCATTCTACTTCACACTCAAAGATTCTGCGGATGATTGGTATTACCACCTTTCATCCGGGAGCATCGACACTTGGGAGAACCTTCACAAGGCATTTTTGGAGAAATACTTCCCAGCCAAGAAGCCCAATTGCTTGAAGAAAGCTATAAGCAACATCGAGCAAGAGGCAAACGAAACTCTCTACTAGTACTTCAAAAGGTTTGCACGCCACCGATCCAGCTGTCCTTTTCACGGATATTCAACTCAAGATCTAGTTTTGTACTTGTACAATGGCTTGCTAGACAATGAAAGGAGGATCGTCGATGCTGTTTGCGGAGGTAATAATCTTAACTCTACTCCTGACCTTGCTTTGGAAAAGAAACAGGAACTAGCGGAAGGAACTCGGAACTTTGGAAGAACTTCGTCCAAGAAAGGAGTTCATGTTGTGAATACCGGGAAGAATGAGATCTCCACTGAGCTCGTGGAGCTTAAGGAAATGGTGAAGAGACTAACACTCATGGGAAACCCACAACAACTCAAAGCTTGTGGAGTGTATGCTGACCCATATCATCCAACGGACATTTGTCCACAAGTCCAGGATGACGATGTTGAGGTAAACGCAATGGGTTATGGACAACCACAATAGCAAAGGCCTAGGAACGATCCCTATGTACAGAACTTCATGCCAAACTGGCATCATCAATAAAACATTCGTTGGAGGGATCAACAAAACCAACAATAGCAGCCCCGTCAAGGTAAGTATCAAACAAGTGAAGATATGTTGCAGGTTTTGACTAAACACTTTGCTACTCTTGTCCAAACAACAGAATCCGGCATCAAACCTTGAAAAACAAGTTGGTCAAATGGCGGAATCCATTACAAGGATTGAAACTAGGTCCTCCAAAGGATTACCCTTACAGACGGTTATAAACTCAAAGGTGGTGCTGGAGGAAGCTCAATAATAAAGGTAGATTCCTTACGTTGAGCCAACGACGTAAAACAAAGGCACTGCTCGGAAGGTAAACCAAAGGAATAAGAAGAGGAGCCTCTGTCAAGAAAGCCGCCCCTACGGCCCTGTGTCCCCGCCCCTGCGGTGACACCCATGCTCGGCGCCGCCCCCGGCGCCGAGCCAGCGCCTGCAACATGCAAGTCACCGCCCACGCGGTGACTCCCCTACGCCCTTGCGGTGGCTATCCTTGACACACATCCCCGGCGCCGCCCCCGGCGTCGAGGCTGCGTATCCCTCTTCCTTGTCACCGCCCTGCGGTGATGAACGCCGCCCCTGCGGTTTTATTAAGGAAAGAAAAAAAATACACTTACCAAAAATAACCTACAACTACCGCCCCTTCCTCTCCCTCTCCATTCGATCTTCGAACCCTAGTCTGCATTGCCTCCCATGCCCCTTGGCAGGCGGCTCATCAGCAGCAGTTAGAGACTCAGCAGCTGGCTTGAAAAGCTAGCTACGAGACTCCATTTAGAGAGAGGATGGAGGCTCAGGAGGCCGCATCGACACGCTCTACTGCCGGCAAAAGCATTTCTTCCGCCACTTTCCTTACCCACCGGAGGAGGGTCCGGGTGGTCCATTTGGACCACCCCACTGAGTGGTATACTTCTCTTTCCTTTCCCACATTTATCTTTGACTCATTTCCACTTTGAAGGCAAAGTGATCTTCAAGTGTGGGGGAGGGACATATCCTTGCATGTACAGTTTCATTCGAGTTTTTGAGTTGTTTTGATTTGTCTTGCATTTGAATTCAGTTTTAAATTCACAAAAAAAAAAGAAAAAGCCAAAGAAAATGAAAAAAAGGCATGAAAATCCTTGGATAAACCGAAAATCAAAAAGGGCGGTTTAGGCAAAAAGAAGGTAGTCCGACCAACCTTAGGTTGGTGCAAAATTGGACTTAAGGGATGTGAGACTAAAGTGAGATCATCAAAGAAAAGAAGAAGAGTGGCAAGGTGAAAACCTGAAAGGGCACCTTGGCAAAATGAGCGACACCGAGTGTAGGTTTCATTTCCGGCGTTTGGCGACATAAGAAGGGGAGTCATTAGGAGGTTGTCCGGGTAGGCCACTCTTGGAGCAATAAGGATGGTAGTTTCTCACCTTTTTCTCACATTTCCTCTCTTTTCCTTCTTTCTTTCTTGGCTTTTCTTTTGTTTTCATTGTCTTTTCTGCTTGCCCATGCTTCCTGAGGCCTTTGAGTCTAGTTGTTGTCATTTGTTTAACTCGGGACGAGTAAAAGGTCTAAGTATGGGGGTGTTTGATAGGTGATGGAATCACTATCAATTAGGATAGTTTTTAGAGTCTTTTTATTGCATTTGTATCAGTTTATGCTACTAACTCCTTTGTCGAGAAGAAGAAGACTAAAAGAAGCTAAGGAAGGAGTTATAAGCACTTAGGAGTGAAGATCGTTCACGAAGCAAAGCTTCAGTTGCCTCACCGTCCCAGCGGAGCCTTGTCACCGCCCTTGCGGGTGACACCTTATTCCGGAGCGCTCCCTGCGTCTTCGCCAGCGCCAACCACGAAGGCTGTCACCGCCCCTACGTCAACCCCTAGCGCCCCTACGGTGACTTGCCCTGAAGAAGCGAAGACCAACGCCCCTGCGCCTTCCCCTGCGCCTCTGCGGGCGCCTCAACCTGGGAGCTAGATGATGAAGAGGCTGTGTCACCGCCCCTGCGTTGACATAGGGATGCCCCGGCGGCTTGGCATCAGAAACGGTAGGAAGTTGAAGGGTCAGACGTTTGAAGAGCATTAAAGATCTGCCCGTGCGGAATTTCCTAGCCGCCCTTGCGGTCACGAAGAAGATCAAGCGTTTTTTCCTTCACCGCCCCTGCGGAGCTAAAGGCCGCCCCTGCGGTTCAACGACAGAAGTTTTGCTCCGGCTGTTTACACCACCTTTATGGTATTAAAGGTGGCTGTTTTGGGCCGGCCATTTACTCCTATTTAGTCTCTTTTGTAATATAAATAGGCCTTGGTTGATTGATAGAATCATCCAACTTGTTTTCCATCATTTTCCACTTAGAAACCAATTTTCATTTCCATTGTAATGAGTTGCAAACTCCATTGCTACATTGGGTTGGTTTGAAGCTGTGTTGTTACTTTGGTTGTAAGTTTTCTTTAATATAAGTTTTCATTCACTAATGCTTTGTGTTTCCTTGATGTCCATTGTCTAATTGCATGTTTTACTATTACTTGAGATTGATCACCTTAGGTTCTAAAGTGCATGCAAAGAACTAGGATTAATAGGTTCCGGGTTCGGGTCTTTAATCTAGTAGTAAACTTTAAGTAATAATGGGTTGTATTTACTTAAAGAAAAGGAACACAAATATAAAGATAAGTTTAACGGTTTTAACCTTTTCTTTATATCCCTTAGTCTTTGTTTGAAAGCTAACTTGTTATTTGTTCTTGTAGGTTTACGGAACACTAACCTGTTAAGTTGTGTTGATGCCGGTTGGCTCAACACACATATATGATCGAGACGGGAGATTACTTGAAAACTTGTAAAAGGAACTCACCAAAGTAGCAATTGCATGCTTAAAATCAACCTAGTGTAGATTCACCCCTTATTGTCTTACTTGTCGCGTTATTCATTTTTATAAGTCTTTGTGCATCAATTTAACAAAATCCCCCCCCCCCTTTTTGTTTCTTGTTTCTATAATCAATAATTGCATCTAATAAAACACCTTAACTCTCTTAGGTTCGACCCTTGCTTAACCACTATACTTGTTTTAGTGCTAAGTCGGGATTTACTTTTGATTGGGTATAGACGACCATAGAAATACCTCTAGTTAATATATAATAAGAAGGCCACCAAGAAGAAGCTTACCTCGAGCCCCAACCAGTTTGCATTACAAAAACCTTTCTTTTTGACAATTCTCGGCCTTTTCATACCTAAATCTCGCCCGAGATTTCCTTGAATCATCCGAGATTTGCTACTGTTGATCCTTAACCCTAACCGGCTAACTCTTGATCCATCTTTCTCAAGTGCAAGGTACGTAAAGGTCTCTTCTTTATCTGTTATGTATCTTTTTCTTGCCTCTCTTCTAATCTAAATACATTAAGTCAGTTCTTTGGGTGGGTTAGTTAGTATCTATACTTTCTATCATACTAGTTGTGTCATAGTTGCAATATTCTTTCTATCATTGTCCGAAGAGACCTATAACAAGAATCATTTCACTATCTTTCAAGACAAGAACCTTTCTTCCGAACACAAGTTGACTACTTTAGGCATCGAAGTGAGTTCTAGTGGAAGCTAGTGCATCGATTGGTAAAGAAACATTAATCCATCCAAGGCAGTAAAATCAAGTTAGCTTATGATTCACAAAAAGTGTGAGTGTGAGAGAAAATAAGTATAAAAACCTTGTTTTCACTAATTTCACTCGTTTGTTGTTACTATATGTGATTATGCAGGATGTATAGAGATAAAGACCATATAAGGTCACAAGGTATTGGGTTAGACAACCTTAAGTGTCAAGCCATGCTTAAACAAATCAAGGAAAAGTTTGACAACGTAAACCGGCACTTAAGAGATTATGAAGCTCAAACCAGTGGAAAATCTCGACCCCCCAAAGCAATATCTCGCCCATGATTTTAGCCGAGATATGCCGCATACGAGGTATAAAAGTTAAGTTCCTCATCGGAGATCCGTGAATAATGATGATGGGCGTTCGCATGTACCGTATACAACTCCAGCCCCAGAACCACATCCACGAATACATTAGGAGCAAGGTATGTGATATTCAAGTCAATGTTATGACATATATAATGCTCCAAAGTTTGTTGATTTTCAAAAATTCGAGGATGAGAGGATTTATTCTAGGTATAATCCACGTTCCAAAGAACGAGATTATGAACCACCTAGCCATCCTTCGATTAAGGTTGATGAACCTATAAAGCTGCTCCGAAAAGATTAGGAAGAGATGTGTAAACAGTTGAGTGCATTACAATCCCAAATTCTCCATTCCTAAAAGGAGAAAACGGAAGTTTTCCAAACTATAAAGGTTAGTGATTCATAAAACACCTATTGCTATGAATAATCATGTGGAGTTATCAGAATCTAATTTGATAATTAAAGTTGATGATGATAGGCATGACATAGATATGAGTATGGAAGAGCATTCTCTTGAATGTGATGTCATGACCCTAAGTTGTTGCATTCATCTTTGAATTGTTCTTTATTACTAAGCCCTAGTAATTGTCTTCTCATGTGCCTTTGTTTCACTACACAAAACCTAAGTTTTATGTAGTGCATCCTCACGTTGTGGCATTGTTAGATTACCATTGGAAGTATGTTAAGCCTAAGATTTTTAATGAGAGTTAAAGATGACATAGGGTGTTGTATGCCTTGCTTTGCCAAGATTTTTTTAATACATTACTTCTTTCAAACCGTAACCTTGCAATCGTTATCAAAGAGGAAGCGAGTGAGCTTTATTGTAGGATTGCAGGATAAGAGTGTCAAGAAGGAGGATATACACATAGTCGATATGCTAGGAATGCCAGAAGAGTTTGGTAAAGGATGTTCTAGCATAATTAGAATAAAACCACGACATAGGAAAGCAAGATTTCATTCCAGAGAAGAAATCTCGGACGATATTTTTACCCGAGATAACCTATTATCGTCGATTGTTTCGATTACAAACCGCAGGACCTTACCCCAACACTTCAAGGTTTCTTTTTGTACTTACGGAAAAGTTATACAAGGAGCCTCCATCCGGTAACATCGCTCCTAGGAGTCCTTATCGTGAATCATCAATGAGGAAGGAAGCTCCATTGAAAGATCCTAAGATGATCTTATTTGAAGAGTTAGCTAAAGCTAAGAACGGGAGTCATCGCATTTATAAAACTATATTGTTATCTCCTATTAGTTGTGCTTACTCTAGGAGTTCTGATCCATATACAACTCTAAACTATAATGATTTTGTGATTAAGTTGTTTTCCATAACATTCTTTGATCTTGAACCGTTACCTATTAAGGAGCGAGTAAAGTTTATTGCTGGAAAATAGGAGGAGTTAATCAAGAGTTTGCATACTAGGGTGCAACAAAGGATAAAGGAGAAAGGAATGCAAGCTCTTGCATTGGCTAACAAGTTTCGCAAGGACATACCCTATGACATGATTTATGACGTTAGTTTAGCATTCATTTAGATAGTTTTTCCTGTTATTCATGCATGATTTGGAATTAGTTTGTGACGTTTACTCTTAATTCATGCATATTGTCGAGATAGACGTCTACACGGGCTTTTGTCGGTTTTGTAGGTATTTTGGGGAGCTTTTGGAATTAATTGACACATTCGAGGATCATTCCTCGTGATGGCACACTTCCGGAATCCTTAAGGAGCAAGCTAGGAGCAAAGGAGAACACATAGGACCTTGTTGGTGCACGTCTTGCACCAACTCATGGCTTAATGATCCAAAAAGAGTTGTACAAGGAATTCCACGGTCCAAAATCCAGAACCACACCCGTAATTTTAGCCGTGGTTTTCTCTAGATAGCTTTGACACGTGTCCCACGATCTCTTTGCCCGACCCTTGCTCTTGGTGGAGAATATAAGTGGTCTTGCAGGCTGTTGCTAGGGGATTCTCCCACATTCTCACACACATTATCATTATCCACATTGGGAATTCTTGGAGAAGAAGAAAAACACTCTCATTTTGGAGGAAGAACAACACACCAAGATAGAGATTTAGAGTGAACTTTAGAGTGAAATTTTTGAGTGACTTTTCATTTTCATCTCATTTTCTTGCTATGGAAGCCATGAATGTTTGCTTGTTGAGTTTGAATCTTAAAATGCATGTTGTTGGCTAAATAGCTGTGATTCTTGGGTAATGGAATGATGGTATGTCTTGAACTATGATAAAATAGACTTGAATGTACCTTTGGATGATTTGCTTGCTCGAACCTAGCCTCTGATGAAAACCACGACCTGTTCATGTGATTCCACGCCCGTGGTTCTGTATGATCTACCCGTGGTTTATTATGTTGTGCTTGTATTGATGAATCTGAATGTTAGGATGTTAGATTGTTGAAATCCTAGTGTTTGTTAAGCAGAATCTAGCCTAGGGTGACCTAATGCTAGCAAACTATGTAAGGGAAGAGACTTACTCGGTAATTCTCGATCTTAGATACAAAAGATAATGAAGTCAAGGTAGTAGTGAGCCTCACAAGCCGCTATTGGACTGAGTGTGCTAGGATTGATGCTTAGGACTTGCCTTCCCGAGACTTACCCGGTAAGGAGAGGTTTGACCCCTAGATAGAAATCTGGTTTGTGTAGAATTCTCAACCTTAAGCTCCTAGAGACTTACCCGGTAATAGGACCTTAGGTGAGGGATTAGTGGACCATGAGACCAACCCGGTGATTGATCCCATTTGGAAAACACCCTTTCCTAACATACCGTAGCTTGTCCAAGGTTGATTAGAAGCTTGAGTCCAATGCCATAGCCGGAAGTCCTAACCGTGATAGCATGTATTATAATCTATATTTTGAGGCTGGTTTAGAAGTTTTATCTTCAATAATTTGCATGTATGGATGTGTATTATGTGAATATATTGTTGTTTCATCTACCTTTACGGGAATCGAGGTCTACACCAAGTTTCGTTGTAATCGTAGGTAAAATAGCACATTTTGGACTAAAATGGAGCTAAGGAGCTAATGAATCATTGGAGCTACATTCAGGAGCTTAAAGAAGAACTCAGGAAGCCAGGAATTAATGAAGAAGATTTAATTTGGACTAGATTCGATACTAGATTCGAGAGATTTCACATTCAGTTGCGAGTCACCTCGGTAGCTAAAGTACCACCTCGACCGAGGTGATCCTAAGGAGCGTCGCGACCGAGGCGAACACCCTGCCGCCGGTGACATCGTATTTTTGGCTGAGATCTTTTAATTATGGAAAGAAGATATCTTATATTTTTTGGGCTGGATTTCTGGAAATAAGATATTATTTTTGCGAGATCTATTTTAGAGATATGGATATATTTTCTAGGAAATTATCTTTTTAATATATTATTATCTTTGGAAGATAATTCTCCTACAAAAGGGGATGTATTTTCTACAATTTAGCATCGTCGCATGCTTGGAGGCTGACAATACACAACAGCTAAGAGATTTTCTAGAAGCTTGAAGGAAGGATTGAAGATCAATCAAGGAAGGATTCATAGTTTAGAGTTAGCTTTTGAGGGAGTTTGTAAGACTTTCTTAGATTCCCTTTTTGGTTTATTGTCTTGTTTGACTTGTGATTTGAGGAACTGACTGACGGTATTTCTATGGTCGTCTATACCCAATCAAAAGTAAATCCCGACTTTGCACTAAAGACAAGTATAGTGGTTAAGTAAGGGTCGAATCCAAGAGAGTTAAGGTGTTTTAGATGCAATTATCGATTATAGTAACAAGTAACAATGGGGGGGGGGTTTGGTTTATTTGATGCACACAAAAACTTATGAAAATGATTAATGCGACAAGTAAGACAAATGATGGGTGAATCAACACTAGGTTGATTCTAAGAATGCAATTGCTACTTTGGTGAGTTCTTTTACAAGTTTTCAAGTAATCTCCCGTGTCGATCATATATATGTGTTGAGCCAACCGGCATCAACACAACTTAACAGGTTAGTGTTCCGTAAACCTACAAGAACAAATAACAAGTTAGCTTTCAAACAAAGACTAAGGGATATAAAGAGAAGATTAAAACCGTTAAACTTATCTTTATATTTGTTTTCCTTTTCTTTAAGTAATTACAACCCTTATTACTTAAAGTTGCTACTAAATTAAAGACCCGAACCCGGAACCTATTAATTCTTGTTATTTGCATCACTTTAGAACCTAACGTAATCAATCTCAAGCAATAGTAAACATGCAATTAGACAATGGAGATCAAGGAAACACAAAGCATTACTGAATGAAAACTTATATTAAAAAGAACTTATAACCAAAGTAACAATGCAGCTTCAAACCAACCCAATGTAGAAAGGGAGTTAGCAACTCATTACAAAGGAAGTAAGATAATCAAAGTGGATAATTTGTTTGCTAACAAGATTGATGATTCTAGCATTCAACCAAGGACAATTTATACTACAAAAGACACTAAATGGGAGTAAATGGCCGGCCTAAAACAGCCACCTTTAATGCCATAAAGATAGTGTAAACAGCCGGAGTAAAGCTTCTGTCGTTAAACCGCAGGGGCGGCCTTTGTTACGCTAAAAAGTGTGCACGCAATAAGCCTTAAATTTATACTCGTTATATTTATCCTAACTTCTAGCGCACCCGCAGTGTGCGGGACGTTTGTAGTATGGATAGTATTCCGAGGTCGAACACAAAGACTAAGGTGAAATTGATTCGGTTTTGTGATTAAGTTTAGTGAAGGTCTAAGGTTAGAAAAGGAGGAAACAAAGAAATGAAAATCTCAATTGTTTTTGGTCGGTTTTTGGCGATCAATCAAAGATCACAATTCATGCAAAGTAAACAATCAAACTAAAAATCAGCACAAATGAACAAACCAAACAAGATAATGATCAAGAAAAGAAAAGGACGGATTCTAGGGGTCGGAAGTTCCGGTTATGGCATAGAACTCAAGTTATCTATTCGTTCTTTGGATTAACTATGATATGTTGGGATTAAGTGTATCTAATTTGGGATCAATTACCGGGTAGGTCTCATGGTCCAACTAGTCCACACCTAAGGTCTCATTACCGGGTAAGTCTCTAAGAACCTAAGGATAGGAATTCTACACTAACCGGATTTGTTTATTAGTGATCTAACCTATCCTTACCGGGTAAGTCTTGGAAAGGGAAGTCCTAAGCAACTATCCTAGCACATCTAATCCAATGGCGGCTTATTAGGCTCACCACTACCTAAGGTTTGCTATTTTAGATTCTAAGGGCAAGGATTACCGGGTAAGTCTCTCCTAACACTTAGTCACTACGCTAGGTCACCCTAGGGTAGGTTAAACTCAACAAACACTTAGGGTTTCAACATTTTATGGATCTAAGGCAAGATCCTTCGAACCAGGGAGGATCACGGTTTGTTCTACCTAAACCACGGCCGTGGTTCTTCAAGAACTACCCGTGATTTCTAACAGGAACTACGTTCATAAGCAAAAGTCATCCAAAGGTAAATCTAAGTTCGTCCTATCATAGCTCTAGCCATAACCATCCCTTCCTTACCCTAGAACCACATCAATTTAGCCTACAATATTCATAATGGAAATCGAAACAAACAAACATAAAATCAAAATATTCATTGCAAGATAATGAAAGAAGAGAGATGAACAAGTGAACTTAATTCAAAACTAAGCTGAAGATTAGAATAGAGCCACTTACAACCCTTCCAAAGGAAGGTTCAAAGGTTCATACAATTTCTAGAAAACGGAATCCGAAATACAAGATAGCTATGGTGTGTGTTCTTCTCCTCCTCTTCAATGGAGCTCTCCTTCTTCTCTTTGACACTTTCCTTCCTAGAAAAACTTCTTGTTTTTGAGAATATATTTGTTAGAGAGAAATGGATAATGGATGAGCTGTTCCCAAACTACCCCCAGCTGCCTTAAACAACCCATGAAGGACCACTTTTATAACAAATCTTGCATAAGCTGGCCATGAGAGTCGTGGCACAGCTGTCACGAGAATCTGGCAAAATCCACGGTCATTTCCACGGCCGTGGTTCTATAGAGAACCGTGATTTTATGCAGAAACTTCGCCTTGGATCATTAAGCTGTGATTTGGTGCATGGCTAGTGTTGGTAAGGCTCCATGAGGCCTCCTCAGCCCTTGGTTTGTGTCCTAATGAGTCCGGGAGTGTGTCATCTAAATGAACGATCCTCAAACGCATCGTTTAAGCTCCTAAACTTCCCGAAATACCTACAGAACGCGCACAAGTCCGTGTAGACGTCTATCTCGACAAAATACGTGAATTGGGTGCAAAACGTCTTGGACTAATGCTAGATCATGCATGAATGAGCGAGAATTCTATCTAAATGTACACCTAAAACTATGTTATAAATCGTGTTATCAGCCTTCAGCTCCGCAAGGGCGGTGAAGGCAAAAACGCTTGATCTTCTTCATGGCCGCAGGGGCGGCTAGGCAATTCTGGTGTAAGGCGTCACCCGCATGGGCGGGGACAAGGGTCCGCTGGGGCGGTGAGGCAACAGAAGCTTTGCTTCGTGAACGATCTTCACTCCTAAGTGCTTATAACTCCTTCCTTCGCTTCTTTTAGTCTTCTTCTTCCAGACCAAGGAGTAAGTAGCATAAACAGACACAATTGCAATAAAAAGACTCCAAAAACTATCCTAAGTGATAGTGATTCGGTCACCAATCAAACTCCCCCATACTTAGACCTTTTACTTGTCCTGAGTAAAACAAATGACAGCAATTAGACTCAAAGGCCTCACGATGCATGGGCAAGCAGGAAAGACAATATAAACAAGAGAAAAGCCAAGAAAGAAAGAAGGAAAAGAGAGAAAATGTGAGAAAAATGTGAGAAACTACCATCCTTATTGCTCCAAGAGTGGCCTACCCGGACAACCTCCTAATGACTTCCCTTCTTATGTCGCCAAACACCGAAAGGGAAACCTACACTCGGTGCCGCTCATTTTGCCAAGGTGCCCTTTCGGGTTTTCACCTTGCCACTCTTCTTCTTTTCCTTGATGATCTCACTTGGAACTCACATCCCTCAAGTCCAATTTTGCACCAACCTATGGTTGGTCGGACTACCTTCTTTTTGCCTAAACCGCCTTTCGGGTTTTTGGTTTATCCAAGGATTTCATGCCTCTTTTGAAGTTCTTTGGTTTTTTCTTTTCTTTTTTTTATTGTGAATTTCAATCTGAATTCAAAATGCAAAACAACTTAAAACAAAACAACTCAAAAACTCAGTGGTGACACCCATGCTCGGCGCCGCCCCCAGCATTAGGTCTGCGCTTGCAACAGACAGGTGCCCGCCCCCGCGGTGACAAGCCCCGCCCCTGCAATGGCCACCCTTGAAACACATCATCAGCACCGCCCCCGGTGCTGAGCCTGCGCCTTCCTCTTCATTGTCACCGCTCCCGCGGTGACAAGGCCTGCCCTTGCGGTTTTATCAAGGAAAGAAAAAAATACACTTCCCAAAAATAACCTACAACTATCCCACCAATCTCTCTATCACCTCATCTACCCGAGCCTCTCCCTCTCACAAACGCCCCTGCGCCCCCACCAGAATTTTCACAAAGCCACCACCAGAACCGACGCCCCTGCGCCACCAAGGCAGCGCCGCCACCCCCAGCCTGATGCCTCTGCGCCACTGACCCTCGCTCACCACCAACAACTCCCCCAATCTCTCACAACCCTAATTCAACAACCCATTCCCCCCCCACACTCTCTTCCCTCCACCGCTCATCACCGCCGGCGACATCTCCACCAACAAGATGCCACCAAAACGCTCCTCAGCGCCGCCACCTTTGCAGCTTACAAAAATTGCCCTCTGCACTTCTCCAGCCCCTGGGCCTCGCCGCCCCTGCGCATCTTTCAGCCGCCTGTGCGGAAATAGCAACATAGGGTTCGTCACTTAATCCAATTTCTGAACTTTCTAATCCCTTTACCTGTTCAATTGCAAGAAATGGAAAACCAAAGGAAGTACAACTTGTCGGAGTATGAGAATTATAGGATTATGCAAGATCGGGTTGTGTATGCAACTCGGTTTTTACACGTTCCTACCTTGGAAAAATTGGGCATGTTGGAGAGCATGCAGGCATTCCTCACCAATGCTGGGCTCGGTGAATTTCTGGACATGAACGCCCCAACATACCCCGAGCTCAGCCGCCAATTCATCACCACCTTCACCATGAAAAAGGAGGACCATATATGTGTTGGGCTTTCATTCAAGTTCAACAAGAGGAAGTATACACTGGATTACACCCAATTGCAGGAGGCATTTGGGGTAACTATTTACGCCTCCGAGAACTGGTGGGAGCCCGTTCTGAAACCCGACTTGTGCGAGTTCTGGCAGTCCGCTAACCGGATCCGAATTTCATGCCGGGGGTGAGTTCTCCAACAAACTCACTCACCCCTGCTTAAGGCTCCTGTCAAAGATCTTCATGAGTGTCTTCTGTGGACACAATGAGGAGAACAAGGTCGCTCTCAAGGACCTTCCACTGTTGCACGCCTGCCACCCCACGAACGATTGGGTGCCGGATTGGCCATACCTCTTTGTTACCGCTTTGAAGCGGGTAAGGAGGAACGAGCCACGTGACATTGTGGCGGTGGGGTGATCTCCTTGATCGCTGCACAGGTGATGGACCTCTCCGACTTGGAGGATGGGTTGGAGGCACCATTTTACACGGAGGGGATGTTGAGGAGGTGCAAGCTCCTCAAGAGAGACGGGGAAAACTTCTTTTGTCTCTCATTGGCAGATGAGAGTCACATTACATACCTCCCCCGGCCGCTTCCACTTGGAGACGAGCTCTCCGAGCTATACATTGTTGAGAGATATGCTGCGAGCTCCAGCCGTGCTCTTGTTGCTGACCACATGCCCATACCGGATGATGAGGAGATGCCTATGGCAGCACCGGACGACGGTCCGGCCATGGAGAGCCTCCGGGCTCAGATGGAAGCCTTGACTACCCAACATTAGGCATGGCAGACCGAGTACCAGCGGTCCATGCTTGAGCATCAGCAGGTGTGGCAGTCCAGCTTCGCTTCCTCTATGACCACCCATTTTGACCGCCGGCAGGATACTTGGCAGGTGGCTCATCAGTAGCAGCTGGCTTGGCACGCCAGCTTTGAGACTTCATTTGGGCAGAGGATGGATGCTCAAGAGGACCGCATCGACACGCTCTACCACCGGCAGGAGCACTTCTTCAGCCACTTCCCGTACCCACTGGAGGAGGGTCCGGGTTGTCCAGCCGGACCATCCCACTAGTGGTATCACCATTTCTCCCTTTCCCACATTTATCTTTGCTTTATTTTCCACTTTGAGGGCAAAGTGTGCTTCAAGTATGAGGGAGGGAATTATCATTGCATGTATAGTTTGTTTTGAGTATGTTGCATTGAGTTTTTGTAGTTTGAAATTCAGTTTGATATTCATAAGAAAAAAAAAAAGAAGAATAAGTCAGAGAAAATGAAAAATGGCATGAAATTACTTGGATAAACCGAAAACCCAAAAGGACGGTTTAGGCAAAAAGAAGGTAGTCCGACCAACCTTAGGTTGGTGCAAAATTAGACTTGAGGGATGTGAGTTCCAAGTGAGATCATCAAGGAAAAGAAGAAGAGTGGCAAGGTGAAAACCCGAAAGGGCACCTTGGCAAAATGAGCGGCACCGAGTGTAGGTTTCCCTTTCGGTGTTTGGCGACATAAGAAGGGAAGTCATTAGGAGGTTGTCCGGGTAGACCACTCTTGGAGCAATAAGGATGGTAGTTTCTCACATTTTTCTCACATTTTCTCTCTTTTCCTTCTTTCTTTCTTGGGTTTTCTTTTGTTTTCATTGTCTTTTCTACTTGCCCATGCTTCCCTGAGGCCTTTGAGTTTAAAAAAAAAACTGCTATCATTTATTTTACTCGGGACGAGTAAAAGGTCTAAGTGTGGGGGAGTTTGATAGGTGATGGAATCACTATCATTTAGGTTAGTTTGTAGAGTCTTTTTATCACATTAGTATCGATTTATGCTATGAACTCCTTGATCTAGAAGAAGAAGACTAAAATAAGATAAAAGAGGAGTTTTAGCACTTGGGAGTTGAAGACCATGCACGAAGCAAAGCTTTTGTTGCTTCACCGCCCCGCGGAGTAGTGTCACCGCCCCTGCGGGTGACACCACGTTCCGGAGCGCAGCCTGCGCCTTCGCCAGCACCAGGAACGAAGATTGTCGCTGCCCCTGTGGATTCCATGGCGCCCCTATGGTGACTTATCCTAAAGAAGCGATGACCGGCGCCCCTGCGCCACTACCTACATCTCACCTTGTGGAGCTGTGAAGTTGAAGAGTTAGTGTCACGGCCCTTGCGTTGACATTGGGCCGCCCCTACGGCTTGACATATGAAGCGACAGAAAGTTGAAGAGTTAGACATTTTAAAGATCATCAATGATCTGCCCCTGCGGAACTGCCAGGCCACCCCTGTGGGCACGAAAAAGATCAAACGTTTTTTCTTGAACCGCCCCAGCGGATCTGAACGCCGCCCCTGCGGTTCAGCGACAAAGGCTTTACTCCGGTTGTTTACACCACCTTTATGGCAATAAAGGTGGCTGTTTTGGGCCGGCCATTTACTCCCATTTAGTGCCATTTGTAGTATAAATAGACCATGGTTGATTGCTAGAATCATCCAATTTAGAATCCATCATTTCCCACTTTTGTTCTCTCTTGCTTCCTTTGTAATGAGCTTGTAAGTTTCCTTGCTACATTGGGTTGATTCGAGGCTGCATTATTACTTTGGTTGTAAGTTCCCTTTTTAATATAGTAATGTTTTGTGTTTCTTGAGCTTCAATTATCTAAGTTGCATGTTTTCTTTATTTCTTAAGAGTGATCACCTTAGGTTCTAAGTGCATGCAAACAACTAGGATTAATAGATTCCGGGTTCGGGTCTTTAGTCTAGTAGTAACCTTTAAGTAATAACGGGTTGTAATTGCTTGAAGGAAAAGCAACACAATTATAAAGATTAGTTTAACGGTTTTAATCTTCTCTTTATATCCCTTAGTCTTTGTTGAAAAGCTAACTTGTGACTTGTTCTTGTAGGTTTACGGAACACTAACTTGTTAAGTTGTGTTGATACCGGTTGGCTCAACACATACATATGATCTAGACGGGAACAATACTTGAAACTTGTAAAAGGAACTCACCAAAGTAGTAATAGCATGCTAAAAATCAACCTAGTGTAGATTCACTCATGATCTTATCAATCTCTTTTAATTGCTATTTAAGTTTTATGTGCATCAATCCACTCTACCCCC
>BSUD01000005.1:53425849-53499309 GCA_033239045.1 Fagopyrum esculentum
CCCCCCCCCCCCCCCCCCTTGTTACTTTGCCCAATAATCAATAATTGAATTTGATAAAATAACACAAACTCTCTTGGGTTCGACCCTTACTTAATCACTATACTTGCTTTAGTGTTGAGTTCGGAAAATATTTTAATGGTATACAAACGACCATAAGGAAAAGGTCTAGTCACTACTCAATTCAATCTTCAACTACTTTCCGCCGGCACATTCATGGATATGCCGATAGGCGAAGCTTGAGAGTTCATTGAAAAGCAGGCTTTGCATATGGGGAAATACTCCCACCAAGGAGCGGAAAATGGAGTTAAGAGAGTTAATTTCCAGGACACTACATCAAATGACAATCAGCACATCTCCCTTAAGAACGATGAAGCAATTGAAGGACCTTTTGGTGGCTCACACGAAGAAGGAAGATGGAGGATATCAAGGGTCAAGGAACAACAACAAGGGTCCAAGAACAACAATTACAACAACAATAGAGGCTCCAATATCATAAATTGGAGATCTAATCAACAAAATTCGGGTAACCCTTATTCTCATTCTAATTCTAATAATTCTTTTAACCCCTCTTCTTCTTCTACTCTATTGAAGAGCTAAGAGTCCGGATCAAGTTCGTCCCAGTCAGAGAAGAAAGATGCAGTGCTGGAGGCCATCTTGATCAAGCTCAACGCTATGGAGACGTCTATGACTTCATTTTTGAAGGCACAAAAATCCTTAGAGCACCAATTCTTTGATAAGGCGAATGAAGCACCAAGAGATCCAGGGAAGCTCCCAACAAGGACAGAGAGCAACCCCAAAGGACATATCATGGCAATAACGACGAGAAGTGGAATAAAAACTGCAGATCCAGTACCTCGGTCGGTTCCAGAGCAGACAAAGAATACCTCGGTCCAGATATAAATGAGGAACACTTCGGTCGAGGTGCCACCCGAGGTGGAGTCCTAGAAAGCGAAGGACAAATCTGAAGTTTATATCCCACATCGTGCTTATAAACCACCACTTCCATTTCCTCAGTCAAGGGCCAGAGCACATCTAGACAAGCATTTTGGTATGTTCCTTGACTTGATGAATAAACTACACATAAACATCCCTTTCCTTGATGCTATTCTAGGGATGCCCGCCTAAGGGAAGTTCTTAAAAGAGATTCTACCAAGGAAGAGGAAGCTGAAGACTTTGGAGAAGTAAGGATGACATCTAAATCCTCGAAGCTCATTCAAATCATGAAGGAAAAGATGCCACCCAAGTTGAGAGATCCCGGCTCATTTTGCATCCCTATTCAAGTTGTGGATGTAACTTGTGAGGCGTTGTGTGATCTAGGAGCCAACGTAAGCATCATTCCGTTGGAGCTATGTGTGAAGATCGGACTTGGAGAGCCCAAGCCGGTAAAGATAAGGTTGTACACGGCGAATTGCTCCATTATCCATCCCGTGGCCATTTTGGATCACGTTCCCGTTAATTTAGGTACCTTCTATTTACCTATAGACTTTGTGTACTTGATATACCCACATATTCTCCCGTTTCTATGATTCTCAGGAGACCATTTCTAGCAACTTCGGGTTGCAATGTGGATTGCTAGAACGCCAAGTTGAAATTCAACATTGGCGATGATCAAGTGGAGTTTGCATTGCTTGCTGCAATGAAAGGAGAGCCGCTGGAGGATGATATCTTCAATATCTATGATGAAGAAGAATCAAGAGAATTGGTGGTCTCTATCCTTATTAATGACCCTCTTGACAAAGTTCTTAGTTTTAGCTTAATGGAGGAGGGTATAGATGTTTCTTGTGATGTAGATATCCAGAGCTTAAAGGCACTGGAAGCAGATCCAAGAGCTAAGATCGAGAAACTGATCCAGGGGAGGAGACATTCAAGTTTCGGTCCCAGTTCCAGTACCTCGACCGAGGCACTTTTTGGACCAAGCGAGGTGTTCTTATCTAAAGAACATCTCGGTCACCCACCTCGGACACCGACCGAGACAGCAAGCGAGATGTTGTCAACTGAGGACAACAAAGCTTCTGATAATAAAGAACCTTGGTATGCTGACATTGTTAATTATCTCGTTTTCCAGGAAATACCGCCCGGATTGACGTACACTAAAAGGAAGAAATTCTTCAAGGATGTACGCCACTACTACTGGGATGAACCTCTACTGTTTAAGAGTGGTCCGGATGGGATGGTTCGACGATGCATTCCAGAAGATGAAGTTGCTAGTGTTATACGGCATTGCCACTCGCTTCCTTATGGAGGACATGCTAGCGCTCACAAAACGTGCGCTAAGGTACTACGTTCTTATTTCTTTTGGCCTACATTATTTAAAGATGTGCAAACGTTTGTTGTTTCTTGTGATGCATGCCAAAGAACAGGGAACTTGTCTAGAAGGAAAGAGATGCCACTCAACAATATTCAAGAGGTTGAGATTTTTGATGTATGGGGAGTTGATTTCATGGGACCTTTCCCATCATCCGGAGGGAACCTCTACATTCTCCTAGTTGTTTATTACGCCTCTAGATGCGTGGAAGTCATTGCTTCTCCCACTAATGAAGCCATGGTGGTTTTGAAGTTTTTCAATCGGACTATCTTCCCATGTTTTAGGACACCACGTATCATCATCAATGATGGAGGGACACATTTCATCAACCGGAAGTTGAAGGCACTTCTATCGAAGTATGGGGTAACCCACAAGGTAGCAACCCCTTATCACCCTCAAACTAATGGACAGGTCAAGATCTCGAATAGAGAAATCAAAGAAATTTTGGAGGAGACCGTCTCTAGGACGAGGAAGGATTGGTCGATGAAGTTGGACGACGCTCTTTGGGCTTATAGGACCGCATTCAAGACTCCTATTGGTACCACCCCTTAGAGTTTGGTATATGAGAAGTCTTGCCATCTACCCATCGAGTTAGAGCACAAGGCATATTGGGAAATCAAGTGGTTGAATTTCAATATCAAGGAAGCCGGAGAGAAGAGGCTATTGGACATCAATGAAATGGAAGAGTTGCGCTTAAATGCTTATGAGAATGCCAAGATCTACAAGGAAAGAACAAAGAGATGGAATGACAAGCATATCATTCATGAGGAATTCAAAGATGGAGATTTAGTTCTACTCTTCAATTCCCGTCTTCGCCTCTTTCCAAGTAAGTTGATATCTAGATGGACAGGACCTTACATTGTGAAACATGTTTTTCCTTTGGTGCAGTTGAGATTTGGGGAGAAACAAGCGGAAGCTTCAAGATCAATGGTCATGGGCTTAAGAAGTACCAACCAGAAGACCAGGTTGAGGAGATTGCACCACTATACCTCGTTTAGCGATGTCGTACGGTCCAACTAGCGACCTTAAATCAAGCGCTTCTAGGGAGACAACCCAAGGTATTTCTTTCTTTTCCCTTTTTCTAGCTTAGTTTTAGATAGTTGGCTCTTGCTTTGCTTTGTTTTGTTTTTCGCGTCCTAGACAGAAACCAGGTACTCTCAAAGAAAGGAATACAACTCAGAAGCAACACTGGAAGGACAGAAGTTTGAGAAATTGAGAAGACAAAGTTTGACTGAGACTCATCTCGGTTGCTGTCACAGTGCCTCGACCGAGATGTTTTTGAGGCAACCGAGGTGACTAGGTCTGACAATCCACTCAGCCACCTCGGTCCGGTTGGGACCACGTCGAGCGAGGTGATATCAGAATCGGCGATGGGTATAAAAGGCGAACAAATTTCTCTCTTTTCCCTCCCAACTCCCTTCTCGACTGCGGCACATAACAATATCGTTTCTTCGTTTTTCAATCGTTTTCCGCGATTTCTGCTCTGATTTCGCAAAGAAAAGCAAGAGGAACAGATTACAAACAACAAACTGCAAGATAAACGCCCCAGATCTGCGTAACTTGGGGTAAAATTGTCGGAAACCCTAACTTCTCTTCTCTTTACTGATTTTAGAGTTATTTGGCTTTGGTTGCCACATTTTATTGCTGAAAAGAGTATAAGTACCCCATAGGAAGCAATTGGTGGTGATTTTGGGGAAAAGAACTGAAAATCATAGAGGAGAAATCACCTAGTTTTTCGCCTCGGTCCAATTGAGCTGTGTCTCGGCCGAGATGTTCTTCAACCTGTCAGACCAACCGAGGTGATCTTGTCAGAAATTATGAGTTCTCAATCTGATCGGCAGTTGGTTTTGAGGGATGCTCCTAGTGGTTCTTCACCTTCCTGTTCTTCTGGACCTTCTATCCTAGTGTTTCATGAGCGTGACTAGGCAGATTTTGATCGCATTTGTGGGCACCCCATAGTTACCCCGACTTTCTTGGATGAGATGATTTCTATGGTAGGGCTGAAGCACTTTATGGGGATCCGAGCTCCAGCCTACCTTGAGCCGACCATGGATTTTATGAGTTCCGTCACTCACCTGCTAGAGAGGAACAATATCAAGTATCGTTTGCTGAACCGGAACTACATCGTGCCTGTGGATCAGTCCTAGACATCTTTGGTTTCCCGACTCCGACAGTTTCAGACATTCCTTCCCGAGCATTGGCTCGACAGTTCTGGGGGCAGATAGCGAAAGTGATGGAGCATAGTGATAGATGGAGACCTGGAGACTCCAGGGAGCACGTTATCTTCCACTTAGCTTTCCGTCTAGCCCACCATATTTTAGGTGAGACTCTTCTGGCGCATACTGAGACGCCCTAGAAGATCAGACAGGGAGAGCTGCTGAGCCTGTTTTACATGGTGACTTGTGGAGTGCCCGACTTTGGAGGCATGCTAGCTAATGATCTGCACCAGATCAAGGTCAAGGCAAAGGGAGATATTTGCTGTGGAGGGCTGGTGACTCATATCGCTACAATTATGGGTCTAGACTTGACTACTTGTACACTGGTGGCGGCTGCAAAGTTGCTTTGACTTCAGGAGATGATCACGAGGAGAATAGTGGTTCCTCGTGGCCTCACTATACCCTACATAACTATGCCTTGGGAGCATATTGCCCCTCAAGGTATCCTATGGTCAGCCTAGTTCACAGTTTTTGATCCGTAGTATTGGTCTTCTGCAAGGCTGCCCTATATAGAGGATGCGAGAGATGCTGCACTAGCTGAGGAGGAGGAGGAGTATGATGATGGCGGGGCTGCCATGGAGACTGGCACAGATACAACTGGCCCTAGTGTGCCAATCGTCGATTTAGACGTCGAGGCTACAAAGGAGGAAGCAGCTGCACCATCACGACCTGCCCGGCGTAGAGTCCGCAGACAGAGAGATCCAATAGCTCACCGACGGATTGATGAGCTGACGGACCAGATGATCGAGTCTTACGCAGCTCTGACAGTGGACGTTATGGAGCTTAGAGAGAGCCAACACTACTAGCAGAGGATAATGGAGATCTAGTTTCAGCACACTATTGGTTATCCGTTTGACCCATCTCAACATCCCTTCATCCCATATCCACCACCACCAGCGAATCAGGACTAGAGCAGAATGGGTTTTCTTTATTATTTATTTTTGTAGCTCACCTATGTCCGGTGAGTTCTCTTATTTCAGACTTATTTGACTCATTGGGACAATGTGTCCCAAGTATGGGGTATGTGGATGTATTTATTTGACATTTTGTATGCTTGTATGACTCGAGTTGGATATTTATGATTTTATTTACGCTCTATGTATTTATCTGTGATTACATGCATGCATATAGGTTTTTGTTTGAGAAAAACGTCAAAAATGGGTTTAAGAAAAAAAAAAATTTTGACCTCGACCGGGATGATTCTGGCCAAACTAGGTAAAGCACCTCGGATGACTTAGAACACCTCGACCGAGGTGGGTGTTTAACTGAGATTTTTCAAAATGTTTTGTGCTGCTTTTCTCTCTTTGATTACATATCTTGTTCTCGTGTTGATTATTTGTGTTGCTAGTTTGATTTATAATAGTGCATGATTTGTGAACTTTGCTTGATCACGACAAAAACCCAACCCAAAAATATCATGATTTTCATTTCTTTATTTCCTTCTCTTTTCTTAGACTAGATTTGCACTATCCATGAAGAAGCTTTACGTTGGACCAGATTCGAGAGATTTCACATTCAGTTGAGAGTCACCTAGGTCAACTACAGTACCACCTCGACCAAGGTGATTCTGAGGAGCGTCGCGACCGAGGCGAACACCCTGCCGCCGGTGAGATCATATTTTTGGCTGAGATCTTTTAATTATGGAAACAAGATATCTTATATTTTTTGGGCTGGATTTCTGGAAGGAAGATATTATTTTTGGGAGATCTATTTTAGAGATATGGATATATTTTCTAGGAAATTATCTTTTTAAAATGTTATTATCTTTGGGACCCCTGAATATCTTGCTTTTTATTACAATAGATTCGTACACTGCGGGTTTGCATCCTTGTTTTAAGCATACCTCTTAGGTTCTAAATTTAAAGCTTGCACACACCGTTTGGAGCGAACAAATCCCTAGAATCCGCTTTTCTCTCTTTGATTACATATCTTGTTCTCGTGTTGATTATTTGTGTTGCTAGTTTGATTTATAATAGTGCATGATTTGTGAACTTTGCTTGATCACCACAAAAACCCAACCCAAAAATATCATGATTTTCATTTCTTTATTTCCTTCTCTTTTCTTAGACTAGATTTGCACTATCCATGATCACTTGTTTGATTTGATTTCACCTTAGTCTTCGTGTTCGACCTCGGAATACTATCCTTGCTACAAAACGACCCATACAGTGTGGGTTCGCTAGGAGTTAGGAAATTATATCAAGTTATAAATTGTTAGACTTTTGTGCTATACATTTCTAGCGTAACAAGTTTTTGGCGCCGTTTCCGGGGACTAAGTCTAGATTGAATCATTTTATGTGATTGTTTATAGTGTAGGTCTTTCTTGTTGCTTTTTGATAGCATGAATTATAGTCTATATTTTGGAACTTGTTTAGATGTTTTATCTTCAATAATCTGCATGTTTGAATGTATATTATGTGATCTTTTTGTTGTTTCTTCTACCTTTGCGGGAATCGAGGTCTACACCAAGTTTCGTTGTAATCGTAGGTAAAATGACACGTTTTACATCAAAATGGAGCTAAAGGAGCTAAGGAGTCATTGGAGCTACATTCAAAAGCTTAAGGAAGAATCCAGGAAGCATGAAATTAGATTAAAGATTCACTCTGAACCAGATTTGAGAGATTTCACTTTCAGCTGAGAGTCACCTCGGTCAGCTACAGTACCATCTCGACCGAGGTGATCTTGAGGAGCGCCCCGACTGAGGCGAATACCCTGACGCGACGAGATCGTTTATTCTTGGCTGAGATCTTTTATTTTTGGAAGGAGAGATCTTATATTTTTGGGCTGGATTTCTGGAAGGAAGATTATATATTTTGGAGATCTATTTTAGAGATATGGATATATTTTTATTAGGAAAATATCTTTTCAAGATATTTTATCTCTGGAAGATAGTTTTCCTATATAAAGGGTTGAATTTTCCACAAGTTCAACCATGCTTATACATGCTTAGAGGGTTGATAGCATCCAGCAATTAAGGGATTTTCTCCAGGGTTTTGAAGGAAGGAAGATTGAAGATCAATCTAGGAAGGATTGATAGCTTATTATAGCTTTTGTGAAGGGTTTTGTAAGACTTTCTTAGATTCCCTTCTTGTTGTTTGTCTTGTTGGATTTGTGATCCAAGGAACGCTTGTTTGTTTGATATTTGATTCAGTTATTGAAGCCTTGTTCTTAAGGTTTTTGTGTTTAAATATTCATTCTCTTCCCATATATTTGATTATTGCTTTCATGATGATGAGTGGTTAATTGCTTTGTGCGATTCTAGGGTGATTGGCTGAAAGTTGTGGGAAAGACGATGATAAAATAATCTTAATCCCAGTAGGACCTTGAAAGCTCGAGTCTTTATCCTTAACCCTAGAACATCTCGCTCAGTCGATGAACATCTCGGCCGGGGTGGAACTTGTCTGACCGATGTGACCTTTCTGATCCGTAACTGAGAGTTAAGTGATAGAGTTTGCCAAGTCCTATTCTTATTACACCTTTCCTGGTTCAATACAAGCCTAGGATGAGACTTACCCGGTGATTCCTTTGTTTGTTTACCCAAGATCATAAGTGCAGGTAATAAAGGTTTATCCTTTATTGGGGTTTGAGTGTGCCTTCATCCCATTTTTTTGAGTTAGCCTGAGACTTACCTGGTAAAGGTTGATTCTATTCCCTTAGTTGGTGTGTTGGTTTGAGATTATAATTCCTTTCCTTAGTACCTTGAGACTTACCTGGTAATAGGTTCTTTAGGTTTGGAGTTAGTGAGTAGTGAGACTTACCCGTTGATCTATTCCACTTTAGTAACACCTTCCCTTTGCAAAATCTCAGCTTTATCCGCTTTATCTTGAGATCTTGAGTTCGAACCACAACTAGATGCTTTAATCCCTAGAATTGCAAATTCCTTTAATTGACTTTTAATCATCTTTGATTGCTTTAATTGCTTTTGTGGTTAGTTGCAATACTGACTACCTATATTGGTTTTGTTTCACCTAAGTCCCTGAGATCGACACTCCGAAATTCTTGCTTTTACTACGATTGACCCGTACACTGCGAGTTTGCATCCTTGTTTTAGGCATACATCTAGGGTTATAAATTTAAAGCGTGCACACACCATTTGGAGCGAACACTTTTGATCTTGTTTGGTTTGTGACTTTGATTTTTCAGGACATCTCTCAGCCTTTAGGTGCATGCGAAGATCTCGTGGCAAGGATTTAGCTCCATTCGATCCCGAACCGGAGAAAACCCTTAAGACTAGATCCAAGAGATTAAGAAGAAGAAGGAGATGGCCGAAAGGGATCTTCAAGCTGAGTTGGATTATGCCTTAGAGCAAATTAGGCTAAGGGATGAACTCTTGGAGAATGAGAGGAGACTTGCAAATGAGAGGCAAGAAGCAACTAGGAAGGATATTGAAGAGATTAAGCAAGCTCTTGTGGAAAAGGAGCATAATCGTCAACAACCTCCACCACCACCGCAGCCGGCGGTCAATGTTCGGGTTGAGCCGATCATCATTTAGGAGCCACAAATGCTAGGGCAATGTATGGATCCAGCCCAAAGAGTGCACCATCCGGGTTTAAACTTAGGAGATCCCGTAACCCATCACTATGAGCTCCGCCCTCAAGTGCTACAAATGATCCAACACAATAAATTTGTAGGGATGGAAGGAGAGTCTCCTCATCAACACTTGATGAATTATGAGATCTTGATGGAAACTCTAAGGCCACCTAGATTGGAGAGCAACAACCACAAGCTTAGGGATTTTTCCTTTTCACTTAAGGATAAAGCCTTGGCTTGGTACCAATCCATTCCATTAGGACGTGTGGGTACTTGGGAGGAGATGACAACCGAGTTCTTAACAAAGTTCTTCCCACCTTCCAAGACAACCAAGCTAAGAGGGAAGATCAATTCCTTCATGATGAAGGATAAGGAGAGCCTATTCAAATCTTGGGAGAGGTTCAAGGACCTCCTCCTAGATTGTCCACACCATGGGATACCGAATGTGGATGAGGCTTGTGAGTTTGTAGACATTTATTTCAAGGGGTTGTATGATGATAGTCAATTCAAGCTCCAATCACTTTCCGGAGGAACATTCATGGTGAAGAATGTGGATGAGGCTTGTGAGTTTGTAGAGAAGCAAGCCTTGGTGATAGAGAAGTACTCCCATAGGAAGAGTGATGGGATGAAACCGGGAGTATATGAAGTAAGTGAAGTCACCATGAACAACTACAAACTTGATACAATCAACAATGAGCTTAAGTCCTTGAGGGAGTTGTGCACCAAAACTTTAAAGAATCAAGCAAGTCCTCAAGTGCAAGTGCAAGCCAATTTGGCTTCCAAAGAGGAGGATGTTAACTACATGGGAAAGGGTAACTACAACAATTATCAAGGTCTTAGGAACTTCAACAACAACAACCGGCAATACAACAATTACCGGCCTAATCACAACCATCCCAGGTTCTCCTATTCTAACCCGGATGGTTCCTTGAACCCTCCCGCTTCCACAAGCACAGCCCCGCCACCTAAAGCTTCACAAGAGCCTCCACCCGGTTATGCTCAACCTCCAAAGGATAGAACCGAAATGATGTTTGAACAATTACTTGGAAGGATGAGTGGACTTGAGAGCACGGTGACATCCATTTCCAAGGCTCAAAAGGTGCTAGAAGCACAAGTGTTCCAAAAGGCGGGTGAAGCACAAAGGGATCCGGGAAAGCTTCCCGGAAAGACCGAGGACAATCCAAGAGGCCAAGTGTTGGCCGTTACCACAAGGAGTGGGCTGATCATGAAAGATCCCTCACAAAAGGAGAATGACAAGGGAAAGCAAGTAGTAGTGCAGGAAGAACGATTGCAAGAAGAAGGAGGCAAGAGCAAAGATGATGAGCCAACGTATGTAGCACCACCTCCATACAAGCCACCACTACCATTCCCACAATCACGAGCAAGAGCTCATTTGGATAAACATTTCGGTAAATTCCTTGAACTCATGTTCAAATTACATATTAACATTCCGTTCATGGATGCAATTCTAGTTATGCCGGCATATGGAAAGTTTTTGAAGGAGATACTCTCCAACAAGAGGAGTTGGAGGAGTATGGAGAAGTGAGAATGACAAAGTGATCTTCCGAGTTGATTCAAACCATGAGGGAGTAGATGCCTCTTAAGCTGCGATATCCGGGATCTTTTTGTTTTCCAATTGGAGTTGGAGAAGTGCAATATGAGGCCCGATGTAACCTTGGAGCAAGTGTAAGCATTATCCCGCTTGCACTTTTCAATAAGGTTGGGCTAAGAGAACCAAAGCCGGTCAAGATGACCCTCTACATGGCGGATCGATCCATCACTCACCCCGTGGGAATCCTAGAGGACATACCGGTTCAGCTTGGGAAGTTCTATGTGCCAATCGATTTCGTTGTTTTGGACATGCCGGCGGGCTACCCGGTTCCTATCATTTTGGGAAGGCCATTCTTAGCCACATGCGGATGCTTAATGGATTGTAAAAATGGGATCCTCTCCTTCAACATAGGAGAAGAAAATATCAAGTTCAAGCTGCCCACAATGATGAAGGGACCAGCCCTTGGTGAAGATGTCTTCAACATTGTCGAGGAAGAAGTATGTAGGGAAGTTGTGAGCTCAATCTTGATCAAGGATCCACTTGAGAAGGTTCTTAGCTTGAGCATCACGGAGGAAGAACTTGAGGAAGCTTGCAATGAAGAAATCCGAGCTTTGGATGCATTAGAAAAGGAGACAAGTGCTGAATTTCAACTGCACGAAGAAGTGTTGAAATACAGAAAAAACCACGGCCTGGGGCCCGGAACCACGCCCGTGGTTTGAACCATGGAAATCTTTGTAATGACCATTTGTGCCAGCTCTTCCAATTCCACTCCCGTGGTTGTGCCAGAGGTCGTGGTTTTGCCCGTGGTTTCTACAGAAAGTCCCTTAGTTGTTGATCAACCTTCAAGGAGTCTTGGAGAGTCTTCAATGGCTTTGGATTCATCTAATGTGGAGCTCTATGGATCAAATTCAACCGATAAAGGTCCTCCTAAACTTGATCTCAAACCTCTCCCTTCTCATTTAAAGTATGCTTTCCTTGGTTCAAATTCTACTTATCCCGTGATTGTGAATGCATCTTTGAATGATGATGAGCTTGATAGATTGTTGAATGAATTGAAATTGCATGGGAGAGCTATTGTATACACCATTGATGACTTAGTTGGCATTAAACCATCCTTGTGCATGCATAAAACCTTGATGGAAGACAACCATAAACCATCAATTGAACCTAAAAGAAGATTGAACCTTATTATGAGAGAGGTAGTCAAGAAAGAGATCTTAAAATTGCTAGATGCTGGAATCATTTTCCCGATTTCAGATAGTAAATGGGTTAGTCCAGTACATATTGTTCCTAAGAAGGGTGGTATGACCGTATTAACTAATGAGAACAATGAACTAATCCCTACTAGGACGGTTACGGGGTGGAGAATGTGTATTGACTATAGGAAACTCAATGTGGCCTCTAGGAAAGATCACTTCCCTCTCCCCTTTATTTACCAAATGCTAGAAAGGTTAGCTCAACATTCACATTTTTTTGACCTTGATAGATACAGCGGGTTCTTTCAAATCCGGATTCACCCGGATGACCAAGAGAAAACCACATTTACTTGTCCTTGGGGAACATTTCCATATAGGAGGATGCCATTTGGGTTGTGAAATGCACCCTCCACCTTTCAAAGGTGTATGATGGCTATTTTTTCTAAATATATTGAGAACATTATGGAGGTGTTTATGGATGATTTCTCGGTGTATGGCTCTTCATTTGATAATTGCTTGTCTAACTTGTCTTTGGTGTTGAAGAGATGTGAGGAAACTAACCTTGTGTTGAATTGGGAGAAATGCCACTTCATGGTGAGTGAAGGCATAGTATTGGGACATTTGATTTCCCACCGTGGAATCGAGGTTGATAGAGCAAAGATAGAAACGATAGAGAATTTGCCACCACCGACCTCGGTGGAAGGGGTAAGGAGTTTCTTAGGGCATGCCGGTTTTTAACGGAGGTTTATAAAAGATTTCTCTAAAATTTCTAAGCCTCTCACTAGCCTACTAAGGAAGGATGTTGAGTTTGTTTTCTCCAAAGATTGTCTTGAAGCGTTTTGTAGGTTGAAGGATGCTTTGATCACTGCCCCAATCATGCAACCTCTAGATTGGAGCCTACCATTTGAAGTAATGTGTGATGCGAGTGATGTGGCTATAGGGGTTGTTTTAGGACAAAAGAAAGACGGGCTTACACATGCCATTTACTACGCTAGCAAGACACTAGATGATTCCCAACTCAACTATGCCACAACCGAGAAGGAGTTGCTAGCAGTGGTGTATGCCTTTGAGAAGTTCCGGTCATATCTTGTTGGAGCAAAGGTTATTGTGTATACGGATCATGTTGCGATCCGTTATCTCCTCACAAAGAAAGATGCCAATCCTTGCCTCATTTGGTGGATCCTTCTTCTCCAAGAATTCGACTTGGAGATTCGGGACAAGAAGGGCTCTGAAAATTCAGTAGCGGACCACCTTAGTAGGCTACCACCATTGGAGATTGAAAGAGGTGACATCCCGATTGATGACTCATTCCGGGATGAACAATTGCAAGTGATGGAGGAGTGCTTACTTCAAGTGTCTAGAGGGAGTGAGCCATGGTATGCAAATATAGTGAACTACCTTGTGTGTGAAGAGGTGCCACTCGGTTTGTCATATGCCCAGAGGAAAAAGCTTATCAAAGATGTGAGGCATTACTATTGGAGCGAGCCTCACTTGTTCAAGAGAGGACCGGATGGAGTCGTTAGGAGGTGCATTCCGGAGGATGAGGTGGAGAGTGTGATCCTTCATTGCCACTCCTTGCCATGTGGAGGTCATGCTAGCTCACACAAAACATGTGCAAAGGTATTGCAATCCGGTTTTTATTGGCTTAACTTGTTTAAGGATGTGCAGAATTTTGTAGTAGCTTGTGACGCTTGCCAAAGGACGGGATACGTCTCAAGAAGGAATGAGATGCCCTTGAACAACATACAAGAGGTTGAGATCTTTGATGTTTGGGGTGTGGACTTCATGGGGCCATTCCCCTCTTCATGTGGCAACCTCTACATTCTATTGGCGGTGGATTATGTGTCGAGATGGGTTGAGGCAATTGCCTCTCCCACAAATGATGCAAAAGTAGTGGTGCGGTTCTTCAACCGAGTCAACTTCCCTAGATTTGGAACACCAAGAGTAATCATAAGTGATGGAGGGAAGCATTTCACCAATAGGAACTTTGGGACACTTTTGGCTAAGTATGGGGTGACTCATAAGGTGGCGACACCTTACCATCCCCAAACTAGAGGCCAAGTGGAGATCTCCAACCGGGAGATAAATTAATACTTGAGAAGACGGTTTCTAGGACAAGAAAAGATTGGGCTATGAAGCTTGATGATGCTTTGTGGGCATATAGAACCGCCTTCAAGAAACCAATTGGCACGACTCCCTACAAGCTAGTTTATGGAAAGTCTTGCCACCTTCCGGTGGTGATGGAGCATAGGGTATATTGGGCCATAAGGTGGCTGAATTTTGACCTCAAGGAAGCCAGTGAGAAGAGGTTGCTAGACATTAATGCTCTTGAGGAGATCCGGTTGGATGCTTATAAAAATGTCCGGATTTACAAGGAAAGGACCAAGCGTTGGCACCACTCCCTACAAGCTAGTTTATGGAAAGTCTTGCCACCTTCCGGTGGTGATGGAGCATAGGGTATATTGGGCCATAAGGTGGCTGAATTTTGACCTCAAGGAAGCCGGTGAGAAGAGGTTGCTAGACATTAATGCTCTTGAGGAGATCCGGTTGGATGCTTATGAAAATGTCCGGATTTACAAGGAAAGGACCAAGCGTTGGCATGACAAACGTCTAATCCCAATGAGTTGGGTGAAGGAGACTTAGTCCTTCTCTCCAATTCAAGGTTGCGACTCTTCCTCAAAAAGTTAAAGTCAAGATGGACGGGTCCTTATGTGGTGAGGAAGGTCTTCCCCCATGGAGCGGTTGAGATAGGTGCGGAGCATTGTGGAAATTTTAAGGTGAATGAGAATCGTTTGAAGAAGTATATCCCAGAAGCTCCGATGGATATGATTTCCCCACTTGACCTTGAGTGAAACGCTCCCGAATTTTGTCAAGCTAATGACCTTAAAGAAGCGCTTAATGGGAGGCAACCCATTGGTACATATCTTTCTATTTTCGTTTTTTGTTTTCGTTTTCGATTTTTGTTTTTATTTTTATTATGGTGTGTTTGTGTGTGTTTGGTGTTTGTGTTCTAGAGTCTAGGTAACATGGAAGTCTGGCAAGGCCTCAGGATGATGATGATGATCCCGCATCAAATGTGGGTGGAGCGAACGTGGGACTTGGAGAGCTTACGGTGCTTAGCGCGGGTCCCGACGCCATGATGAACATCAAGAGCTCTCTACCACCTATTATTGATCATCCACCATCACTTCACATGAGTGAACCAAAATACCAAAAACACCATTTTTACATTGTGAGGACTCTCTTTCACTTCCTTATTTAACTTGCACATTGGGGACAATGTGATTTTAAGTATGGGGTGGGGTTTTCACGATCATTTGTATGATTGCATCTAGGATAGTTTCATATAGTCACATGTTTCATTGGTTCTTGAATTGTACATATTTATCTCAAAAATTTCAAAACAAAAATTCAAAAAATTAAAAAAAAATTTGTACTTCCTAGTTTGGATATGACCCTTATGATGAGATTGTTTTGTGAATTGGCTATGGATGACCTTGTGTGTTGAATGGATTTATGCGTATGTGGACCATAAATACTTCTCTTGAATCCTATGCAAGATTTGTGATTATGATGCTTGTCTTGATTGGATTGAAAATTGATGGTCGAAATTAGATGCTAGTTCTTGCACATCATCTAGGAATGATTAAGGCAATTCATCTCTCTTCTTCTCATCTTGATCATGTTATTTGATCACCTCACTTGATATGAAATTTGACCTCTTTTGATCAATCCGGGAGTAGGAGCATGCTAGTGTGTTGAATGTGTGAAAAGCAAGTGTGGGGTGAAGTTGTTGATGAATGAATGTTGTGAATGAAGTGCTGAATTTGTTGTCAAAAGTGTAGAAAAAAAATTAGGTTTGGGGACTTTGGTTTTGATGACGAGTAACTCGGCACCATTCACACAATCGGGTGTTTGTGCCTTGCCAAAGTCGGATAAACCGAATGTCCTAACAAGCCTTGGTATGTGTGCCCGGTGTGAGGCACCTCGGAAAAATACCGAGGTCCACTAATCACCAAGGTTTCGGCTTTTGTACACAATTGCCATTGTCTCAAAAATAAGTGAAAGAAAAAGAAAGTGAAAAAGAAAAGAAAAGAAAGAAAAGATGGAGAAAAATAAACACTTGTGGGGAAGTTGATCGAAAATGAAATTGTGGAGTTAGTTCCTTTCTAGGATTAGCATCACATGACCTAAAAAAGTTCCCACCTATAACAACGTTTCTTGGCCCCTTCTTTCCTAAGTTCTTGTGACCTATTTTCATATGTGTATGACTTAGTGATCTAGATTGGATATTCTCATGATCATCTTGACTTCTTCGTTTTCACCTTTCATGCATGCTTTCGAGTTAAGTATAATTGTGTTTCTGTTCCCTCATTCATTTAATACATGATTGCTTGTCCATTTCCATGAAACATGACTATGAAGTTGATCCAATTTTGGAAGCACAATTCCAAAAATATTTTCTGTTTTTCCGCATTCATAAATCATGCCATCTCGTAGCCTATAGTTGGACCTTGCTCAGGGACGAGCAAGTGCTAAGTATGGGGTATTTTGATAACATGATTTATGACGTTAGTTTAGGCATTCATTTAGATAGTTTTTCCCGTTATTCATGCATGGTTTGGCATTAGTTCGTGACGTTTACGCTTAATTCATGCATATTGTCGAGATAGACGTGTACACAGGATTTTGTCGGTTTTGTAGGTATTTTGGAGAGCTTTTGGACTTAATCGACACATTCGAGGATCATTCCTCGTGATGGCACACTTCCGGACTCATTAAGGAGCAAGCTAGGAGCAAAGGAGAACACATAGGACCTTGTTGGTTCATGCCTTGCACCAACTCATGGCTTAATGATCCAAAGAGAGCTGAACAGGGAATTCCACGATCTAGAAGCCAGAACCACGCCCGTAATTTTGGCTGTGGTTTTCTCTGGATAGCCTTGACATGTGTCCCACGATCTCTTTACCCGATCCTTGCTCTTGGTGGAGAATATAAGTTGTCCTGCAAGTTGTTGTTAGCGGATTCTCCCATATTCTCACACACATTATCATTATCCACATTGGGAATTCTTGGTGAAGAAGAAAAACACTCTCATTTTGGAGGAAGAACAACACACCAAGATAGAGATTGAGAGTGAACTTTTGAGTGATTTTTGAGTGACTTTTGTTAAAGAACATATGAAAGCATTGTAAGGAACGTTTTGGAGCTGTGTTTGAAGGGTTGTAAGTCTTGTTTAATCTCATATTCAGTTAAAACTACTTGTTCATTTTCATTTTCATCTCATTTTCTTGCAATGGAAGCCATGAATGTTTGCTTGTTGAGTTTGAAACTTCAAATGCATGTTGTTGGCTAAATAGTTGTGATTCTAGGGTAATGGAATGGTGGTATGGCTTAGACTATGATTGAATAGACTTGATTGTACCTTTGGATGATTTGCTTGCTCGAACCTAGCCTCTGATGAAAACCGCGGCTTGTTCATTTGATTCCACGCCCGTGGTTTTGTATGATCTACCCGTTGTTTATTCTGGTGTGCTTGTATTGATGAATCTGAATGTTAGGATGTTGGATTGTTGAAATACTAGTGTTTGTTAAGCAAAATGTATCCTAGGGTGACCTATTGCTAGCAAACTAAGTAAGGGAAGAGACTTACTCGGTAATTCTCGATCTTAGATACCAAAGATGATGAACTCTAGGTAGTAATGAGCCTCACAAGCCGCTATTGGACTGAGTGTGCTAAGATTGATGCTTAGGACTTGCCTTCCCGAGACCTACCCGCTAAGGAGAGGTTTGACCCCTAGATAGCAATCCGGTTTGTGTAGAATTCCCAACCTTAAGATCCTAGAGACTTACCCGGTAATAAGACCTTAGGTGAGGTATTAGTGGACCATGAGACCTACCCGGTGATTGATCCCATTTGAGAAACACCCTTTCCCAACATACCTTATCTTGTCCAAGGTTGATTATAAGCTTGAGTCCAATGCCATAACCGTAAGTCCTAACCCCTAGAATCCGCTTTTTTCTCTTTGATTACATATCTTGTTCTCGTGTTGATTATTTTTGTTGCTAGTTTGATTTATAATATTGCATGATTTGTGTACTTTGCTTGATCACCACAAAAACCCAACACAAAAATATCATGATTTTCATTTCTTTATTTCCTTCTCTTTTCTTAGACTAGATTTGCACTATCCATGATCACTTGTTTGATTTGATTTCACCTTAGTCTTCATGTTCGACCTCAGAATACTATCCTTGCTACAAAACGACCCATACACTGTGGGTTCGCTAGGAGTTAGGAATATATATCGAGTTATAAATTGTAAGACTTTTGTGCTATACATTTCTAGCGTAACAATACCATTTGAACCAGGAGATCAGCTTGATTACATATAGGAGAAGAAAATAGCCAAGAATACATCTAGTTTACACCATCCAAGACGAATTGTGAATTCACAGTTAAAGTCTTGGCTCTAGCCTAGAAATCTTGCCCGAGATTTAAGGATGAAGCCCGATATTTGCCACTGTTGCATGTTAAAGTGAAAATTTTCAAGCCCCGGGTGTTACAAAGCTCAAGAGATCTTCCAAGAGAGCCATGGAACTAGGAGTATTTACCATCCGGGCATCCGAATCCGTTCATTGCAGGAATAGTACATATCCAGAGGGAACGAATGAGGAAGAAGAAGATTTCATACCATCAAGTTAATCCAATCTAGAAGCTGCCATACTTGAGTCATTTTATGATTAGTGATGAACAAGACTATGATTCGAGGTCAAATCAATTTCAAGAAGGGGAGTATGATACGGTACCATCCTTGATAGCATCTATACCTACATTACATGGAGCATTCACTAATCTAGAGCGAGAGAAACTCAAAGAAAGGTCGCTTACAAGCTGCAAACATGGGAGGAATCGATAGAGTGGAAGAATGCATGACAGATGCAAAATCTCAACGAACACTAAGGAATCTCGGCCGAGATTTTATCCGATATTTCGTCCCTGACGCGTGCTAGAAGATCCGGCCAAGATCTTATTATTTTGGCAACTCTCTTTTATGTTTTCTTTCATTAACTCAAACAATTTTAAGGCAGTTGTTAGTTTTGATCCTATCTTTGGAATTATTATTTTTATATCTTTTAAAGATATCTTTGTGATAACACGATTTAGGATGTTAGTTTAGGCATCCATTTAGATAGTTTTTCCCGCTATTCACGCATAGTTCGACATTAGTTCATGACGTTTACGTTTAATTCAAGCACACTGTCGAGATAGATGTCTACACGAACTATTCTCTGTTTTGTAGGTATTTTGGGGAGCTTTTGGAGCTTAATCGATACATTCGAGGATCATTCCTCGCGATGACACACTTCCGGACTCATGAAGAAGCAAGCTAGGAGCTAAGGAGAACACATAGGACCTTGTTGGTGCATGCCTTGCACCAACTCATGGCTTAACGATCAAAAGAGAGTTGTTTCACAAAAACCACGGCCGAGAGACCATTTCCACGCCCGTGGTTTTGGCCGTGGTTCTCTCTGGACAGCTGTAACAGTTGTCCCACGATCTCCATAACCGACTCTGTCCCTTGATTGAGGATATAAGTGGTCCTGCAGGCTGATTCTCTTACACATCCTCTCCCACACTCTCTCATTACACAACATTCCATTGGAGGCTACTCTTGGGGGGGGAGCAAAAAAACTCTCATTTGGAGAAGAAGAAGAACAACACTAGTCTTAGAGTTTTTAGAGTTTTTGAGTGATTTTTGAATGAGTTTGTTGAAGTCATTTGCAAGGATTTGTAAAAAACGAATTGGACCTTCTTTTGAAGGGTTGTAAGTCTTGCTCAAACATACATTCAGCTTGGTTTACTTGTGTTTACTTGTTTCTATTCTCTTTCATTTCATTTTCTTGCTATGAAAGCCATGAATGTATGCTTGTTGAGTTTAAATCTTAAAATTGATGTTGTTGGCTAAATAGTTGCGATTCTAGGGTAATGGAATGATGGTCATGGCTTGGACTATGATAGAATAGACTTAAATGTATATTTGGATGATTTGCTTGCTCGTACTTAACTGTTGTTACAAATTACGATTTGTTCTAGGACAACCATGGCCGTGGTTCTGAATATCAGCCCGTGGTTTTTTTCTGTCGTGCTTGTATTGATAAATCTAAATGATAGGATGTTAGATGTTGAAATCCTAATGTTTATTAAGCTTAGTCTAGCCTAGGGTGTCCTAATGCTAGTAAACTAAGTGAGAGAAGAGACTTTCCCGGTAATTCTCGCTCTTTGGTACCGAAGATGATGAACTCTAGGTAGTAGTGAGCCTCACAAGCCGCTATTGGACTGAGTGTGCTAGGATTAGATGTTTAGGACTTGCCACCCGAGACTTACCCGGTAAAGAGAGGTTAGATCCCTAGATATCAATCCGGTTTGTCTAGAATTCCCAACCTTAGGCTCCTAGAGACTTACCCGGTAATAGGCCCTTAGTTGCGAGATTAGTGGATCATGAGACCTACCCGGTGGTTGACCCCATTTGAGAAACCTTCCTTCCCAACATACCATAGCTAGTCCAAGATTGATTAGAAGCTTGAGTCCAATGTCATAACCGGAATTCCTAACCCCTAGAATCCGCTTTTCTCTCTTTGATTACAAATCTCGTGTTTGTGTTGCTTGTTTGCGTTGCTAGCTAGATTTGTTAGTTTGTTTTTATACTTTTGCATCATTTGTGATCCTTGGTTGATCACCACAAAACCAACCAAAAACTTTGTGATTTTCATTTCTTTATTCCTTTCTCTTTTCTTAGACTAGATTTACACTATCCTTAGTTATTTATTTGATTCGATTTCACCTTAGTCTTTGTATTCGACCTCGGAATACTATCCCTACTACAAAACGACACATACATTGTGGGTTCTCTAGGAGTTAGAAAAAATATATCAAGTTATAAATTTAAGAATTTTGCGTGCTACAATTCTAGCGTAACAAGTTTTTGGCGCTGTTGCCGGGGACTATGTCTAGATTGAATCATTGTTTGTGATTGTTTATAGTGTAGGTCTTTCTTGTTGCTTTTGATCTTTTTTGGTTTGTGTCTTTGAATTTTCAGGACATCTCTTACACCTTAGGTGCATGCGAAGATCTTGTGGAAAGGAATTAGTTCCATTCGATCCCGAACCAGAGAAAAACCATAAGGCTAGATCTAAGAGCATTAAGAAGAAGAAGGAGATGGCCGCAAGAAATCTTCAAGCTGAGTTGGATGATGCCTTGGAGCAAATTAGGCTAAGGGATGAACTCTTGGAAAATGAGAGGAGACTTGCCAATGAGAGGCAACAAGCAACTAGGAGGGAAATTGAAGAGATTAGGAAAGCTCTTGTGCAAAGATAGCTTAATCGTCAACAACCTCCACCACCACCACCACCACAGCCGGCGGTCAATATTCGGTTTGAGCCGATCATGATTGAGGAGCCATAAACGCTAGGGCAACATATAGATCTAGCCCAAAGAGTGCACCGTCCGGGTGTGAACTTAGGAGATCCCGCAGCCCATGATTATGAGCTCTGCCCTCAAGTGCTACAAATGATATGGCATAATCAATTTGGAGGGATGGAAGGAGAGTCCCCTCATCAACACTTGATGAACTACGAGATCTTGATGGAGACTCTAAGGCCGCCTAGATTGGTGAACAACAACCATAAGCTTAGGGCTTTTTCCTTCTCACTTAAAGAGAAAGCCTTGACTTGGTACCAATCGATTCCACTAGGACGTGTGAGTACTTGGAAGGAGATGACAACCGAGTTCTTGACAAAGTTCTTCCCACCTTCCAAGACAACCGAACTAAGAGGTAAGATCAATGCCTTCGTGATGAAGGATAGAGAAGCCTATTCAAGTCTTGGGAGAGGTTCAAGGACCTCCTCCTAGATTGGCCACACCATGGTATACCGAAGATAGAGCTCAAGGGGCTTAATGAGGACAGCCAATTCAAGCTTCAATCGCTTTCCGGTGGAACATTCATGGAAAAGAATGTGGATGAGGCTTGGGAGTTTGGAGAGAAGCAAGCCTTGGTGATAGATAAGTACTCCCATAGGAAGAGTGATGGGAGAAAACCGGGAGTTTATGAAGTGAGTGAAGTCACCATGAGCAACTACAAGCTCGATACAATCAACAATGAGCTAAAGTCTTTGATGGAGTTGTGTGCAACAACCTTGAAGAATCAAGCTAGTCCCCAAGTGCAAGTGCAATCCAATTTGGCCTCCAAAGAGAAGGATGTAAATTACATGGGAAGGGGCAACTTCAACAATTATCAAGGCCATAGGAACTTCAACAACAACAGCCGGCAATTCAACAATTACCGGCCTAATCACAACCATCCTGGGTTCTCCTATTCTAACCCGGACGGGGCCTTGAACCCTCCTGCTTCCACAAGCGCGACACCACCACCGAAGGCTTCACAACAGCCTCCACCCGGTTTTGCTCAACCTCTAAAGGATAGAACCGAGATGATGTTTGAACAATTGCTTGGAAGGTTGAGTGGACTTGAGAGCACGGTGACTTCCATTTTGAAAGCTGAAAAGGTGCTACAAGCACAAGTTGTAACGACCGGATTTTTCGTTATGCCTTGATAGGGTTAGAGAGGTGTAAGGAACGAATAAAAATTTAATGAGACTAGGACATACCTGTTTATTTAGGGAAGTCGTTTAATTAAGTACCTTGTTCTAAGTTTCGGGACGAAACTTATTTTAAGGGGGTACTGATGTAATATCCGGAACTTTTATTTTGTTTATTTCCGGATCAATTCGGACTTCGAGCCGTTGACGGTTTTCCATTCTATGTAGTATTTCTTCATTCACAAATTTTATTATTTTATGTAGAATCTAGTTCACATAAAATGATAAAATTATATCAAGCTCTAATTCTTATAATTATGTATTATTTTATGTAGAAGTTAATTCACATAAAATGATAAAATTATATCAAACTCTAGTCCTTAGAAATATCCATTATTTTATGTAGAATTTAATTCACATAAAATGATAAAATTATATCAAACTCTAATCCTTATAATTATCTATTATTTTATGTAGAATTTAATTCACATAAAATGATAGATTTATATCAAACCCTAGTTATTATAATTCATTCTTATTGATGCAAGCTGTGACGAGATTTTGACAAGCTGTGACAAGCCTGGACAACACAAGCCCACTCCTTTCTTGGCCTATCTTTGCTGCAGCCCACTCTTCCTCCTTGCTTGCTGGTGATGTATTTCTGGACTGTTGTGTCGGCCCAGCAACAACTCCCCTTGCCTGCAGCCTGTGTAGAGCTTCTCTCCAGACCAGTAGCACGCAGCCAGGCCCAACTGAAGAGCTTCCCCGCTCTAGACATCCAAGGAGGGTAACTTCCCTCTCCTCCCTTGCCATACGTAACGGCTGCTGAGGGCTTGAAGATTGTTGTAACTGCTCCTAGATTTGTGCAGAAACGAAGAGCCAGTCCAGCCGTGAATGAAGTCCCTCTTCTGTCCAATGTTAGGGTTGCACTCTTCCTATCTTGCCTTTTGCAAGGGACTCTCTCCATCGTTCAATCTCTGCACACAACACGCCCTCTTCGTCTCTCACCTTCCTTCACGAGACACCAGCGACGGGAGCCCCAGCCTCTGCACGCAGTCCATACCGACGAACCTGCAGGAACGAGTTTGCCTACATGCAAACTAAAAACACCCAGCCCACTACCCCAATGGTGAGCCGCCTTCAACCTTCTGCACGATCACTCTCGAGTTGCTGCTACTACGCAAGGTCGGGCCTTTCCTCCTCCTTCCTCCTTGGCTGCATTCTTCGACCTTCTCCTCTGCGTCCCAACCTGGTGCGACTCAACCTTCCTGCACACAGCTTCTGCATAGGTGCGTCTTTCCCTTCCTTCTTCTATTTGTTCTCCCTATGCTTCTCTTCTGCGTTATATTGCTGCTGAACGAGGACGCTTCTCTGCAGACCCTCTTCGACCGAACAGCCTCGCACCCCCTCTGTCGTTGAGCCAAAGCAGCCCAGCCTCCACAGCTTCTGCTCCTTTCACGAACTGCACCACAGCAACAACAACAGCAAGCACATTGTCACTAGAAACAGCTAGCTTGATGACCAAATTTAGGTATGAAAGACTGATCCGTTATGGCTGAAATTTTTATATGTTATAGCTGGGATATTGTGGTATAACATATTAAAATTTTAGAGGAATCAAGCTAGTGCTTTAGGATTTATGAATTTTCAAAGATTGGGTCGTAAACAGTTTTTTTTTTCTGTTGTGCTGAAACTTTCAAGTGTTGGAAAAACTGCTAGTTTTGTGATCTAGGTTTGGGTAAGTTAGACGACTCCTTCATTTCTGATTTTTGGATATTTTTTAGTCGATATTGTATAGTATAACATACTAAAGTTTTAGGGGAATCCAGCGATTGGTTTGGGATTTATGATTTTTCAAAGATGAAGTCGTAAGCAGTTTTTCTGTTGTGCTGAAATTCGGTTTTGTGAGATAGTTTTCAATAGGATTTTGATCTCCTTTGCGGCTGAACTTTGGATATATTATAGATAAGATTTTATAGTAGAACGTATCAAAATTTGGGATAAATTCAGCGAGTAGTTTAGGAGTTATGATTTTTTCAAAGTTAAGACAATGTGCTGTTTGTTAAGTGTTGTAACCAACTTTGGAAATTTTTATAGAAGTGATGGTTGAACAGTTTTAAGAAATTCTTGCTCCTAGGAGTAGATGAGATATCATAGATTATCTAGGGAATTATTTCGGAATTTTTATAAGATTATTCGAATTTTATATTTGAAGCCGAAGTTGGACCTTAACAATCTTTTCGAAAATAGGGAAATGGGTAAATTGCCAGTTTGTAACCAAATTCATCTTTAGGAGTTAGAATATGACTCTTTAGTCTCAAATAAGAGTTTAGGCATGAATTAGGGAGTTTTTGGAAGTTTCGAGACCAAGGGTAAAATAGTCATTTTACCATAAATTAATATTGTAATCAATTCCGTTCTATTAAGACCTACTATCTTAGAAGTCTTGGACTTCTAATCACCTAGAAAGTGTACTGACACACTTGCCTCCTTTGACAGGCCACTGAATTCCTACTGTACATATCGATTTGCGAATTAGAAAGTCGAGATCTGATTCATGTAAGTCCACAGACTTACTTAGCTGGCTTCTTGTATGAGTGTAATGTGTATGAGTGTAATGTGTATGAGTGGTGTTTGTTAGTTTTTATAAATAACGAAACCGGATTAGGCCGACTTTATTATTTACATAATTGACCCAAGTGTATGATAACGGGTCGTGACATCATCTGCCTAGCTCTTGTGAGAGTCTAGGAGGTTCCCTGCGACCAGCCCAATCCGGTAGACGGTCAGATGCATTAGTACCATTCCGCGTTGGTAAACGGGGACAGGGGCGAGGTTTGGGAATCCCTCGTGTCACAAAATAAGTATCATTAGTAATGACCTATCACCTAATTAAAGATAATAAAAGGATTGAGTGTTGCATGTTGATTGTGTATGATGTGTGATTGTGCTTTTACCTTTATACTTATGCATAGAATGTTAGCTAACGGTTTTATACCGCTTGTAGATGCCTTGCAGGTTAAGACAGTTGTAGAAAGATCCGGAGGAAATGGTCAGCCGGGTCCATGTACTCATTTAGTTGGGGACGGGAATGTCTTATGTTCTTCATATATGTCGTTTTGGTACCTTTGCTTTGTAAGGCTGATACATAATTTTCATGTATATATTGTTTAAAGTTTTCTAATGTTTTTAATACTTTTGTGCCTTGTTGTAACATCCAAGTTAAATTGTTGTCAAACTAAGGTCGGGACCCATTGTGAGGTCCTAACCAGTAGCTCCCCGAGTTCTTAGAATTTGGGGTGTTACACAAGTGTTCCAAAAGGCGGGTGAAACACAAAGGGATCCGGGAAAGCTTCCCGGAAGGACCTAAGATAACCCAAGAGGCCAAGTGTTGGCCATTACAACAAAGAGTGGGCTGAGCATGAAGGATCCCTTACCAAAGGGGAATGACAAGGGAAGGCAAGTAGTAGTGGAAGAAGAGCCATTGTAAGAAGAAGGAGGCAAGCGCAAGGATGATGAGCCAACATATGTGGCACCGCCTCCATACAAGCAACCACTACCATTCCTACAATCACGAGCAAGAGCTCGTTTAGACAAATATTTCGGTAAATTCCTTGAACTAATGTCTGAATAGCATATTAACATTCCGTTCATGGATGCTATTCTAGGTAGGCCGGCCTATGGAAAATTTTTGAAAGAGATACTCTCCAACAAGAGGAAGTTGGAGGAGTATGGAGAAGTGAGGATGACAAATAGATCTTCCGAGTTGATTCAAACTATGAGGGAGGAGATGCCTCCTAAGCTAAGAGATCCGGGATCTTTTTGTGTACAAATTGGGGTTGGAGATGTGCAATATGAAGCACAATGTGATCTTGGAGCAAGTGTAAGCATTATCCCGCTTGCACTTTGCAACAAAGTTGGGCTAGGAGAGCCAAAGCCGGTCAAGATGGACCTCTACATGGCGGACCGTTCAATCACTCACCCCGTAGGAATCCTAGAAGACATACCGGTTCAGCTTGGGAAGTTCTATGTGACAATCGACTTTGTTGTTTTGGATATCCCGGCGGACTACCCGGTACTATCATTTTGGGAAGGCCATTCTTAGCCACCTATGGATGCTTAGTGAATTACAAAAATGGAATCCTCTCCTTCAACATAGGAGAAGATAATATCAAGTTCAAGTTGTCCACAATGATGAAGGGGCCAGCCCTTGGTGAAGATGTCTTCAACATCGTTGAGCAAGAGGAATGTAGAGAAGTTGTGAGCTCCATCTTGATCAAGGACCCTCTTGAGAAGGTTATTAGCTTGAGTTTGATGGAGGAAGGAGTTGAGGATGATTGCAATGAAGAAATCAACGCTTTGGATGCATTAGAAAAGGAGACAAGTGCTGAATTTGAAGTGCACGAAGTTGTGCTGAACCACTGTAGGAACCACGGCCAAGGAGCAAGAACCAAGACCGTGGTTTCACCCGTGGAACTCTCTGGAATACTCAAATGTGTCAGCTTCTCAGATTCCACGCCCGTGGTTGTGCCAGAGGCCGTAGTTTTGCCCGTGGTTTCTCGAGAAGGTGCCTTAGTTATTGATCAAGCTTCAAGAAGCCTTGGAGAGTCTTCCATGGCTTTGGAATCATCTCAACCTACATTGTATGGAGCGTCTCCAACCGATAAAGGTCCTCCTAAACTTGAACTTAAACCCCTCCCCTCTCATTTAAAGTATGCTTTCCTTGGTGCAAATTCTACTTATCCGGTGATTGTGAATGCATCTTTGAATGATGATGAGCTTGATAGATTGTTGAATGAATTGAGATTGCATAGGAGAGCTATAGGTTATACCATTGATGATTTACTTGACATTAAACCTTCCTTGTGCATGCGTAAAATTTTGATGGAAGATAACCATAAACCTTCAATTGAACCTCAAAGGAGATAGAACCCTATAATGAAAGAGGTAGTCAAGAAAGAGATCCTTAAATTGTTAGATGCGGGAATCATTTTACCGATTTCCGATAGTAAATGGGTTAGTCCTATACATGTTGTTCCTAATAAGGGTGATATGACCGTAGTAACTAATGAGAACAATGAGCTAATCCCAACTAGGACGGTTACGGGGTGGAGAATGTGTATTGACTATAGGAAACTTAATGTGGCCTCTAGGAAAGATCACTTCCCTCTTCCCTTCATTGACCAAATGCTAGAGAGATTAGCTCAATATTCACACTTTTGTTACTTAGATCGCTATAGTGGATTTTTCCAATTCCCTATTCACCCCGATGACCAAGAGAAAACAACTCTTACATGTCCTTGGGGAACATTTGCATATAGGAGGATGCCATTTGGGTTGTGTAATGCACCCGCCACCTTTCAAAGGTGTATGATGGCCATTTTTTATGAATATATTGAAAACATCAAGGAAGTGTTTATGGATGATTTCTTGGTTTATGGATCTTCATTTGATGATTGCTTAGCTAACTTGTCTTTGGTGTTAAAGCGATGTGAGGAAACCAACCTTGTTTTGAATTAGGAGAAATGCTACTTCATGGTAAGTGAAGGAATTGTGTTGGGACATTTGGTTTCCAAACGAGGCATTGAAGTTGATAGGGCAAAGATAGAAACAATAGAGAAGTTGTCACCACCTACCTCGTTGAAGGGGGTAAGGAGTTTCTTAGGGCACGCCGGTTTTTACTGGAGGTTTATTAAAGGCTTCTCTAAAATTTCTAAGCCTCTCACAAACCTACTAATGAAAGATGTTGAGTTTGGTTTCTCCAAGGATTTCCTTGAAGCATTTTGTAGGTTGAAGAATGCTTTGATCTCTGCCCCTATCATGCAACCTCCGGATTGGAGCCTTCCGTTTGAGATAATGTGTGATGCAAGTGATGTGGCCGTTGGGGCTGTTTTGGGACAAAGGAAAGATAGGCTTACACATGCCATCTATTATGCTAGCAAGACTCTAGATGACGCCCAACTCAACTATGCCATAACCGAGAAGGAGTTGCTAGCGGTGGTGTATGCCTTTGAGAAGTTCCGGTCATACCTTGTGGGAGCCAAGGTCATTGTGTACACGGATCATGCTGAGATCCGTTATCTCCTCCCAAAGAAGGATGCCAAGCCTCGCTTGATTCGGTGGATCCTTCTCCTCCAAGAGTTTGACTTCGATATTCCGGACAAGAAGGGTTCCGAAAATTCGGTGGCTGACCATCTTAGTAGGCTACCACCATTGGAGATTGAGAGAGATGACATCCCGATTGATGACTTATTCCGGGATGAGCAATTGCAAATGGTGGATGAGTGCTTGCTTCAAGTGTCTAGAGGGAGTGAGCCATGGTATGCCGACATAGTGAACTACCTTGTGTGTGAAGAGGTGCCACCCGGTTTGTCCTATGCCCAAAGGAAAAATTTCTTCAAGGATGTAAGGCATTACTATTAGAGCGAACCTCTCTTGTTCAAGAGAGGACCGGATGGATTTTTTAGGAGGTGCATTCCGAACGATGATGTAGAGAGCTTGTGATAGCATGTATTATAATCTATATTTTCGGACTTGTTTAGGCGTTTTATCTTCAATAATCTACATGTTTGAATGTATATTAGGTGATTATATTGTCGTTTCATCTACCTTTACGGGAATCGAGGTCTACACCAAGTTTCAATGTAATCTTAGGTAAAATGGCACGTTTTGGATCGAAATGGAGCTAAGGTGCAAAGGAGTCACATGAGCTACATTCAGGAGCTTAAAAGAGAACTCAAGAAGCAAGAAATTAGTGAAGAAGATTTACTTTGGACCAGATTTGAGAGATTTCACATTCAGTTGAGATTCACCTCGGTCAGCTACAATGTCATCTCGACTGAGGTGGTCTAGAGGAGCGCCCCGACCAAGGCGAATATCCTGACGCGGCGAGATATATTTTATTTGGCTGAGATCTCTTATTTTTGGAAGGAGAGATCTTATATTTTTTGGGCTAGATTTCTGGAAGGATGATCATATATTTAGGAGATCTATTTTAGAGATATGGATATATTTTATTAGGATATTATCTTTTTAAGATATTATTATCTTTGGAAGATATTTCTCCTATATAAAGGGTTGGATTTTCCACAAGTTCAACCAGGCTTGGAGGCTGAGAATAACCAGAAAAGAGAGGATTTTCTGGAAGCTTTGAAGGAAGGAAGGAAGATTGAAGATCAATCAAGGAAGGATTGATAGTTCGGGTATAGCTTTTGAGGGGATTTGTAAGACTTTCTTAGATTCCCTTTTGTTGATTGTCTTGTTGGATTTGTGATCCAAGGAACGTTGATTTGTTTGATATTTGATTCAGTTATTGAAGCCTTGTTCTTAACGTTTTTATGTTCAAATATTCATTTTCTTAATTATTTGATTATTGCTTTCATGATGATGAGCGGCGAATTTCCTTGTGCGATTCTAGGGTGATTGGCTGAAAGTTGTGGGAAAAACAATGATAGAATAATCTTAATTCTAGTATGAACCTGAAAGCTCGACTCTTTATCCTTAACCCTAGAACATCTCGTTCAGTCGATGAAGATCTCGGCCGGGGTGGAACTTGACTGACCGAGGTGACTTCTCTGATCCGTAACTGAGAGTTAAGTGTTAGAGTTTTCCAAATCCTATTTTTATTACACCTTTCCTGGTTCAATGCAAGCCTAGGATGAGACTTACCCGGTGATTCCTTAGTTTGTTTACCCATGATCATAAGTGTAGGTAATAAAGGTTTATCCTTTATTAGGGTTTGAGTGTGCCTTCATTCCATCTTTGTGAGTTAGCCTGAGACTTACCCGGTAAAGGTTGATTCTATTCCCTTAGTTGGTGTGTTGGTTTGAGATTATAATTCCTTCCCTTAATACCTTGACTTACCCGGTAATAGGAGCTTTTGGTTTGGAGTTAGTGAGTAGTGATACTTACCCGGTGATCTATTCCACTTTAGAAACACCTTCCCTTAGCAAAATCTCAGCTTTGTACGCTTATCTTGAGATCTTGAGTTGGAACCACAACTAGATGCTTTCATCCCTAGAATTTGCATATTTCCTTTAATTGACCTTATTATAATCTCTTTGATTGCTATCATCGCTTTTGTGGTTATTAGTTGCATTGACAACCTATACTTGCTTTTTTTCACCTAACTCCCTGAGATCGACACCCCGGAATTCTTGCTTTTACTATAATTGATCCGTACACTACGGGTTTGCATCCTTGTTTTAAGCATATTTCTTGGGATATAAATTTAAAGCTTGCACACACCGTTTGGAGCGAACAAGTTTTTGGCGCCGTTGTCGGGGACTTGGTCTAGACCGAGCCGGTTGCGGTTGTCTTTTGGGACATATGGCCCTGTTGCTACCAACCACTGTTCTTGAGTGACTTTCGCAGGTTCTTCTTTTTTGGTTTACGCGAAGAAGTCGTGCTGGGAAGGAAATCGTTCCTTACGATCCCGAACCAGAAAAGACATACAAGACAATAGCGATCTTGAGGCCGAATTGAAGGAGGCGATGGAACAGCTGCGCCTCAATAGGGAAGAACTGCAGCGCGAGAGGGAGCAAACTCGCACCAGAGCTGCAGAGATTGAAGCAGATATGACTGAGCTACGAGACCAAATTTTGCATCGACCAGACCCTCGATCGAGGCAGGACCCCACTCTTGTTGCCGTGGCCGAGATACTTCCCCCTCGGATGCCTATCCGAGATGTTCTTTTTGCAGGTATTCCGCAGACCCTAGGACAGAGGATGGACCCAAACCAGCAAGTGAGGCGTCCAGGAGTCAACCTAGGTGATCCAGCGGAGCATGATTATGAACTTCGACCGCAAGTTCTATCCATGATCCGCCAATGCCAGTTTGGAGGTTTAGAGAGGGAGTCTTCGCATCAACATTTACAAAACTATGAGATTTTGATGGAGACCTTGAGACCTTCAAGGCTGGAAAATAATAATTACAAACTAAGGCCTTTTTACTTTTCTTTGAAGGACAGGGCGCTTACTTGGTATTAGTCTCTTCCTACCGGAAAGATCAACACTTGGGAAGAGATGATGACGGAGTTCTTAAAAAAATTCTTTCCCCCTTCAAAACCGTTGAAATGAGAGGAAAATCAATGCATTAATCATGAAGGACAAGGAGAGTTTGTCCAAGTCATGGGAGAGGTTTAAAGTTGTTCTTTTGGATTGCCCACATCATGGGATTCCAAAGATAGAGTTGTTGGAGATATACTTCAAGGGATTGGATGGAGCTACCCAATTCAACCTTCAACTACTATCCGCCGGCACATTCATGGACATGCCGATTGATGAAGCTTGGGAGTTCATTGAGAAACAAGCTTTGCACATGGAGAAATACTCCCACCAAGGAGCTGAAAATGCAGTTAAGAGAGTTGTTACGGTAGGAATTGATGCACGCAAAAGTCTTAAATTTATAACTCGATATATTTTTCCTAACTCCTAGCGAACTCAAAGTGTATGGGTCGTTTTGTAGTAAGGATAGTATTCCGAGGTCGAAGACAAAGACTAAGGTGAAATTGAATCAATAATGACTAAGGATAGTGTTGATCTATGCTAAGAAAGGAGAAAGAAATATAGAAATGAAAATCTCAATGGTTTTGGATTGGTTTTGAGGTGATCAATCAAAGATCACAAACCATGCAAGATTAACAAATAACTAAGCTAGCAAGGCAAATAAACAAACACAAACACGAGATAGGTAATCAAGAGAGAAAAGGGGATTCTAGGGGTTAGAAATTCCGGTTATGGCATAGGACTCAAGCTATCTAGTCATTCCTTGGATCAACTATGGTATGTTGGGAAAGGGTGTTTCTCAAGTGGAACCAATCACCGGGTAGGTCTCATGATCCACTAATCCCGCAACTAAGGTCCTATTACCGGGTAAGTCTCTAGGAGCCTAGGGTTGGGAAATCTACACAAACCGGATTGCTATCTAGGGATCTAACCTCTCCTTACCCGGTAAGCCTCAGGAAGGTAAGTCTCGGGAAGGTAAGTCCTAAACCGGATTTCTATCTAGGGATCTAACCTCTCCTCACTACTACCTAGAGTTTGTCATCTTCGGTATCTAAGAGCAAGAATCACCGGGTAGGTCTCCTCTAACACTTAGTTGCTAACACTAGGTCACCCTAGGATAGATTTAGCTCAACAAACACTAGGATTTCAACAATCTAACATCCTAGCTCTTAGGTTCATCAAAACAAGCAAGTCAGTCAAAATCACGGGCAGTTCATCCCTTTCCACGACCATGGACTGGTAAGTTCAGACCGTGGTTTGCAATAGTAGCTAGGTTCGAGCAAACAATTCATCCAAAGGTACATCTAAGTCCATTCTATCATAGTCCAAGCCATAACCATCTTTCCCTTACCCTAGAATCGCATCTATTTAGCCAACAACATGCATCTTAACAATCAAACTCAACAAACATACATTCTTGACTTTCATAACAAGGCGATGGAATGAAAGAAAGATGAACACAAATAGAACAAGAAAACAAGCTGAATAATTGTTAAGAAAGACTTACAACCCTTCAAAAGAAAGTTCAATCCGTTCCTTACAAAACCTTGCAAATGTCTTCAACCAAAGTTGCTCAAAATCACTCTAGAAACTATGAAAACTCAAAAATGGTGTGTTCTTCTTTTTTTCCCAAAATGATAGTGTTTCTTCTCCTCCAAGAGTAGCACCAATCCAAATGTGTGTAGTGAGAGCGTGGGAGAGAATGGAGTTATGGGGTCTGTCCTCAACAGCCTACAGGACCACCTTTTATACACCATCAAGGGCAAGGGTCGGTTATGGAGATCGTGGGACAGCTGTCGCAGCCGTGCATGGAGAACCACGGCCTATTTCCACGCCCGTGGAAGTCCTAGTGGCCGTGGTTTTGGTGATGCAGCTTTCTTTGGATCATCAAGCCACAATTTGGTGCAAGGCATGCACCAACAAGGTCCCATGGGTCCCCCTTAGCTCCTAGCTTGCTTTCCAATGAGTCCGAAGGTGTGTCATCTCGAGGAACGATCCTCGAATGTATCGATTAAGCTCCTAAAGCTCCCAAAATATCTACAAAACATGAAAAAGTCCGTGTAGACGTCTATCTCGACATATATACAAGAATTGAATGCAAACGTCATGAACTAGTGCTAAACCATGCATGAATGAGCGGAAAAACTATCTAAATGAGTGCTGAAACCTACGTCATAAATCGTGTTATCAAAAATACCCCATACTTTAGGTTTGCTCGTCCCCGAGCAAAGTCCGACTATAGGCTAAGAGATGACATGATTTATGAATGCAAGAAAAACTGAAAATATTTTTGGGATTGTGTTTCTAATATTGGATTACCTTCATAGTCATGTTTCATGGCAAATGGACAAGCAATCATGCATCAAATGAATGAAGGCACGGAAAAACAATTATACTTAACTAGAAAGCATGCATGAAAGGTAAAGATGAAGAAGCCAAGATGATCATGAGTATATCCAATCTGGATCACTAAGTCTTACACACATGCAAATATGTCACAATGACATAGGAATGAAGAGGCTAAGAAACGTTGTGATTGGGTGGCATTTTTTTCTAGGTCATGTGATGCTAATCCGGGGATGGAACTAACTGCACAATTTCATTTTTTATCAATTTTTCCCACAAGTGTATATTTTCTCCTTCTTTTCTTTTCTTTTTCATTCACTTATTTTTGAGACAATGACATTGGTGTACAAAAGTCGAAACCTTGGTGATTAGTGGGCCTCGGGTTTTTTATTTTTCAAGGTGCTCCACACCGGGCACACATACCAAAACTCGTTAGGACTATCGGTTTAGTTGACTTTGGCAAGGCACAAACACCCGATGATGTGAATGGTTCCGAGTTACTCGTCATTTAAACCAACGTCCCCAAACCTATATTTTTGTCTACACTTTCACAACAATTTCAGCACTTCATTCACAACATTCATTCATGAACAACTTCACCCCACACTTGCTTTTCACACACATCGATACACTAGCATGCTCCTATTCCCGGATGGGTCAAAAGAGGTCAAAATTTTCATTAATTGAGGTGCTCAAGCAACATGATCAAGATGAGAAGTAGAGGAAAATGAATTGCCTTAGTTATTTCTAAATGATGTGCAAGAACTAGCATGCAATTTAGACTTTCAATCCTCAATCCAATCAAGGCAAGCATCATAATCACAAATCATTCATGGGATTCAAGATAAGTACTTCAAGTCCACATATGCATTCATCTATTCAACACACAAGGCCATCCATAGCCAATTCACAAGACAATTTCATCATAAGGGTCATTCCCAAGCTTAGAAGCACTAAAAGTTTTTTTAAATTTTCTGATTTTTTTTGGATTTTTCGAAATATGTATGTATAATGCAAGACATAATGAAACATGTGACCAAAAGAAACTATCCTAGATGCTAATCATGCAAGTGATCATGAAAACCCCACCCCATACTTAGAAACACATTGTCCTCAATGTGCACCTTAAGTAAAGAAGAGTGAAAGAGGGTCCTCACAATGTAAAAGTGGTTTGCTTTGGTATTTGGGATCACTCAAATGGAGTGATGGCGGATGATCCTATCAACGATGGTAGAGAGCTCAAGGTGTTCGTTATGGTGTCGGGACCCGCTCTAGGCACCACTAGCCGTCCAAGTTCCGCGTCCGCTCCACCCATAATTGATGAGGGGTTCATCATCATCAACATGCCATGCAAGGCTTCCATGCTACTTAAACTCTAGCACACAAACTCCAAACACACACAAAAACACAAAAATAGAAAACAAAAACAAAAACGAAAAGGGAAAGATGTCTACCAATGGGTTGCCTCCCACCAAGCGCTTCTTTAAGGTCATTAGCTTGACCAAACTCGGGGACGTTCTACTCAAGGTGAAGTGGGGCTATCATGTCCACCGGAGCTCCCGGGATATACTTCTTCAAACGGTGCCCATTCACCTTAAAATCTCCACAATGCTCCCCTCCTATCTCAACCTCTCCATGGGAAAAGATCTTCTTCACCACATAAGGACCCGTCCATCTTGACTTAAGCTTTCCGGGGAAGAGCCGCAGCCTTGAGTTGAAGAGAAGGACCAAGTCTCCTTCACTCAACACCTTCAGGATGAGACGCTTGTCATGCCAACGTTTGGTCCTTTCCTTGTAGATCCGGGCGTTTTCATAGGCATCCGACCGGATCTCCTCAAGAGCGTTCATGTCTAGCAATCTTTTCTCACCGGCCTCCTTGAGGTCAAAATTTAGCCACCTAATGGCCCAATATGCTCTATGCTCCATCTCCACCGGAAGGTGGCAAGACTTTCTATAGACTAGCTTGTAGGGAGTGGTGCCAATTGGTGTCTTGAAAGCTGTTCTATATGCCCACAAGGCATCATCGAGCTTCATAGCCGAATCCTTTCTCGTCCTAGAAAGCGGAGGGGAAAGTGCTCCACCAACTGTGAATGAGTTTCAGAAAAGGAATGCCCGCCTATGCGATCATGTCGCTTCATCCGGGTGGTATTTCGTGGCAAACAAGATAATTAACAATGTCAGCATACCAAGGCTCTTTGTTATCAGAAGCTTGGTGGAGAAAGTGCTCCACCAACTGTGAATGAGTTTCAGAAAAGGAACTAAGAAGTTTGTTATTCTCAATTGACATCATCTAGCTTTCGACCTCGGTCGAGGTCTAGAGTGGGTGACCGAGATGTTATTCAGATAAGAATACCTCGCTTGGTCCAGAAAGTGCCTCGGTCGAGGTACTGCAACTGGGACCGAGACTGGAGATTCTCTTCTCCTGGATTAGTCTTTCAATCTTAGCTCCTGGATCTTCTTCCGGTGCCTTTAAGCTCCGTATATCTGCATCACAAGAAGCATCTATACCTTCCTCCATTAAGCTAAAACTAATAACTCTTTCAAGAGGATGATTAATAAAGATAGAGCTCACCAATTCTCTTGATTCTTCTTCATCATAGATGTTGAAGATATCATCCTCCAGCGGCTCTCCTTTCATTGCAGCAAGCAATGCAAACTCTACTTGATCACCGCCAATGTTGAATTTCAACTTGGCGTTCTTACAATCCACATTGCAACCCGAAGTTGCTAGAAATGGCCTCCCGAGAATGATAGGAATGGGATAATCTGCGGGAATATCAAGCACACCAAAGTATATAGGTAAATAGAAGTTACCTAACTTAACCGGAACATCTTCCAAAATGCCCACGGGATGGGTAATGAAGCGGTCCGCCATGTATACCCTTATCTTTACCGGCTTGGGCTCTCCAAGTCCGATCTTCACACATAGCTCTAGCGGGATGATGCTCACGCTGGCTCCTAGATCAAACAATGCTTCACAAGTCACATCCCCGACTTAAATGGTAATGCAAGATGAGCCGGGATATCTCAACTTAGGCGGCATCTTCTCCTTCATGATTTGAATGAGCTCCGAGGATTTAGATGTCATCCTTACTTCACCAAAACCTTCCAGCTTCCTCTTCCTTGAGAGAATCTCCATTAAGAACTTCCCATAGGCGGGCATCCCTAAAATAGCATCAAGGAAAGGGATATTAATATGTAATTTATTTATCAAGTCAAGGAACTTACCAAAGTGCTTGTCTAGATGTGCTCTAGCCCTTGACTGGGGGAATGGAAGTGGTGGTTAATATGCAGGAGGTGGGACATAAACTTCAGTTTTGTCCGACGCTTTCTGAGACTCCACCTCGGATGGTATCTCGACCGAAGTGTTCCTCGTCTGTACCTGGACCGAGGTGTTCTTCGTCTACACTGGCATCGACCGAGGCACTGGATCTGCAGTTTTCAATCCACTTCTTGTTGTTATTGCCATGATCTGTCCTTTTGGGTTGCTCTGCGTCCTTGTTGCGAGCTTCCCTGGATCTCTTGGCGCTTCATTCGCCTTATTAAAGAATTGTTGCTCTAAGGCTTTTTGTGCCTTTGAAAATGAAGTCATGGACGTCTCCATAGCGTTGAGCTTGATCAAGATGGCCTCCATCACTACATATTTCTTCTCTGGTTGGGACGAACTGGATCCAGGCTCCTGGCTCATCAATTGAGTAGAAGAAGAAGAAGAGGGATTAAAAGAATTATTAGAATTGGAGTTAGAATAATGGTTACCCAGATTTTTATTGTTGGATCTCTAAATGTTGCTGTTGGAGCCTCTATTGTTGTTGTAGTTGTTGTTCCGGGAACAATGATTGTTGTTCCTCGACCCTTGATATCCTCACTCTTCCTTTTTGGTGTGGGCAACCAAAAGGTCCTTCAATTGCTTCACATCATTCTTGAGGGAGATGAGTTGATTATCATTTGATGGAGCTTCTTGGAAGTTAACTCTTGATAACACGATTTATGACGTAGGTTTAAGCACTCATTTAGATAGTTTTTCCGCTTATTCATGCATGGTTTAGCACTAGTTCATGACGTTTGCATTCAAGTGTGCTATGATCGATGTTTAGGAGTTACCTTCCCGAGACTTACCCGGTAAGGTGAGGTTAGATCCCTAGATAGCAATCCGGTTTGTGTAGATTTCCCAACCCTTGGCTCCTAGAGACTTACCCGGTAAGAGTGCGGGATTAGTGGATCATGAGACCTACCCGGTGATTGATTCCATTTGAGAAACACCCTTTCCTAACATACCATAGTTGATCCAAGGAATGACTAGATAGCTTGAGTCCTATGCCATAACTGGAATTTCTAACCCCTAGAATCCGCTTTTCTCTCTTGATTACCTATCTCGTGTTTGTGTTTGTTTATTTTCTTTGCTAGCTTAGTTATTTGTTAATCTTGCATGATTTGTGATCTTTGATTGATCACAATAAACCAATCCAAAAACATTGAGATTTTCATTTCTTTATTTCTTTCTCCTTTCTTAGCCTAGATCAACACTATCCTTAGTCACTATTGATTCAATTTCACCTTAGTCTTTTTCTTCGACCTCGGAATACTATCCTTACTACAAAACGACCCATACACTGTGGGTTCGCTAGGAGTTAGGAAAAATATATCGAGTTATAAATTTAAGACTTTTGCGTGCATCAATTCCTACCGTAACAAGTTTTTGGTGCCGTTGCCGGGGACTAGGTTTAGATTGAGTCTTTGTGTGATTGTTTATAGTGTAGGTCTTTCTTGTTGCTTTTGATCTTGTTTGGTTTGTGGCTTTACATTTTCAGGACATCTCTCATTCTTTAGGTGCATGCAAAGATCTCGTGGCAAGGATTTAGTTCCATTCGATCCCGAACCGGAGAAAACCCTTAAAGCTAGATCTAAGAGCATTAAGAAGAAGAAAGTGATGGCCGCAAGAGATCTTCAAGCTGAGTTGGATGAGGCTGTAGAGCAAATTAGGTTAAGAGATGAGCTCTTGGAGAATGAAAGGAGACTTGCCAATGAGAGGCAAGAAGCAACTAGGAGGGAGATTGAAGAGATTAGGCAAGCTCTTGTGCAAAGAGAGCTTAATCGTCAACAACCTCCTCCACCACCACCACAACCGCAGCCAGCGGTTAATATTCTGTTTGAGCCGATAATGATTGAGGAGCCACAAACTTTAGGCCAACGTATGGATCCGGCTCAAAGAGTACACCGCCTGGGTGTGAACTTAGGAGATCCCGCAACCCATGACTACGAGCTCCGCCCTCAAGTGCTACAAATGATCTGGCATAATCAATTTGGAGGGATGGAAGGAGAGTCCTGTAACACCCCGAATCCGCGGGACTCGGGGCGCTACGGGTTGGGGACCTCACAATGGGTCCCGACCCTTAGGCTAACAACAATTTCACTGGATCTTGCAGAAGGCACAAATAAAGGCCAAAATCGAAATAAATTTTTATGCAATGTTATGAAACCCGAAAATAAAAGAAAGGAAAGACTTCAGCCGTCCTTACAACAACATCAACATAATATATAATAAAAACAACACAGGGACTCCAAAACCCAACTCAACCTAAGATGTACGGAACCCCGGCTGCCCACTCCTCCGGATCACTCGGCCACATCCTATCTTGCACATCAACTACAACAATCGGTATAAAACCGTTAGCTCACATTCTAGGCATTATAAGCATAATATGGCACAAGCACACATAGGAACACAAACACACAACATGCTTATAAACATACACATCCGTTACTTATTATCTTTTTAGGTTATTCCATACCAAATTCATTCGTTCAAGTGTGTCAAGAGAGTCTTATAACTCTCGCCTCTGTCCCCGTGTAACCAACAGGAGTGTGGGGGCGCCCAACCCGTATACCCTGAGGGAGTGATGAAGAAGCCCGCCCGTATACCGTGTATGGCCTGGTCGCAGAGATCCCCCCAATCTCCCTCGGGAAACTGAGCGGTGATGTCACCGCCCGATAATAATAATAGTAGTAACGATGGGCCAATAAATAAGGTCAAGTAAATCCTAATCCATTTTCATGCTTAAGAGCGGTAAACACACACCACCATATATATCCAAATAAGGCATAAAATCGGCTAAGTAAGTCCGATGACTTATCTCGTCTCATAGCTAAACGAAACCGATAACACTCTCCGAAAGAATATAATCAAAGCCTGTTCAAGACAAGGCACGATAATCAACAACCACTCACATATACTAGAAGTCCTTAGACTTCTAGTCCCAACGATCTCGCAAGATCATAACCAACTACACAAGCTAGGATACTCGTTCTCGTCCTAATCTCCACAACCTCAACCGATATGTACACACAACCTCCAAACCTCACAAGGTCAACCCCAATGCTCACATCCGTATAACTTATTCAAGATTAACACACACAAGTCTTATAACATCAACCCATCCTCAAACACCTACCTAAGGTTCCAAGCCGCTACTTGACATTCACTCTAAGTTATGTTAGATCCAACCTAGCATGATACTACTAAGTATAACTAGATTGAGATAAGATCATAAGCTCGGGAAAGAAGGTACTCACACAAGTTCCAAGGTGGAAGACGATCTACGGATGACGAGTTTGGATTCAAAGGCCTTTATCGAGGCGCTCCGAACCTAGTATATAATGTAGATAAAAATAAGGATATACCCCATAATAAAAACCGAGTTAAAATCTCAAAAACACTTATAAGAACATGGGCCAAATCTGCGATTAAATTTCTGGGGTCGAGTGTGTAATTAAATTCCACATAGGGTAGATCAGCAATTTCTATAAAATCTGGGTACAAACAGTAAATACAAAAATATTGGGTCACATCTGCAATTTACCCAGAAAAGATGGGCCCGATCTGAAATTCAATAAGGGTTTTCAAACCCCCGATCTGTACCAGCGTTGGATCCTCTGGAGGCTCAATTGGCGGCAGGGGAAGGATCACAAGAGGTCGGCCGGCTTGGCCTTCAGTGGCTCCAGCAGGGCAACCGCATGGAAGTTGGGCTCCTCCGGCGTGGCTTCGATTTCCGGCAGCCTTCCCGGCATAGTCTGGCTTCGAGAGGGGCGGTAGGTGCACAGATTGCTCCGGTGAGGCTCGTGCAGGCAGGCGGCTTCTTCCCGGTGGTCGACGGTGGCGAGGGAAAACTCCAGCGGGTCGATTTCCGGAGGCAAAGCTTGAAACTCCCACTGTTTTCTGGTTCTAGATGCAGCGGGTCCCGCTGTGCTTCTCGGCGATAGGTCGAACGCGGGACAGAAGATTTGAGGCTGTGGTGAGTCATTTTGCAGAGATGGAGGAACCGGAGGAAAAGAGAGCTCCAGTGGGACGAGGATGCTGGTGTCGACAGCTGCATTTCCGGCTTCGCTTGGTGGGGAGCTGGTCTTGTTGGCGGAGGAGAGACGAGAGGGATAGAGGCATCAACGTGTAGTGCTGAAGGAAACAGATGAAGAGCGTGATACGGGTGTGCTGAAAGAAACAGGGCTGAGAAAGGAAGATAATCAAGGGTGGCGGTGCAGAGACACATCTCCGGTAAGACTCCGATATCCGGCGGCAACAGAGGGTCGAGAAGAGGAGTAGAGGCTGCAGGTTAGATGGTGGAATCGGTGCTCCGGCGGCCCTGTCCAGAGGCACCAGGTGAGGTGGGATAGAGGAGACGAAGGTGAGGGGTTGGAGAGAGTCCCGGTTGCGAGATTGATGAGGAGGCAAGTGAAGGGTCAAATGCTTGCCTGTTGCTTACAAACGAGAGAGTGAAATGATGAAAGACTGAGGTTAACAAAGGGTCAGGTGCAGACTGCACAGGGAGCAATAAAATACCCGGAAAGCTATTTTTATGTTGAATGTTATTTTTAATTAATAATATAAAGCAATCTCGTGTTATGAACGAATCGGAAGTAGGGAAAAAAATAAAAATCGGAACGCACCAAAAAGAACGGGGCGTTACATCAGGTCCCCCTAAAAACAAGTTTCGGCCCGAAATTTCCATACGCCAAACTTTTTGGTCCCTAAAGTGGGGGTATAAACTCTCAAACTAGGAAGGCTTAAACCTTCTTCTATATACGCACGATCTACCCAAACTACTACCGTAAGATACATCACGTCATAAAGAACATTCCCTCACGGGGCACACACAACATATAACATCACACATATACACAACTAAGGGAAGAACTAGGTCCAACCCTTCGATTTATCCACGCTACTAGCTCAACGTAAAACTCAACCAAAGATACTATCCTTCGATTTCCAATTAGCCTCATTGGTTCTACAATGCCACTAACTCATCAAGATCACCAAAACTTCTCGAGTTATACTTGTACTTTCTAGATTAATACACATGAAACACCAGGTGAACGCTCACTACTCTCGGGTCTTTCTCAATGCAACATTTCCACTATGTTTCTTCTTTGCATATCTCTAACAAGGGCGATCGAACTGCCAATTTACACCGTTGGCTTTGATTCTTGTCAAACCATTCTTTGTTCTTATGTTTCCTCAATCTTGTTACAAGTTCCAAGTGATGAAGGAAGTACTTCACTTCACACTGCTTCTACTAACGAGATATGTATGCTGTTACGTTTACATAGTTCCTCAATACTCAATCATGACCCTGTCTTGGAGAATTTCTTCACAAATCCGGTAATTACCAGCACATCCTAGAAAATTTGTAACTTCTTTCACATCTTTCGGGGTTTGCCATCCCGAGACAACTTGTCAAACATCTTCTCTCTATTTCAAGAGTAGACCCCAAAATATCTCCTCTGGGCATCATTAGGCTCATATGGAGTGACTACAACTCGTAGTGACCCTGGTTGGTCCGGAATGCCGTAATTGCAATATCCGAGTCTCGAATTCTCAAATGGTGACAATCAAATCTTAGTTAATATTAGAAGAAACTACCGAACCTTGCAACTGATCGAGTAGGTCCCCCATTCGTTGTTAGGGATACTTGTCCTTCGTTGTCATCTTTCTAAACTTATAGTAATCACTGTACAAATGGAGATAGCCGTCTCTCTCTTCATAGACTGGTGTCCTCTATAATAACTTCAAATCAAGAATTCAAGATATATCCCAATATGAACTTCAATCCTCTTAATGGTAAATCCACCTCCCGATGCATTGGAATCCGTTCAATCTCGGGTTCCAGCATTTCTTCTCCCATCAAATATCGCAAGATTTCGATACAATCTTATCTTAACATTATTCAAGTGGTCCAACCCGATCTGTTGAGGTGACGTCCATCGAACACGTGGTTTAATACTTCTTTAATTACAATGTTCACCGTCCTCTTTCAAAGATCCTTCATCTTCGGAACTCATGTTCTAATAATCTTTTTAAGGTTTCTTATGTGAAGTCGTGAAGGTCCTAACTGCAGGACTTAATCACGCCTTATAATATATTAGTATTACCTTCTTCGTATTCTACCAAAGCTTGCTCATTCCTTCGAGTAGATGTAGAACTTACTCCCTTTTCTTATGTAACGTCCAATCAATCGTAAAGGTTTTATCCTCAATCTTTCATGTACTTCTTGTACATCCCACATCGACTTCAAGCTTCAAAACTTCAGTCTTTCCTTACTATTGTTGGTCACCTTATGTATTTATCGGTAATCTATGTACAAATACATTGGAAGCCTCATCTTACGGTTGATCCACTAACTCCTCTTACCATGATCAAACCTTAAAAGTTGTAACCCATGGCGTTCCTCCATATGTCAATCCCATGACCTAAGAAGGTCGCGTAAGATCATTACAATCTCCTCCTCGGAGATCTTGTCATAACTTCTTGCTTGAACTCATTCAACATTATTTGATTTAAGACAAATGCCCGTCCATTGATGTACCTCCTTACTATGGACATTGATCCACCGTGAATACTCCAAGCTCTTGTTCCCGATCTTGTATGTTCCCATAGTCTTGTTCACTCTTCCCATCTACACATTAATAGACATCCCACACTTGTGCGTTCTTAGTTGTCACCGATTACTTACATCGGACCTTCTCCGAAGTTAACGACTTACCCTCCTACCATACTTCCATGCTGCCATACTCCTGAAAGGATACCCACTCGGGGTACTTTGTCTTAACTTCACTAGCTCATTTTACTCTACTTCAACTCCGTTAGCTCTTTCTACGCTCCTCTCTTCCTTCCGCTTCTATAAGATAACCATACCTACACAGCTCTCTCGTGTCATATGTCCCACCTTTATAGGCAACCGCTCTTCATAATGTTTTGCAAATGCACTCCTTAAATATTCTGACATTAATTATCTTTCACTCGCATCCTTCTTGGTTGATAACTTAAGTTCTTCCATCCATCTCCTTGTCTAATCTTTCATCTTCTTGAAATCATCATCTACACATGCTTCCTCTTTCTTGGCGTTGTTTAGGCTTATCACCACAACAGGATCCAGTTGACTCAACAGGATCCAGCTATTTTTATGTTGAATATTATTTTTAATTAATAATATAAAGCAATCTCATGTTATGAACGAATCGGAAGTAGGGAAAAAAATAAAAATCGGAACGCACCCAAAAGAACGGGGCGTTACATCAAGTCCCCCTAAAAACAAGTTTCGGCCCGAAGTTTCCATACTCCAAACTCTTGGGTTCCTAAGGTGGGGGTATAAACTCTCAAACTAGGAAGGCTTAAACCTTCTACTATATACGCACGATCTACCCGAACTACTACCGTAAGATACATCACGTCATAAAGCACATTCCCTCACGGGGCACACACAACATATAACATCACACATATACACAACTAAGGGAAGAACTAGGTCCAACCCTTCAATTTATCCACGTTACTAGCTCAGCGTAAAACTCAACCAAAGATACTATCCTTCGACTTCCTATTAGCCTCATTGGTTCTACAATGCCACTAACTCATCAAGACCACGAAAACTTCTCGAGTTATACTTGTACTTTCTAGATTGATACACATGAAACACCAGGTGAACGCTCACTACTCTCGGGTCTTTCTCAATGCAACATTTCCACTATGTTTCTTCTTTGCTTATCTCTAACAAGGGCGATTGAACTGCCAATTTACACCGTTGGCTTTGATTATTGTCAAACCATTCTTTGTTCTTGTGTTTCCTCAATCTTGTTACAAGTTCCAAGTGATGAAGGAAGTACTTCACTTCACACTGCTTCTACTAACAAGATATGTATGCTGTTACTTTTACATCGTTCCTCAATACTCAATCATGACCCTGTCTTGGAGAATTTCTTCACAAATCCGGTAATGACCAGCACATCCTAGAAAACTTGTAACTTCTTTCACATCTTTCGGGGTTTGCCATCCCGAGACAACTTGTCAAACATCTTCTCTCTATTTCAAGAGTAGACCCCAAAATATCTCCTTGGGGCATCATTAAGTTCATATGGAGTGACTACAACTCGTAGTGACCCTGGTTGGTCCGGAATGTCGTAATTGCAATATCCGAGTCTCGAATTCTCAAATGGTGATAATCAAATCTTAGTTAATATTAGAAGAAACTACTGAACCTTGCAACTGATCGAGTAGGTCCCCCATTCGTTGTATGGGATACTTTTCCTTCGTTGTCATCTTGCTAAACTTATAGTAATCACTGTACAAACGGAGATAGCCGTCTCTCTCTTCATAGACTGGTGTCCTCTATAATAACTTCAAATCAAGAATTCAAGATATATCCCAATATGAACTTCAAATCCTCTTAATGGTAAATCCACCTCCTGATGCATTGGAATCCGTTCAATCTCGGGTTCCAGCTTTTCTTCTCCCATCACATATCGGAAGATTTCGATACAATCTTATCTTAACATTTTTCAAGTGGTCCAACCCGATCTGTTGAGGTGACGTCCATCGAACACGTGGTTTAATGCTTCTTTAATTACAATGTTCACCGTCCTCTTTCAAAGATCCTTCATCTCCGGAACTCAGGAGACTTGTTCTAATAATCTTTTTAAGGTTTCTTATGTGAAGTCATGAAGGTCGTAACTGCAGGACTTAATCACGCCATATAATATATTAGTATTACCTTCTTCGTATTCTACCAATGCTTGCATCATTCCTTCAAGTAGGTGTATAACTTACTCCCTTTTCTTATGTAACGTCCAATCGATCGTAAAGGTTCTATCCTTAATCTTTCATGTACTTCTTGTACATCCCACATCGACTTCAAACTTCAAAACTTCAGTCTTTCCTTACTATTGTTGGTCACCTTATGTATTTATCGGTAATCTATGTACAGATACATTGGAAGCCTCATCTTACGGTTGATCCACTAACTCCTCGTACCATGATCAAACCTTAAAAGTTGTAACCCATGGCTTTCCTCCATATGTCAATCCCATGACCTAAGAAGGTCGCGTAAGATCGTTACAATCTCCTCCTCAGAGATCTTGTTATAACTACTTGCTTGAACTCGTTCAACATTATTTGATTTAAGACAAATGCGCGTCCATTGATGTACCTCCTTACTATGGACATTGATCCACCGCAAATACTCCAAGCTCTTGTTCCCGATCTTGTATGTTCCCATAGTCTTGTTCACTCTTCCCATCTACACATTAATAGACATCCCGCACTTGTGCATTCTTAGTTGTCACCGATTACTTACATCGGACCTTCTCCAAAGTTAACGACTTACCCTCCTATCATACTTCCATGCTGCCATACTCGTGAAAGGATACCCACTCGGGGTACTTTGTCTTAACGAAACTTTTCAAAAGAATAAACAATAGCTAGAAAATCCTTTTCGGTAGTGGCGTAATTAAGTTGTGCTTCATTTAGCGTCTTGCTAGCGTAATAGATTGCATGGGTTCGGCCTTCCTTCTTTTTCCCAAGCACAACTCCTATAGCTACGTCACTTGCATCACACAAAACCTCAAATGGAAGATTCCGGTCCGGAGGTTGGATGATCGGGGCTGAGATTAGAGCTTCCCAAATCTTATAAAACGCATCTAAACAATCCTGTGAGAAATCAAAAACTGCATCCTTCATCAATAGATTAGTAAGCGGTTTTGATATCTTAGAGAAATCCTTTATAAAACGTCTATAAAATCCAACATTTCCTAGAAAGCTTCTTATCCCCTTCACCGAAGATGGAGGAGGGAGCTTTTCTATGGTTTCTATCTTAGCCTTATCTACCTCAATCCCTCTACTAGAGATCAAGTGTCCGAGTACAATGCCTTCCTTCACCATAAATTGACACTCCTCCCAATTAAGAACTAGGTTAGTGTCTTCACATCTCTGTAGCACAAGAGAAAGGTTAGAGAGACAATTATCAAAAAAGGAACCATAAATAGAAAAGTCATCCATTAAAACCTCCATGATCTCCTCTATGTACTCCGAGAAGATAGCCATCATGCACCTTTGGAAGGTGGTTGGGGCGTTGCAAAGCCCGAACGGCATTCTCCTATAAGCGAACGTACCCCATGGGCACGTAAATGTGGTCTTCTCTTGATCGTCCGTATGAACCGGGATCTGAAAGAAGCCACTATAACCTTCAAGATAGCAAAAATGAGAATGTTGTGCTAACCTTTCAAGCATTTGGCCAATGAAGGGTAATAGGAAGTGATCATTTCTAGTTGCATTGTTTAGCTTCCGGTAATCAATGCACATTCTCCATCCAGTCACGGTCCTTGTAGGAATGAGCTCATTGTTCTTGTTGATGATAACCGTCATTCCTCCCTTCTTTGGAACAACCTATACGGGACTTACCCACTTGCTATCGGAGATAGGGTAGATGATACCTGCATCAAGTAGTTTAAGAATTTCCTTCTTGACAACCTCCTTCATGGTCGGATTTAACCGCCTTTGAGGTTGTCGTGAATTTCTAAAGTCTTCTTCCATTAGGATCTTATGCATACACAATGAAGGCTTAATTCCTACTAGATCCTCTATAGTGTAACCTAATGCTTTCCTATGTTTCCTTAGAACAACCATAAGCTTACTATGTTCATCTACACTTATATCGGAATTAACAATTACCGGAAAGGTAGAATTAGATCCTAGAAATGTGTACCTTAGATGTGTGGGAAGTGGTTTCAATTCCATCACTATCGGAGTCTCTAGTGGCTCTTGAGGAGTGTCCAATGCTTCATTAGAATTTTCTAAGGGTATAGAAGTTGTTGAAGAAGACTCAAGAGCATTGGTGGAAAGAACGTAATTGTTCTCAGATTTTCCCAAAATTACGGCACCTCTGTTTCCTCCATGGTCGTGGTTTAGGGCATGGAAATCAATTACGGCACCTCTGATAGTTCCACGGCCGTGGTTTTGGCCGTGTAACTTACTGGAGTCCTCTAAATAGCTAATTACGGTCATGTTGGTGGGAACCACGGCCGTGGAATAGAACAATTGGCCGTGATTCCTCACGTTTTCTGACCCATCGTAGAGTTTTTTAAACTCTTCTTCATGCACTTCCTTTAGCTCCTCTAAAACTTCAATTTCCTTATTGCATTCCTCTTCTTCTCCCTTCTCTATAATGCTCATAGTGATCACCTTTTGCAATGGATCTTTGAATTAAATTGAGCTTACTTCCTCTCTAGATGCCTCTTCGTCATGGATGTTAAACATATCTTCTTCAAGAGTTGGCTCTTTCATCATAGTGGAAAGAACAAACTCTACTTTTTCCTCTCCTATGTTGAAGGCAAGTCTAGCATTCTTGCAATCTACCATACAACCGGAAGTTGCAAGGAACGGTCTTCCGAGTATGATCGGAACCGGACTATCTGTAGGAATGTCAAGCACAACAAAATCTATTGGAACATAGAACTTACCACGCTTGACCGGGACGTCGTCAATGATACCGACGGGACGAGTTATGGATCGATCCGCCATGTATAACATCATCTTTACCGGTTTAGGTACACCTAAACCGATCTTCCTGCATAAGGCAAGCGGAATGATGCTAACGCTTGCTCCTAAATCACATAATGCATCATATGTGACATCTCCTACTCCGATTGGAACACTAAATGACCCCGGATCATTCAGCTTTGGGGACATCTTTTCCTTCATCGTTTTCATGAGATCCGACAATTCTAAACTCATCTTGACTTCTCCCATGTCTTCTAGTTTCCTCTTGTTAGAGAGGATCTCCTTTTAGAACTTTCCATAAGCTGGCATACCTACAATTGCTTCAATTAAAGGTATATTAATATGCAGTTTGCTCATGAGTTCAATGAACTTACCGAATTGCTTGTCTAGACGCGCTCTTGCTCTAGATTGTGGAAATGGTAGGGGAGGTTTGTAAGCTGGAGGAGGAATGTAGATGTCTTCCTTCTCCTTCCCCTTTTCTTTCTCCTTTTCGACGGGAACTTGAACAAACTTAGGTTGCGGGTCGGTGGTTGTTGCTCTGCTCCTAGTTGTGATAGCCATCACCCTTCCTTTTGGGTTATCCTCCGTCTTTCCTGGAAGTTTTCCTTGGTTTCAAGGAACTTCCTCAGCATTGCTGAACATTTGGTTTTCTAAAACCTTTTGGGCTTTATCAACTTTAGTGATGTGACTCTCTAGCCTTTGAAGCTTTCCCAAGATCGTCTCCAGCATGGGATCGGGCTTCTCTTTCCCATAAGTACTTCCACTATTAGATGTTTGCCCCTGGCTTTTCAAAGGAATGGAAGAAGAAGAAGATGGTGGAGTTAGTGAATTTCCTGAATTGGGATAAGAATTACCGGAGTTTTGTTGTTGGTTGGAAGGCCAATTGTTGTTGTTTGAACTCCTATTATTGTTCCCATTGTTATTCCGGTTGTTGTTGTTCCAATTGTTCCGGTTGTTGCGATTGTTGTTCTCATTCCCTCTAGGGTTATTGTTGTTTCCTAAATAACCAACACCTTGCTCCTTAGGCTTTGGAAAGCTAGCCTTGAGTTTGAGCAGCTTGTGTTAGCTTCGCTCCTTGTTCCACTTGGTTAGCTTCCGCCTTCCGATGAGAGTATTTCTCAATGACTCGGGCATTCTTCTCAACAAAGTCCCAAGCATCATCTTCCCTCATGTCCATGAATGAACCACATGAAAGGGATTGGAGCTTGAATTGTGTTTCCACATCTAGCCCCTTGTAGTATATCTCCAACAACCCCAATTTGGAAATTCCATGGTGTGGGCAATCCAAGCCGGTCAAGATTCGACTTTATATGGTGGATCGCTCCATTACCCATCCCGTGGGCATCTTGGAGGACGTTCCGGTCAAGTTAGGTAACTTCTATCTACCTATAGATTTTGTTGTACTTGACATTCCAGCAGATTATCCTGTCCCTATTACTCTCGGGAGGCCATTTCTAGCAACTTCGGGTTGCAACGTGGATTGCAAGAACGCCAAGTTGAAATTCCACGTCGGCGGCGATGAAGTAGAGTTTGCACTACTTACAGCCATGAAAGGGGAACAACTAAGCGATGATATCTTCAACATCTACGATGAAGAAGAATCAAGAGAATTGGTGAGCTCTATCCTTACTAACGACCCACTCGAAAGAGTTATTAGCTTCAGTTTAAGGGAGGAAGGTATAGATGCTTCTTCTGATGCAGATATACGGAGCTTAAAAGCACTGGAAGAGGACCTAGGAGCTAAAACTGAGAAGCTAACCCAGGAGACGAAGATCTCCAGTTTCGGTTCCAGTTTCAGTACCTCGACCGAGGCGCTTCTTGGACTGAGCGAGGCGACTGAAGAACATCTCGGTCAACGCCTACACGCCTCGACCGAGGTCGATGGCGAGATGATTTCAACTGAGACTTCCGAAAGTCCAGTTTCTGGATCTACTCCACTGGAAGGAGGAAGCAAGGATCCCCCTCAGAAAGCACCCCCAGTTGTGGAGCTTAAACAACTCCCAAATCACTTGAGGTATGCCTTTCTTGGACCGGATTCCACTTATCCCGTTATTGTTAGTGCTTCCCTTTCCGAAATTGAATTATCTAAACTAATGCATGTCCTGAGAAAACATCAAAAGGCTTTGGGTTACACTATAGATGATCTTATTGGCATTAAGCCCTCTTTCTGCATGCATAGAATTCTAATGGAGGATGATCATAAGACTTCACGGGAACCTCAAAGACGGTTAAATCCGATCATGAAAGAGGTTGTGAAGAAGGAAATTCTTAAGTTGTTGGATGCATGTATTATTTATCCTATCTCGGACAGCAAGTGGGTTAGCCCGGTGCATGTAGTTCCGAAGAAAGGAGGGATGACCGTTGTGACGAATAAGAACAACGAGTTGATCCCAACTAGGACCGTTACGGGCTTGAGGGTCTGCATCAATTATAGGAAGCTGAACACGGCCACACGGAAGGACCACTTTCCACTTCCCTTCATCGATCAAATGCTCGAGCGGTTGGCCCAGCATTCACACTTTTGCTACTTAGACGGTTATAGTGGATTCTTCCAGATTCCTATCCATCCGGATGATCAGGAGAAGACCACTTTCACTTGTCCATGGGGGACGTTTGCTTATAGGAGGATGCCATTTGGATTGTGCAATGCACCCGCTCAGTACAGAAAGTGCCTCGGTCGAGGTACTGCAACTGGATCTGAAACTGGAGATCTTCGTCTCTTGGATTAGCTTCTCAGTTTTAGCTCCTGGATCCTCTTCCAGTGCCTTTAAGCTCCATATATCTGCATCACAAGAAGCATCTATACCCTTCTCCATTAAACTGAAGCTAATAACTCTTTCGAGTGGATCGTTAGTAAGGATAGAGCTCACCAATTCTCTTGATTCTTCTTCATCGTAGATGTTGAAGATATCGTCGCTTAGCTGCTCCCCTTTCATGGCTGCAAGTAGTGCGAACTCCACCTCGTCGCCGCCAATGTTGAATTTCAACTTGGCGTTCTTGCAATCCACGTTGCAACCCGAAGTTGCTAGAAATGGCCTCCCGAGAATAATAGGAACATGATAATCTGCGGGAATGTCAAGTACAACAAAATCTATAGGTAGATAGAAGTTACCTAACTTGACCGGAACGTCCTCCAAGATTCCCACGGGATGGGTGATGGAGCGATCCGCCATATAAAGTCGAATCTTGACCGGCTTGGGCTCTCCAAGTCCGATCTTCGCACATAGCTCCAGCGGGATGATGCTCACGCTGGCTCCTAGATCACAAAGGGCTTCACAAGTGACATCCCCAACTTGAATGGGAATGCAAAATGAGCTGGGATCTCTCAATTTAGGTGGCATCTTCTCCTTCATGATTTGAATGAGCTCCGAGGATTTAGATGTCATCCTAACTTCACCAATGTCTTCCAGTTTCCTCTTCCTTGATAGGATCTCCTTCAAGAACTTCCCATAGGCGGGCATTCCTAGAATAGCATCAAGGAAAGGAATGTTATTGTGCAGTTTATTCATCAAGTCAAGGAACTTACCAAAGTGCTTGTCTAGATGTGCTCTGACCCTTGACTGGGGGAATGGAAGTGGTGGTTTGTATGCAGGAGGTGGAACATAAACTTCAGTTTTCCCCTTCGCTTTCTGTGGTTCCACCTCGGTTGGCATCTCGGTCGAAGTGTTCTTCGACTGCATCTGGACCGAGGTGGTCTTCGTCGGTACTGGCACCGACCGAGGCACTGGATCTGCAGTTTTCAGTCCACTCCTCGTAGTTATGGCCATGAGCTGGCCCTTAGGGTTGCTTTCCGTCCTTGCTGGAAGCTTCCCTGGATCTCTTGGCGCTTCATTCGCCCTAGGCCTTCGAAAACGAAGCCATAGAATTCTCCATAGCGTTGAGCTTGATCAAGATAGCCTCCAGAACTGCGTCTTTCTTTTCCGGCTGAGACGAACTTGATCCTTGCCCCTGGCTTTTCAATGGAGTAGAAGAAGAAGAAGGGGAAGAGAGGAAAGGGTTAGAGGAATCGTTAGAGGAATCGTTAAAGTTGGAGTTTGAATGATTGTTACCAGAATTTTGGTTGTTCGCCCTCCAATTGTTGCTATTGGATCCTCTATTGTTGTTGTTATAATTGTTGTTCCGGGAACCGTTATTGTTGTTACGGTATCCGTTGTTGTTGTTCCTTTGTCCTTGCTCTTCATTCTTGGTTTGAGCAACCAAGAGTTCCTTCAATTGCTTCACGTCATTCTTCAAAGACGTGAGTTGATTGTTGTTGGGCTGAGTTTCCTGGAAGTTAACTCTTTTAACTCCTCCTTCATCTCCTTGGTGGGTGTACTTCTCCATATGCAAGGCTTGCTTATCGATGAAGTCCCAAGCCTCGTCAATCGCCATGTCCATAAAGGTACCGGCGGAGAGTAGTTGGAGATTGAACTGGGTGCTCCCGTCCAGTCCCTTGAAGTATATCTCTAATAATTCTATCTTTGGAATCCCATGATGTGGGCAATCCAAAAGAATGTCCTTGAACCGCTCCCATGACTTGGACAAGCTCTCCTTGTCCTTCATAAAGCATTGATCTTCCCTCTCATTTCAGCGGTCTTTGAGGGGGGAAAGAATTTGGTCAAGAACTCCGTTGTCATCTCCTCCCATGTGCTGATTTTTCTTGGAGGAAGAGATTGATACCAAGTAAGAGCTCTATGTTTTAAAAAAAAAGTAAAAAGGTCTTAGCTTGTAGTTGTTGTTTTCAATCCTTGAAGGTCTCAAGGTTTCCATCAAGATCTCATAGTTTTGAAGATGTTGATGTGGTGATTCCTTCTCTAGCCCTCTGAAATGGCATTGGCGAATCATGGATAGAACTTGCGATCGAAGTTCGTAGTCATGGTCCGCTGGATCTCCTAGGTTACCTCCTGGATGCCTCAGTTGTTGATTAGGATCCATCCATTGACCTAGGGTTCGTGGGATTTCTGCAAGAAGAACGTCTCGGACTGGCATCCGAGGTGGAAGTATCTCGGCCGGGGCGTTAGGTGCTGGGATCTGCCTCGATCGAGGGTCAACAACTAGGACCTGCCTCGGTCCAGCATCGGGAACTGGGTCTTCCCTCGGTCGAAGTAGAATCTGGTCTCGTATGGCTGTCAGTTCTGCTTCGATTGCTTCATTCTTGGTGCGAGTTTCTTCCTTCTCTTGCCTTAGTTCTTCCCGGCTGAGGCGTAGCAGCTCTAACGCCTCTTTCAACTCGGCATCAAGATCGCGGTTGTCTTGTTGGGCCATCTTTGCTTCTCTTAAGCATCGCTTGTATGTCTTTTCTGGTTCGGGATCGTAAGGAACGATTTCCTTCCCAGTGTGGGTTCTTCGCATATACCTAAGAAAAAACCTACAAAAGTCACTCAAGTAGAGTGGTCAGTAGACACAGGGGCAAGTGCCCCAAGAGCAAACCGTACCGGCTCGGTCTAGATCAAGTCCCCTGCAACGGCGCCAAAAACTTTTTCGCTCCAAACGGTGTGTGCAAGCTTTAAATTTATAACCCTAGACGTAAGCTTAAAACAAGGATGCGAACCCGCGGTGTACGGGTAAATCGTAGTAAAAAGCAAGGAATTCCAGGGGTCGATCACAGGGACTTAGTGAAACAAAGTCCAATCACGGTATGCTTATGTAAATACTAACCAAAAGAGCAATTAAACAATCAAAGATGAATAAGAAGTCAATAAAGGAAATATGCAATCCTAGGGATTAAAGCATCTAGTTGTGGTTCAAACTCAAGATCTAAAGATAAGCGGACAAAGCTGAGATATTTGCATGGGGAAGGTGTTACTAAATTTGAATAGATCACCGGGTAAGTTTCACTACTCACTAATCCTAAACCGTAACTCCTATTACCGGGTAAGTCTCAAGGAATCAAGATAAAGAACTATAACCTCAAACTAACACACCATCTAAGGGAATAGAATCAACCTTTACCGGGTAAGTCTCAGGCTAACTCACAAAGATGGAATGAAAGCACACTCAAACCCCAATAAAGGATAAACCTTTATTACCTACACTTATAATGTTGGTACACAAACTAAGGAATTACCGGGTAAGTCTCATCCTAAGCTTGCATTGAACCACGAAAGGTGTAATAAGAATAGGATTTTGCAAACTCTAACACTTAACTCTCAGTTTCGGATCAGGAAAGTCACCTCGGTCAGCCGAATTCCACCCCGGCCGAGATGTTCATAGACTGAGCGAGATGCTTAGGGTTAAAGTTAAAGACTCGAACTTTCAGGGTCCTACTGTGATTAAGATTATTCTATCATTGTTTTTCCCACAACGTTCAGCCAATCACCCTAGAATCACACAAAGAAATTAGTCACTCATCATCATGAAAGCAATAATCAAATATATGGAAAAAGTGAATATTTGAACAAGAAGAATTAAATGAAAAGACTTCAATAACTTAATCAAATATCTCAACAAAAGCGTTCCTTGGACAGAAATCCAACAAGCAAGACAACAAGGAAGAGAATCTAAGGTAATCTCACAAGAAAACCTTCAAAAGCTATAAAAGCTACAATCTTCAATCTTCCTTCAACCTTCAAAAAGGTTCTTCAAATCTCCCAACTGGAGTGGGGCTGCTGCGGCGCAAGCGAGGTTTCCAACTGTATGCGGATGTATGCAGCGTGTCGGATTTGTGGGAAATCCGACCCTTTTTATAGGAAAATAACCCTCCAAAGATAAGATATCTTAGAAAGATCTCTTCCCATAAAAATAGGTAAAATATAGGATCTAGTATATCTTCTTCCTTCTAGGAGTCAAGCCCAAAAATATAAGATCTCTTTCCAAAGATAAAAGATCTCAGCCAAGAATAAAATATTCTCGCCGCGTCCTAGGTATTCGCCTCGGTCGAGTCGACTTCCCTGGATCCTCGGTCGAGGTGAATCTGTAGTCAACCGAGGTGAGTTACAACTGAATGTGAAATCTCTCAAATCTGGTCCAAAGTAAGTCTCAAATCCATGGCTATGCTTCCTGGATGATTCCTTATGTTCCTGAATGTAGCTTCAATGACTCCATAGCTCCTTTTGCTCCTTTTTGATGCAAAACGTGCCATTTTACCTATGATTACAACAAAACTAGGTGTAGACCTCGATTCCCGCAAAGGTGGATGAAATGGTAATATAATCACATAATATACATACAAACATGCAGATTATGAAAGATAAAACGTCCAAACAAACCCCAAAATATAGACTATAATTCATGCTATCATAGTAGAGCATGCTGATAGGTGGAGACCTGGACACTCCATGGAGCGTATCATCTTCCACCTTGCTTTCCGACTCGCCAACCGGATCTTCAGTGAGACCCTTATGGCGTGTACTGTGACGCCCCCGAAGATTAGACAAGGGGGCTTCTAAGTCTATTCTGTATGGTGACTAGGGGAGTGCTTGACATTCCCGCAGATTATCCTGTCCCTATTACTCTCGGGAGGCCATTTCTAGCAACTTCGGGTTGCAACGTGGATTGAAGAACGCCAAGTTGAAATTCCACGTCGGCGGCGATGAAGTAGAGTTTGCACTACTTACAGCCATGAAAGGGGAACAACTAAGCGATGATATCTTCAACATCTACGATGAAGAAGAATCAAGAGAATTGGTGAGCTCTATCCTTACTAACGACCCACTCGAAAGAGTTATTAGCTTCAGTTTAAGGGAGGAAGGTATAGATGCTTCTTCTGATGCAGATATACGGAGCTTAAAAGCACTGAAAGAGGACCTAGGAGCTAAAACTGAGAAGCTAACCCAGGAGACGAAGATCTCCAGTTTCGGTTCCAGTTTCAGTACCTCGACCGAGGCGCTTCTTGGACTGAGCGAGGCGACTGAAGAACATCTCGGTCAACGCCTACACGCCTCGACCGAGGTCGATGGCGAGATGATTTCAACTGAGACTTCCGAAAGTCCAGTTTCTGGATCTACTCCACTGGAAGGAGGAAGCAAGGATCCCCCTCAGAAAGCACCCCCAGTTGTGGAGCTTAAACAACTCCCAAATCACTTGAGGTATGCCTTTCTTGGACCGGATTCCACTTATCCCGTTATTGTTAGTGCTTCCCTTTCCGAAATTGAATTATCTAAACTAATGCATGTCCTGAGAAAACATCAAAAGGCTTTGGGTTACACTATAGATGATCTTATTGGCATTAAGCCCTCTTTCTGCATGCATAGAATTCTAATGGAGGATGATCATAAGACTTCACGGGAACCTCAAAGACGGTTAAATCCGATCATGAAAGAGGTTGTGAAGAAGGAAATTCTTAAGTTGTTGGATGCATGTATTATTTATCCTATCTCGGACAGCAAGTGGGTTAGCCCGGTGCATGTAGTTCCGAAGAAAGGAGGGATGACCGTTGTGACGAATAAGAACAACGAGTTGATCCCAACTAGGACCGTTACGGGCTTGAGGGTCTGCATCAATTATAGGAAGCTGAACACGGCCACACGGAAGGACCACTTTCCACTTCCCTTCATCGATCAAATGCTCGAGCGGTTGGCCCAGCATTCACACTTTTGCTACTTAGACGGTTATAGTGGATTCTTCCAGATTCCTATCCATCCGGATGATCAGGAGAAGACCACTTTCACTTGTCCATGGGGGACGTTTGCTTATAGGAGGATGCCATTTGGATTGTGCAATGCACCCGCTCAGTACAGAAAGTGCCTCGGTCGAGGTACTGCAACTGGATCTGAAACTGGAGATCTTCGTCTCTTGGATTAGCTTCTCAGTTTTAGCTCCTGGATCCTCTTCCAGTGCCTTTAAGCTCCATATATCTGCATCACAAGAAGCATCTATACCCTTCTCCATTAAACTGAAGCTAATAACTCTTTCGAGTGGATCGTTAGTAAGGATAGAGCTCACCAATTCTCTTGATTCTTCTTCATCGTAGATGTTGAAGATATCGTCGCTTAGCTGCTCCCCTTTCATGGCTGCAAGTAGTGCGAACTCCACCTCGTCGCCGCCAATGTTGAATTTCAACTTGGCGTTCTTGCAATCCACGTTGCAACCCGAAGTTGCTAGAAATGGCCTCCCGAGAATAATAGGAACAGGATAATCTGCGGGAATGTCAAGTACAACAAAATCTATAGGTAGATAGAAGTTACCTAACTTGACCGGAACGTCCTCCAAGATTCCCACGGGATGGGTGATGGAGCGATCCGCCATATAAAGTCGAATCTTGACCGGCTTGGGCTCTCCAAGTCCGATCTTCGCACATAGCTCCAGCGGGATGATGCTCACGCTGGCTCCTAGATCACAAAGGGCTTCACAAGTGACATCCCCAACTTGAATGGGAATGCAAAATGAGCTGGGATCTCTCAATTTAGGTGGCATCTTCTCCTTCATGATTTGAATGAGCTCCGAGGATTTAGATGTCATCCTAACTTCACCAATGTCTTCCAGTTTCCTCTTCCTTGATAGGATCTCCTTCAAGAACTTCCCATAGGCGGGCATTCCTAGAATAGCATCAAGGAAAGGAATGTTATTGTGCAGTTTATTCATCAAGTCAAGGAACTTACCAAAGTGCTTGTCTAGATGTGCTCTGACCCTTGACTGGGGGAATGGAAGTGGTGGTTTGTATGCAGGAGGTGGAACATAAACTTCAGTTTTCCCCTTCGCTTTCTGTGGTTCCACCTCGGTTGGCATCTCGGTCGAAGTGTTCTTCGACTGCATCTGGACCGAGGTGGTCTTCATCGGTACTGGCACCGACCGAGGCACTGGATCTGCAGTTTTCAGTCCACTCCTCGTAGTTATGGCCATGAGCTGGCCCTTAGGGTTGCTTTCCGTCCTTGCTGGAAGCTTCCCTGGATCTCTTGGCGCTTCATTTGCCCTAGGCCTTCGAAAACGAAGCCATAGAATTCTCCATAGCGTTGAGCTTGATCAAGATAGCCTCCAGAACTGCGTCTTTCTTTTCCGGCTGAGACGAACTTGATCCTTGCCCCTGGCTTTTCAATGGAGTAGAAGAAGAAGAAGGGGAAGAGAGGAAAGGGTTAGAGGAATCGTTAGAGGAATCGTTAAAGTTGGAGTTTGAATGATTGTTACCAGAATTTTGGTTGTTCACCCTCCAACTGTTGCTATTGGATCCTCTATTGTTGTTGTTATAATTGTTGTTCCGGGAACCGTTATTGTTGTTACGGTATCCGTTGTTGTTGTTCCTTTGTCCTTGCTCTTCATTCTTGGTTTGAGCAACCAAGAGTTCCTTCAATTGCTTCACGTCATTCTTCAAAGACGTGAGTTGATTGTTGTTGGGCTGAGTTTCCTGGAAGTTAACTCTTTTAACTCCTCCTTCATCTCCTTGGTGGGTGTACTTCTCCATATGCAAGGCTTGCTTATCGATGAAGTCCCAAGCCTCGTCAATCGCCATGTCCATAAAGGTACCGGCGGAGAGTAGTTTGAGATTGAACTGGGTGCTCCCGTCCAGTCCCTTGAAGTATATCTCTAATAATTCTATCTTTGGAATCCCATGATGTGGGCAATCCAAAAGAATGTCCTTGAACCGCTCCCATGACTTGGACAAGCTCTCCTTGTCCTTCATAAAGCATTGATCTTCCCTCTCATTTCAGCGGTCTTTGAGGGGGGAAAGAATTTGGTCAAGAACTCCGTTGTCATCTCCTCCCATGTGCTGATTTTTCTTGGAGGAAGAGATTGATACCAAGTAAGAGCTCTATGTTTTAAAAAAAAAGTAAAAAGGTCTTAGCTTGTAGTTGTTGTTTTCAATCCTTGAAGGTCTCAAGGTTTCCATCAAGATCTCATAGTTTTGAAGATGTTGATGTGGTGATTCCTTCTCTAGCCCTCTGAAATGGCATTGGCGAATCATGGATAGAACTTGCGATCGAAGTTCGTAGTCATGGTCCGCTGGATCTCCTAGGTTACCTCCTGGATGCCTCAGTTGTTGATTAGGATCCATCCATTGACCTAGGGTTCGTGGGATTTCTGCAAGAAGAACGTCTCGGACTGGCATCCGAGGTGGAAGTATCTCGGCCGGGGCGTTAGGTGCTGGGATCTGCCTCGATCGAGGGTCAACAACTAGGACCTGCCTCGGTCCAGCATCGGGAACTGGGTCTTCCCTCGGTCGAAGTAGAATCTGGTCTCGTATGGCTGTCAGTTCTGCTTCGATTGCTTCATTCTTGGTGCGAGTTTCTTCCTTCTCTTGCCTTAGTTCTTCCCGGCTGAGGCGTAGCAGCTCTAACGCCTCTTTCAACTCGGCATCAAGATCGCGGTTGTCTTGTTGGGCCATCTTTGCTTCTCTTAAGCATCGCTTGTATGTCTTTTCTGGTTCGGGATCGTAAGGAACGATTTCCTTCCCAGTGTGGGTTCTTCGCATATACCTAAGAAAAAACCTACAAAAGTCACTCAAGTAGAGTGGTCAGTAGACACAGGGGCAAGTGCCCCAAGAGCAAACCGTACCGGCTCGGTCTAGATCAAGTCCCCTGCAACGGCGCCAAAAACTTGTTCGCTCCAAATGGTGTGTGCAAGCTTTAAATTTATAACCCTAGACGTAAGCTTAAAACAAGGATGCGAACCCGCAGTGTACGGGTCAATCGTAGTAAAAAGCAAGGAATTCCAGGGGTCGATCACAGGGACTTAGTGAAACAAAGTCCAATCACGGTATGCTTATGTAAATACTAACCACAAGAGCAATTAAACAATCAAAGATGAATAAGAAGTCAATAAAGGAAATATGCAATCCTAGGGATTAAAGCATCTAGTTGTGGTTCAAACTCAAGATCTAAAGATAAGCGGACAAAGCTGAGATATTTGCATGGGGAAGGTGTTACTAAATTTGAATAGATCACCGGGTAAGTTTCACTACTCACTAATCCTAAACCGTAACTCCTATTACCGGGTAAGTCTCAAGGAATCAAGATAAAGAACTATAACCTCAAACTAACACACCATCTAAGGGAATAGAATCAACCTTTACCGGGTAAGTCTCAGGCTAACTCACAAAGATGGAATGAAAGCACACTCAAACCCCAATAAAGGATAAACCTTTATTACCTACACTTATAATGTTGGTACACAAACTAAGGAATTACCGGGTAAGTCTCATCCTAAGCTTGCATTGAACCACGAAAGGTGTAATAAGAATAGGATTTTGCAAACTCTAACACTTAACTCTCAGTTTCGGATCAGGAAAGTCACCTCGGTCAGCCGAATTCCACCCCGGCCGAGATGTTCATAGACTGAGCGAGATGCTTAGGGTTAAAGTTAAAGACTCGAACTTTCAGGGTCCTACTGTGATTAAGATTATTCTATCATTGTTTTTCCCACAACGTTCAGCCAATCACCCTAGAATCACACAAAGAAATTAGTCACTCATCATCATGAAAGCAATAATCAAATATATGGAAAAAGTGAATATTTGAACAAGAAGAATTAAATGAAAAGACTTCAATAACTTAATCAAATATCTCAACAAAAGCGTTCCTTGGACAGAAATCCAACAAGCAAGACAACAAGGAAGAGAATCTAAGGTAATCTCACAAGAAAACCTTCAAAAGCTATAAAAGCTACAATCTTCAATCTTCCTTCAACCTTCAAAAAGGTTCTTCAAATCTCCCAACTGGAGTGGGGCTGCTGCGGCGCAAGCGAGGTTTCCAACTGTATGCGGATGTATGCAGCGTGTCGGATTTGTGGGAAATCCGACCCTTTTTATAGGAAAATAACCCTCCAAAGATAAGATATCTTAGAAAGATCTCTTCCCATAAAAATAGGTAAAATATAGGATCTAGTATATCTTCTTCCTTCTAGGAGTCAAGCCCAAAAATATAAGATCTCTTTCCAAAGATAAAAGATCTCAGCCAAGAATAAAATATTCTCGCCGCGTCCTAGGTATTCGCCTCGGTCGAGTCGACTTCCCTGGATCACCTCGGTCGAGGTGAATCTGTAGTCAACCGAGGTGAGTTACAACTGAATGTGAAATCTCTCAAATCTGGTCCAAAGTAAGTCTCAAATCCATGGCTATGCTTCCTGGATGATTCCTTATGTTCCTGAATGTAGCTTCAATGACTCCATAGCTCCTTTTGCTCCTTTTTGATGCAAAACGTGCCATTTTACCTATGATTACAACAAAACTAGGTGTAGACCTCGATTCCCGCAAAGGTGGATGAAATGGTAATATAATCACATAATATACATACAAACATGCAGATTATGAAAGATAAAACGTCCAAACAAACCCCAAAATATAGACTATAATTCATGCTATCATAGTAGAGCATGCTGATAGGTGGAGACCTGGACACTCCATGGAGCGTATCATCTTCCACCTTGCTTTCCGACTCGCCAACCGGATCTTCAGTGAGACCCTTATGGCGTGTACTGTGACGCCCCCGAAGATTAGACAAGGGGGCTTCTAAGTCTATTCTGTATGGTGACTAGGGGAGTGCTTGACATTCCCGCAGATTATCCTGTCCCTATTACTCTCGGGAGGCCATTTCTAGCAACTTCGGGTTGCAACGTGGATTGAAGAACGCCAAGTTGAAATTCCACGTCGGCGGCGATGAAGTAGAGTTTGCACTACTTACAGCCATGAAAGGGGAACAACTAAGCGATGATATCTTCAACATCTACGATGAAGAAGAATCAAGAGAATTGGTGAGCTCTATCCTTACTAACGACCCACTCGAAAGAGTTATTAGCTTCAGTTTAAGGGAGGAAGGTATAGATGCTTCTTCTGATGCAGATATACGGAGCTTAAAAGCACTGAAAGAGGACCTAGGAGCTAAAACTGAGAAGCTAACCCAGGAGACGAAGATCTCCAGTTTCGGTTCCAGTTTCAGTACCTCGACCGAGGCGCTTCTTGGACTGAGCGAGGCGACTGAAGAACATCTCGGTCAACGCCTACACGCCTCGACCGAGGTCGATGGCGAGATGATTTCAACTGAGACTTCCGAAAGTCCAGTTTCTGGATCTACTCCACTGGAAGGAGGAAGCAAGGATCCCCCTCAGAAAGCACCCCCAGTTGTGGAGCTTAAACAACTCCCAAATCACTTGAGGTATGCCTTTCTTGGACCGGATTCCACTTATCCCGTTATTGTTAGTGCTTCCCTTTCCGAAATTGAATTATCTAAACTAATGCATGTCCTGAGAAAACATCAAAAGGCTTTGGGTTACACTATAGATGATCTTATTGGCATTAAGCCCTCTTTCTGCATGCATAGAATTCTAATGGAGGATGATCATAAGACTTCACGGGAACCTCAAAGACGGTTAAATCCGATCATGAAAGAGGTTGTGAAGAAGGAAATTCTTAAGTTGTTGGATGCATGTATTATTTATCCTATCTCGGACAGCAAGTGGGTTAGCCCGGTGCATGTAGTTCCGAAGAAAGGAGGGATGACCGTTGTGACGAATAAGAACAACGAGTTGATCCCAACTAGGACCGTTACGGGCTTGAGGGTCTGCATCAATTATAGGAAGCTGAACACGGCCACACGGAAGGACCACTTTCCACTTCCCTTCATCGATCAAATGCTCGAGCGGTTGGCCCAGCATTCACACTTTTGCTACTTAGACGGTTATAGTGGATTCTTCCAGATTCCTATCCATCCGGATGATCAGGAGAAGACCACTTTCACTTGTCCATGGGGGACGTTTGCTTATAGGAGGATGCCATTTGGATTGTGCAATGCACCCGCTCAGTACAGAAAGTGCCTCGGTCGAGGTACTGCAACTGGATCTGAAACTGGAGATCTTCGTCTCTTGGATTAGCTTCTCAGTTTTAGCTCCTGGATCCTCTTCCAGTGCCTTTAAGCTCCATATATCTGCATCACAAGAAGCATCTATACCCTTCTCCATTAAACTGAAGCTAATAACTCTTTCGAGTGGATCGTTAGTAAGGATAGAGCTCACCAATTCTCTTGATTCTTCTTCATCGTAGATGTTGAAGATATCGTCGCTTAGCTGCTCCCCTTTCATGGCTGCAAGTAGTGCGAACTCCACCTCGTCGCCGCCAATGTTGAATTTCAACTTGGCGTTCTTGCAATCCACGTTGCAACCCGAAGTTGCTAGAAATGGCCTCCCGAGAATAATAGGAACAGGATAATCTGCGGGAATGTCAAGTACAACAAAATCTATAGGTAGATAGAAGTTACCTAACTTGACCGGAACGTCCTCCAAGATTCCCACGGGATGGGTGATGGAGCGATCCGCCATATAAAGTCGAATCTTGACCGGCTTGGGCTCTCCAAGTCCGATCTTCGCACATAGCTCCAGCGGGATGATGCTCACGCTGGCTCCTAGATCACAAAGGGCTTCACAAGTGACATCCCCAACTTGAATGGGAATGCAAAATGAGCTGGGATCTCTCAATTTAGGTGGCATCTTCTCCTTCATGATTTGAATGAGCTCCGAGGATTTAGATGTCATCCTAACTTCACCAATGTCTTCCAGTTTCCTCTTCCTTGATAGGATCTCCTTCAAGAACTTCCCATAGGCGGGCATTCCTAGAATAGCATCAAGGAAAGGAATGTTATTGTGCAGTTTATTCATCAAGTCAAGGAACTTACCAAAGTGCTTGTCTAGATGTGCTCTGACCCTTGACTGGGGGAATGGAAGTGGTGGTTTGTATGCAGGAGGTGGAACATAAACTTCAGTTTTCCCCTTCGCTTTCTGTGGTTCCACCTCGGTTGGCATCTCGGTCGAAGTGTTCTTCGACTGCATCTGGACCGAGGTGGTCTTCATCGGTACTGGCACCGACCGAGGCACTGGATCTGCAGTTTTCAGTCCACTCCTCGTAGTTATGGCCATGAGCTGGCCCTTAGGGTTGCTTTCCGTCCTTGCTGGAAGCTTCCCTGGATCTCTTGGCGCTTCATTTGCCCTAGGCCTTCGAAAACGAAGCCATAGAATTCTCCATAGCGTTGAGCTTGATCAAGATAGCCTCCAGAACTGCGTCTTTCTTTTCCGGCTGAGACGAACTTGATCCTTGCCCCTGGCTTTTCAATGGAGTAGAAGAAGAAGAAGGGGAAGAGAGGAAAGGGTTAGAGGAAAGGAATCGTTAAAGTTGGAGTTTGAATGATTGTTACCAGAATTTTGGTTGTTCGCCCTCCAGTTGTTGCTATTGGATCCTCTATTGTTGTTGTTATAATTGTTGTTCCGGGAACCGTTATTGTTGTTACGGTATCCGTTGTTGTTGTTCCTTTGTCCTTGCTCTTCATTCTTGGTTTGAGCAACCAAGAGTTCCTTCAATTGCTTCACGTCATTCTTCAAAGACGTGAGTTGATTGTTGTTGGGCTGAGTTTCCTGGAAGTTAACTCTTTTAACTCCTCCTTCATCTCCTTGGTGGGTGTACTTCTCCATATGCAAGGCTTGCTTATCGATGAAGTCCCAAGCCTCGTCAATCGCCATGTCCATAAAGGTACCGGCGGAGAGTAGTTTGAGATTGAACTGGGTGCTCCCGTCCAGTCCCTTGAAGTATATCTCTAATAATTCTATCTTTGGAATCCCATGATGTGGGCAATCCAAAAGAATGTCCTTGAACCGCTCCCATGACTTGGACAAGCTCTCCTTGTCCTTCATAAAGCATTGATCTTCCCTCTCATTTCAGCGGTCTTTGAGGGGGGAAAGAATTTGGTCAAGAACTCCGTTGTCATCTCCTCCCATGTGCTGATTTTTCTTGGAGGAAGAGATTGATACCAAGTAAGAGCTCTATGTTTTAAAAAAAAAAGTAAAAAGGTCTTAGCTTGTAGTTGTTGTTTTCAATCCTTGAAGGTCTCAAGGTTTCCATCAAGATCTCATAGTTTTGAAGATGTTGATGTGGTGATTCCTTCTCTATCCCTCTGAAATGGCATTGGCGAATCATGGATAGAACTTGCGATCGAAGTTCGTAGTCATGGTCCGCTGGATCTCCTAGGTTACCTCCTGGATGCCTCAGTTGTTGATTAGGATCCATCCATTGACCTAGGGTTCGTGGGATTTCTGCAAGAAGAACGTCTCGGACTGGCATCCGAGGTGGAAGTATCTCGGCCGGGGCGTTAGGTGCTGGGATCTGCCTCGATCGAGGGTCAACAACTAGGACCTGCCTCGGTCCAGCATCGGGAACTGGGTCTTCCCTCGGTCGAAGTAGAATCTGGTCTCGTATGGCTGTCAGTTCTGCTTCGATTGCTTCATTCTTGGTGCGAGTTTCTTCCTTCTCTTGCCTTAGTTCTTCCCGGCTGAGGCGTAGCAGCTCTAACGCCTCTTTCAACTCGGCATCAAGATCGCGGTTGTCTTGTTGGGCCATCTTTGCTTCTCTTAAGCATCGCTTGTATGTCTTTTCTGGTTCGGGATCGTAAGGAACGATTTCCTTCCCAGTGTGGGTTCTTCGCATATACCTAAGAAAAAACCTACAAAAGTCACTCAAGTAGAGTGGTCAGTAGACACAGGGGCAAGTGCCCCAAGAGCAAACCGTACCGGCTCGGTCTAGATCAAGTCCCCTGCAACGGCGCCAAAAACTTTTTCGCTCCAAACGGTGTGTGCAAGCTTTAAATTTATAACCCTAGACGTAAGCTTAAAACAAGGATGCGAACCCGCGGTGTACGGGTAAATCGTAGTAAAAAGCAAGGAATTCCAGGGGTCGATCACAGGGACTTAGTGAAACAAAGTCCAATCACGGTATGCTTATGTAAATACTAACCAAAAGAGCAATTAAACAATCAAAGATGAATAAGAAGTCAATAAAGGAAATATGCAATCCTAGGGATTAAAGCATCTAGTTGTGGTTCAAACTCAAGATCTAAAGATAAGCGGACAAAGCTGAGATATTTGCATGGGGAAGGTGTTACTAAATTTGAATAGATCACCGGGTAAGTTTCACTACTCACTAATCCTAAACCGTAACTCCTATTACCGGGTAAGTCTCAAGGAATCAAGATAAAGAACTATAACCTCAAACTAACACACCATCTAAGGGAATAGAATCAACCTTTACCGGGTAAGTCTCAGGCTAACTCACAAAGATGGAATGAAAGCACACTCAAACCCCAATAAAGGATAAACCTTTATTACCTACACTTATAATGTTGGTACACAAACTAAGGAATTACCGGGTAAGTCTCATCCTAAGCTTGCATTGAACCACGAAAGGTGTAATAAGAATAGGATTTTGCAAACTCTAACACTTAACTCTCAGTTTCGGATCAGGAAAGTCACCTCGGTCAGCCGAATTCCACCCCGGCCGAGATGTTCATCGACTGAGCGAGATGCTTAGGGTTAAAGTTAAAGACTCGAACTTTCAGGGTCCTACTGTGATTAAGATTATTCTATCATTGTTTTTCCCACAACGTTCAGCCAATCACCCTAGAATCACACAAAGAAATTAGTCACTCATCATCATGAAAGCAATAATCAAATATATGGAAAAAGTGAATATTTGAACAAGAAGAATTAAATGAAAAGACTTCAATAACTTAATCAAATATCTCAACAAAAGCGTTCCTTGGACAGAAATCCAACAAGCAAGACAACAAGGAAGAGAATCTAAGGTAATCTCACAAAAACCTTCAAAAAGCTATAAAAGCTACAATCTTCAATCTTCCTTCAACCTTCAAAAAGGTTCTTCAAATCTCCCAACTGGAGTGGGGCTGCTGCGGCGCAAGCGAGGTTTCCAACTGTATGCGGATGTATGCAGCGTGTCGGATTTGTGGGAAATCCGACCCTTTTTATAGGAAAATAACCCTCCAAAGATAAGATATCTTAGAAAGATCTCTTCCCATAAAAATAGGTAAAATATAGGATCTAGTATATCTTCTTCCTTCTAGGAGTCAAGCCCAAAAATATAAGATCTCTTTCCAAAGATAAAAGATCTCAGCCAAGAATAAAATATTCTCGCCGCGTCCTAGGTATTCGCCTCGGTCGAGTCGACTTCCCTGGATCCTCGGTCGAGGTGAATCTGTAGTCAACCGAGGTGAGTTACAACTGAATGTGAAATCTCTCAAATCTGGTCCAAAGTAAGTCTCAAATCCATGGCTATGCTTCCTGGATGATTCCTTATGTTCCTGAATGTAGCTTCAATGACTCCATAGCTCCTTTTGCTCCTTTTTGATGCAAAACGTGCCATTTTACCTATGATTACAACAAAACTAGGTGTAGACCTCGATTCCCGCAAAGGTGGATGAAATGGTAATATAATCACATAATATACATACAAACATGCAGATTATGAAAGATAAAACGTCCAAACAAACCCCAAAATATAGACTATAATTCATGCTATCATAGTAGAGCATGCTGATAGGTGGAGACCTGGACACTCCATGGAGCGTATCATCTTCCACCTTGCTTTCCGACTCGCCAACCGGATCTTCAGTGAGACCCTTATGGCGTGTACTGTGACGCCCCCGAAGATTAGACAAGGGGGCTTCTAAGTCTATTCTGTATGGTGACTAGGGGAGTGCTTGACATTCCCGCAGATTATCCTGTCCCTATTACTCTCGGGAGGCCATTTCTAGCAACTTCGGGTTGCAACGTGGATTGAAGAACGCCAAGTTGAAATTCCACGTCGGCGGCGATGAAGTAGAGTTTGCACTACTTACAGCCATGAAAGGGGAACAACTAAGCGATGATATCTTCAACATCTACGATGAAGAAGAATCAAGAGAATTGGTGAGCTCTATCCTTACTAACGACCCACTCGAAAGAGTTATTAGCTTCAGTTTAAGGGAGGAAGGTATAGATGCTTCTTCTGATGCAGATATACGGAGCTTAAAAGCACTGAAAGAGGACCTAGGAGCTAAAACTGAGAAGCTAACCCAGGAGACGAAGATCTCCAGTTTCGGTTCCAGTTTCAGTACCTCGACCGAGGCGCTTCTTGGACTGAGCGAGGCGACTGAAGAACATCTCGGTCAACGCCTACACGCCTCGACCGAGGTCGATGGCGAGATGATTTCAACTGAGACTTCCGAAAGTCCAGTTTCTGGATCTACTCCACTGGAAGGAGGAAGCAAGGATCCCCCTCAGAAAGCACCCCCAGTTGTGGAGCTTAAACAACTCCCAAATCACTTGAGGTATGCCTTTCTTGGACCGGATTCCACTTATCCCGTTATTGTTAGTGCTTCCCTTTCCGAAATTGAATTATCTAAACTAATGCATGTCCTGAGAAAACATCAAAAGGCTTTGGGTTACACTATAGATGATCTTATTGGCATTAAGCCCTCTTTCTGCATGCATAGAATTCTAATGGAGGATGATCATAAGACTTCACGGGAACCTCAAAGACGGTTAAATCCGATCATGAAAGAGGTTGTGAAGAAGGAAATTCTTAAGTTGTTGGATGCATGTATTATTTATCCTATCTCGGACAGCAAGTGGGTTAGCCCGGTGCATGTAGTTCCGAAGAAAGGAGGGATGACCGTTGTGACGAATAAGAACAACGAGTTGATCCCAACTAGGACCGTTACGGGCTTGAGGGTCTGCATCAATTATAGGAAGCTGAACACGGCCACACGGAAGGACCACTTTCCACTTCCCTTCATCGATCAAATGCTCGAGCGGTTGGCCCAGCATTCACACTTTTGCTACTTAGACGGTTATAGTGGATTCTTCCAGATTCCTATCCATCCGGATGATCAGGAGAAGACCACTTTCACTTGTCCATGGGGGACGTTTGCTTATAGGAGGATGCCATTTGGATTGTGCAATGCACCCGCTCAGTACAGAAAGTGCCTCGGTCGAGGTACTGCAACTGGATCTGAAACTGGAGATCTTCGTCTCTTGGATTAGCTTCTCAGTTTTAGCTCCTGGATCCTCTTCCAGTGCCTTTAAGCTCCATATATCTGCATCACAAGAAGCATCTATACCCTTCTCCATTAAACTGAAGCTAATAACTCTTTCGAGTGGATCGTTAGTAAGGATAGAGCTCACCAATTCTCTTGATTCTTCTTCATCGTAGATGTTGAAGATATCGTCGCTTAGCTGCTCCCCTTTCATGGCTGCAAGTAGTGCGAACTCCACCTCGTCGCCGCCAATGTTGAATTTCAACTTGGCGTTCTTGCAATCCACGTTGTAACCCGAAGTTGCTAGAAATGGCCTCCCGAGAATAATAGGAACAGGATAATCTGCGGGAATGTCAAGTACAACAAAATCTATAGGTAGATAGAAGTTACCTAACTTGACCGGAACGTCCTCCAAGATGCCCACGGGATGGGTAATGGAGCGATCCGCCATATAAAGTCGAATCTTGACCGGCTTGGGCTCTCCAAGTCCGATCTTCACACATAGCTCCAACGGGATGATGCTCACGCTGGCTCCTAGATCACAAAGGGCTTCACAAGTGACATCCCCAACTTGAATGGGAATGCAAAATGAGCCGGGATCTCTCAATTTAGGTGGCATCTTCTCCTTCATGATTTGTATGAGTTCCGAGGATTTAGATGTCATCCTAACTTCACCAAAGTCTTCCAGTTTCCTCTTCCTTGAAAGGATTTCCTTCAAGAACTTCCCATAGGCGGGCATTCCTAGAGTAGCATCAAGGAAGGGAATGTTAATATGCAGCTGATTCATCAAGTCAAGGAAGTTACCAAAGTGTTTGTCTAGATGTGCTCTGGCCCTTGACTGGGGGAATGGAAGTGGTGGTTTGTATGCAGAAGGTGGAACATAAACTTCAGTTTTCCCCTCCGCTTTCTGTGGCTCCACCTCGGTTGGCATCTCGGCCGAAGTGTTCTTCGACTGCACCTGGACCGAGGTGGTCTTCGTCGGTACTGGCACCGACCGAGGCACTGGATCTGCAGTTTTCAGTCCACTCCTCGTAGTTATGGCCATAATCTGGCCCTTAGGGTTGCTTTCCGTCCTTGCTGGAAGCTTCCCTGGATCTCTTGGCGCTTCATTCGCCCTACTTGCAAGTTGTTGTTCAAAGGCCTTTTGGGCCTTCGAAAATGAAGTCATAGAAGTCTCCATAGCAAGTTGTTGTTCAAAGGCCTTTTTGTTTCTCGATAAAGTCCCAAGCTTCGTCAATCGCCATGTCCATAAAGGTACCGGCGGAGAGTAGTTGGAGGTTGAACTGGGTGCTTTCGTCCAGTCCCTTGAAGTATATCTCCAACAACTCTATTTTTGGAATCCCATGATGTGGGCAATCCAAAAGAATGTCTTTAAACCTCTCCCATGACTTGGACAAGCTCTCCTTGTCCTTCATAATGAATGCATTAATCTTCCCTCTCATTTCGGCGGTCTTAGAGGGGGGAAAGAATTTAGTCAAAAATTCCGTAGTCATCTCCTCCCAAGTGCTAATTTTTCCTGGAGGAAGAGATTGATACCAAGTAAGAGCTCTATCTTTTAAAGAAAAGTAAAAAGGTCTTAGCTTGTAGTTGTTATTTTCAATCCTTGAGGGTCTCAAGGTCTCCATCAAGATCTCATAGTTTTGAAGATGTTGATGTGGGGATTCCTTCTCTAGCCCTCCGAACTGGCATTGGCGAATCATGGACAGAACTTGCGGTCGAAGTTCGTAGTCATGGTCCGCTGGATCTCCTAGGTTAACTCCTGGACGCCTCAATTGTTGATTGGGGTCCATCCTTTGACCTAGGGTTTGCGGGATTCCTGCAAAAAGAGCGTCTCGGACTGGCATCCGAGGTGGAAGTACCTCGGCCGGGGCGTCAGGTACTGGGACCTGCCTCGGTCGAGGGTTAGCAACTAGGACCTGCATTGGTCCAGCATCGGGAACTGGGTCTTCCCTCGGTCGAGGTAGATATTGGTCTCGTAGGGCTGCAATGCTTCGATCGCTTCAGTCCTGGTGCGAGTTTCCTCTTTCTCTTGCCTTAGTTCTTCCCTGCTGAGGCGTAGCTGCTCTAGCGCCTCTTTCAACTCGGCCTCAAGATCGCGATTGTCTTGGTTGGCCATCTTCGCTTCTCTTAAGCGTCGTTTGTATGTCTTCTCTGGTTTGGGATCGTAAGGAACGATTTCCTTCCCAGTGCGGGTTCTTCGCATAAACCTAAGAAAGAACCTGCAAAAGTCACTCAAGTAGAGTGGTTAGTAGACACGGGGGCAAGTGCCCCAAGAGCAAACCGTAACCGGCTCGGTCTAGACCAAGTCCCCGGCAACGGCGCCAAAAACTTGTTCGCTCCAAATGGTGTGTGCAAGCTTTAAATTTATAACCCTAGACGTAAGCTTAAAACAAGGATGCGAACCCGCAGTGTACGGGTCAATCGTAGTAAAAAGCAAGGAATTCCAGGGGTCGATCACAGGGACTTAGTGAAACAAAGTCCAATCACGGTATGCTTATGTAAATACTAACCACAAGAGCAATTAAACAATCAAAGATGAATAAGAAGTCAATAAAGGAAATATGCAATCCTAGGGATTAAAGCATCTAGTTGTGGTTCAAACTCAAGATCTAAAGATAAGCGGACAAAGCTGAGATATTTGCATGGGGAAGGTGTTACTAAATTTGAATAGATCACCGGGTAAGTTTCACTACTCACTAATCCTAAACCGTAACTCCTATTACCGGGTAAGTCTCAAGGAATCAAGATAAAGAACTATAACCTCAAACTAACACACCATCTAAGGGAATAGAATCAACCTTTACCGGGTAAGTCTCAGGCTAACTCACAAAGATGGAATGAAAGCACACTCAAACCCCAATAAAGGATAAACCTTTATTACCTACACTTATAATGTTGGTACACAAACTAAGGAATTACCGGGTAAGTCTCATCCTAAGCTTGCATTGAACCACGAAAGGTGTAATAAGAATAGGATTTTGCAAACTCTAACACTTAACTCTCAGTTTCGGATCAGGAAAGTCACCTCGGTCAGCCGAATTCCACCCCGGCCGAGATGTTCATAGACTGAGCGAGATGCTTAGGGTTAAAGTTAAAGACTCGAACTTTCAGGGTCCTACTGTGATTAAGATTATTCTATCATTGTTTTTCCCACAACGTTCAGCCAATCACCCTAGAATCACACAAAGAAATTAGTCACTCATCATCATGAAAGCAATAATCAAATATATGGAAAAAGTGAATATTTGAACAAGAAGAATTAAATGAAAAGACTTCAATAACTTAATCAAATATCTCAACAAAAGCGTTCCTTGGACAGAAATCCAACAAGCAAGACAACAAGGAAGAGAATCTAAGGTAATCTCACAAGAAAACCTTCAAAAGCTATAAAAGCTACAATCTTCAATCTTCCTTCAACCTTCAAAAAGGTTCTTCAAATCTCCCAACTGGAGTGGGGCTGCTGCGGCGCAAGCGAGGTTTCCAACTGTATGCGGATGTATGCAGCGTGTCGGATTTGTGGGAAATCCGACCCTTTTTATAGGAAAATAACCCTCCAAAGATAAGATATCTTAGAAAGATCTCTTCCCATAAAAATAGGTAAAATATAGGATCTAGTATATCTTCTTCCTTCTAGGAGTCAAGCCCAAAAATATAAGATCTCTTTCCAAAGATAAAAGATCTCAGCCAAGAATAAAATATTCTCGCCGCGTCCTAGGTATTCGCCTCGGTCGAGTCGACTTCCCTGGATCCTCGGTCGAGGTGAATCTGTAGTCAACCGAGGTGAGTTACAACTGAATGTGAAATCTCTCAAATCTGGTCCAAAGTAAGTCTCAAATCCATGGCTATGCTTCCTGGATGATTCCTTATGTTCCTGAATGTAGCTTCAATGACTCCATAGCTCCTTTTGCTCCTTTTTGATGCAAAACGTGCCATTTTACCTATGATTACAACAAAACTAGGTGTAGACCTCGATTCCCGCAAAGGTGGATGAAATGGTAATATAATCACATAATATACATACAAACATGCAGATTATGAAAGATAAAACGTCCAAACAAACCCCAAAATATAGACTATAATTCATGCTATCATAGTAGAGCATGCTGATAGGTGGAGACCTGGACACTCCATGGAGCGTATCATCTTCCACCTTGCTTTCCGACTCGCCAACCGGATCTTCAGTGAGACCCTTATGGC
>BSUD01000005.1:53506526-53620931 GCA_033239045.1 Fagopyrum esculentum
TGTTGCTATTGGATCCTCTATTGTTGTTGTTATAATTGTTGTTCCGGGAACCGTTATTGTTGTTACGGTATCCGTTGTTGTTGTTCCTTTGTCCTTGCTCTTCATTCTTGGTTTGAGCAACCAAGAGTTCCTTCAATTGCTTCACGTCATTCTTCAAAGACGTGAGTTGATTGTTGTTGGGCTGAGTTTCCTGGAAGTTAACTCTTTTAACTCCTCCTTCATCTCCTTGGTGGGTGTACTTCTCCATATGCAAGGCTTGCTTATCGATGAAGTCCCAAGCCTCGTCAATCGCCATGTCCATAAAGGTACCGGCGGAGAGTAGTTTGAGATTGAACTGGGTGCTCCCGTCCAGTCCCTTGAAGTATATCTCTAATAATTCTATCTTTGGAATCCCATGATGTGGGCAATCCAAAAGAATGTCCTTGAACCGCTCCCATGACTTGGACAAGCTCTCCTTGTCCTTCATAAAGCATTGATCTTCCCTCTCATTTCAGCGGTCTTTGAGGGGGGAAAGAATTTGGTCAAGAACTCCGTTGTCATCTCCTCCCATGTGCTGATTTTTCTTGGAGGAAGAGATTGATACCAAGTAAGAGCTCTATGTTTTAAAAAAAAAAGTAAAAAGGTCTTAGCTTGTAGTTGTTGTTTTCAATCCTTGAAGGTCTCAAGGTTTCCATCAAGATCTCATAGTTTTGAAGATGTTGATGTGGTGATTCCTTCTCTATCCCTCTGAAATGGCATTGGCGAATCATGGATAGAACTTGCGATCGAAGTTCGTAGTCATGGTCCGCTGGATCTCCTAGGTTACCTCCTGGATGCCTCAGTTGTTGATTAGGATCCATCCATTGACCTAGGGTTCGTGGGATTTCTGCAAGAAGAACGTCTCGGACTGGCATCCGAGGTGGAAGTATCTCGGCCGGGGCGTTAGGTGCTGGGATCTGCCTCGATCGAGGGTCAACAACTAGGACCTGCCTCGGTCCAGCATCGGGAACTGGGTCTTCCCTCGGTCGAAGTAGAATCTGGTCTCGTATGGCTGTCAGTTCTGCTTCGATTGCTTCAGTCTTGGTGCGAGTTTCTTCCTTCTCTTGCCTTAGTTCTTCCCGGCTGAGGCGTAGCAGCTCTAACGCCTCTTTCAACTCGGCATCAAGATCGCGGTTGTCTTGTTGGGCCATCTTTGCTTCTCTTAAGCATCGCTTGTATGTCTTTTCTGGTTCGGGATCGTAAGGAACGATTTCCTTCCCAGTGTGGGTTCTTCGCATATACCTAAGAAAAAACCTACAAAAGTCACTCAAGTAGAGTGGTCAGTAGACACAGGGGCAAGTGCCCCAAGAGCAAACCGTACCGGCTCGGTCTAGATCAAGTCCCCTGCAACGGCGCCAAAAACTTGTTCGCTCCAAATGGTGTGTGCAAGCTTTAAATTTATAACCCTAGACGTAAGCTTAAAACAAGGATGCGAACCCGCAGTGTACGGGTCAATCGTAGTAAAAAGCAAGGAATTCCAGGGGTCGATCACAGGGACTTAGTGAAACAAAGTCCAATCACGGTATGCTTATGTAAATACTAACCACAAGAGCAATTAAACAATCAAAGATGAATAAGAAGTCAATAAAGGAAATATGCAATCCTAGGGATTAAAGCATCTAGTTGTGGTTCAAACTCAAGATCTAAAGATAAGCGGACAAAGCTGAGATATTTGCATGGGGAAGGTGTTACTAAATTTGAATAGATCACCGGGTAAGTTTTACTACTCACTAATCCTAAACCGTAACTCCTATTACCGGGTAAGTCTCAAGGAATCAAGATAAAGAACTATAACCTCAAACTAACACACCATCTAAGGGAATAGAATCAACCTTTACCGGGTAAGTCTCAGGCTAACTCACAAAGATGGAATGAAAGCACACTCAAACCCCAATAAAGGATAAACCTTTATTACCTACACTTATAATGTTGGTACACAAACTAAGGAATTACCGGGTAAGTCTCATCCTAAGCTTGCATTGAACCAGGAAAGGTGTAATAAGAATAGGATTTTGCAAACTCTAACACTTAACTCTCAGTTTCGGATCAGGAAAGTCACCTCGGTCAGCCGAATTCCACCCCGGCCGAGATGTTCATAGACTGAGCGAGATGCTTAGGGTTAAAGTTAAAGACTCGAACTTTCAGGGTCCTACTGTGATTAAGATTATTCTATCATTGTTTTTCCCACAACCTTCAGCCAATCACCCTAGAATCACACAAAGAAATTAGCCACTCATCATCATGAAAGCAATAATCAAATATATGGGAAAAGTGAATATTTGAACAAGAAGATTTAAATGAAAAGACTTCAATAACTTAATCAAATATCTCAACAAAAGCGTTCCTTGGACAGAAATCCAACAAGCAAGACAACAAGGAAGAGAATCTAAGGTAATCTCACAAGAAAACCTTCAAAAGCTATAAAAGCTACAATCTTCAATCTTCCTTCAACCTTCAAAAAGGTTCTTCAAATCTCCCAACTGGAGTGGGGCTGCTGCGGCGCAAGCGAGGTTTCCAACTGTATGCGGATGTATGCAGCGTGTCGGATTTGTGGGAAATCCGACCCTTTTTATAGGAAAATAACCCTCCAAAGATAAGATATCTTAGAAAGATCTCTTCCCATAAAAATAGGTAAAATATAGGATCTAGTATATCTTCTTCCTTCTAGGAGCCAAGCCCAAAAATATAAGATCTCTTTCCAAAGATAAAAGATCTCAGCCAAGAATAAAATATTCTCGCCGCGTCCTAGGTATTCGCCTCGGTCGAGTCGACTTCCCTGGATCACCTCGGTCGAGGTGAATCTGTAGTCAACCGAGGTGAGTTACAACTGAATGTGAAATCTCTCAAATCTGGTCCAAAGTAAGTCTCAAATCCATGGCTATGCTTCCTTGATGATTCCTTATGTTCCTGAATGTAGCTTCAATGACTCCATAGCTCCTTTTGCTCCTTTTTGATGCAAAACGTGCCATTTTACCTATGATTACAACAAAACTAGGTGTAGACCTCGATTCCCGCAAAGGTGGATGAAATGGTAATATAATCACATAATATACATACAAACATGCAGATTATGAAAGATAAAACGTCCAAACAAACCCCAAAATATAGACTATAATTCATGCTATCATAGTAGAGCATGCTGATAGGTGGAGACCTGGACACTCCATGGAGCGTATCATCTTCCACCTTGCTTTCCGACTCGCCAACCGGATCTTCAGTGAGACCCTTATGGCATGTACTGTGACGCCCCCGAAGATTAGACAAGGGGGCTTCTAAGTCTATTCTGTATGGTGACTAGGGGAGTGCTTGAGTTTGGGCGATCCTAGGTGAGGATCTGTACAGGATCAAGGCTAAGGGGAAGGGAGATATTTGTTGTGGTGGCCTGGTGACTCATATAGCAACAGTCATGGATCTGGACCTTAGCGCATGTACATTGGTGGCGGCTGCCAAGCCGCTAGGATTGCAAGAGATGATCACGAGGAGGATTCTAGTTCCTCGTTGACTCACTACACCATATGTGTCGATGCTTTGTGAGTAGACTGCCCCTCAGGGTTTCAGGTGGTCAGCACAGTTCTCAGTCTACGATCTACAATAATGGTCTACCGCGTGGATACCTTACATTGAGGATGCTAGAGACGCGACAGCAACTCAGGTGCAGGAGGAGGATGAGGATGACGACGGCGGTGTTGCCATGGAGACAAGGACAGATACAACCGGCCCCAGTGTGCCAGTTGTCGACTTAGATGACGAGGCTACAGAGGAGGAGGCAACTACAGCACCATCACGTTCTGCTAGGCGCAGAGTCCGTAGACGGAGGGATCCCATAGCTCACCGACGGATTGACGAGCTGACAGACCAGATGATCGACTCTTACACCGCCCTGTCCTTGGATATGTTGGAGATGAGGGAGAGCCAGCACTACCATCGCAGGATGTTGGAGATACAGTTCCAGCATAATATGGGGTTCCCTTTTGATCCATCCCAGCATCCTTACGTCCCGTATCCACCACCACCACAGTAGATCAGGATTAGAGCTTGCAGGGATTTCTTTTCTTTATTATTTATGCAGCTCAGCTTATGTCTGGTGAGTACTCTGTTTTCTAGACTTATTTTGACCCATTGGGATAATGTGTCACATGTATGGGGTATGGGTGTACTTTATTTGACATTTTGTGTATGCTTGTATGAATATGACTTTCAATTTATGATTTTCTTATGCTCTATATGTTTATCTGAGACTACATGCATGCATACAGGTTATTTGATTGAGAAAAACGTCAAAAACTTGTTAAGAACAAACTTTTTAAGACCTCGACCGGGATGACTCTTGCCAAACGAGGTCAAGTACCTCGGTTGACCTAGAACATCTCGACCGAGGCGGTTTAACTGAAGGAGTTTTCGAAACGATTTATGTGCTTCTTATCTGGATATGACCTCAGTGATGATTTTGTTTGCACATTGGTTTTGAAATCTTCATATGTTTGAAATGTTTTATGATATGTTTAAGTTGCTAAATGCTTTGTTTGAAATTTTTGGCATGTTTAATACTTTATTGTTATCGAAATTATGTTGAATTTGAAGGTTGACACCACATGACGAGTTCTATCACTTTCTTCCTGGGATGATTAAGGCAATTCACTCTCTTCTCTTCTTCTTCTTGATCATGATTAGCCCCTCATATATATATTTGCCTCCCTTTACCTGTCCGGGAATTTGAAAGCAAGCAAGTGAAAAGCAAGTGAAAGAAAAGTTGAGATGTTGGCTGAAAGTTTAGAAAGAAACAAATAGGTTTGGGGAAGTCAATCGTGATGATGAGTAACTCGGCACCATTCACACAACCGGGTGTTTGTGTCTTGCCAAAGTCGGATTGAGCGATATTCCTAACGGGTCATGGTATGTGCATCAAGGGTTTGAGGCATCTCGAGAAATTGATGATTGCTGATCTCCTAGGCTTCGGTTATTGTGCACCTCTGACCATGCATCCCAAAAAGTAAAGTAAAAAAGTAAATAAACAAAGCTTATTGGTGGAAGATGTTGAAGTTCAAAGGAAATGAAGTAAGATCCTTTTCCTGGATTCTAGCACCACATTCCCTATATACATCCCACCCTCACACTTTTCTTGACCTTCTCTTGAAAAGGCCTTGAGACCTTGAGCTTGTTGATTGACGTAGTGGTTTAAACTGGATTATACATGATTAATTTCAATAATTATAATTTGTTATGCATTCTATGAATTTATGCAAAGATGAACAAATTTCTTATATTTATAAAATATTTTGATCATATTTTGATTTTAATTACCATGAAGCATTCTCTTAGAGTGATCTATGAGTGGAGCACACCATTAAAAAAGTTTTGAAATACTTTTCATTGATCTTTATGACAAATAATCCATTCTATCTTGTACTTAAGATTTGAAACTTGTTTGGGGACATGCAAGAGACAAGTATGGGGTATTTTGATAGCATGTATTATAATCTATATTTTGGGACTTGTTTAGACGTTTTATCTTCAATAGTCTGCATGTTTGAATGCATATTATGTGATTATATTGCCGTTTGATATACCTTTATGGGAATCTAGGTCTACACCAAGTTTCAATGTAATCGTAGGTAAAATGGTATGTTTTGGATCGAAATGGAGCTAAGGAGCAAAGGAGTCATAGGAGCTACATTCAGGAGCTTAAAAGAGAACTCAAGAAGCAAGAAATTAGTGAAGAAGACTTACTTTGGACCAGATTTAAGAGATTTCACATTCAGCTGAGATTCACCTTGGTCAGCTACAATGTCACCTCGACCGAGGTGATCTAGAGGAGCGCCCCGACCGAGGCGAATACCCTGACGCAGCGAGATATATTTTATTTTGGTAAGATCTCTTATTTTTGGACGGAGAGATCTTATATTTTTTGGGCTGGATTTCTGGAAGGAAGATCATATATTTAGGAGATCTATTTTAGAGATATGGATATATTTTATTAGGATATTATCTTTTTAAGATATTATTATCTTTGGAAGATAATTCTCCTATATAAAGGGTTGGATTTTCCACAAGTTCAAGCAGGCTTGGAGGTTGAGAATAACCAGAAAAGAGAGGATTTTCTGGAAGCTTTGAAGGAAGGAAGGAATATTGAATATGAATCAAGGAAGGATTGATAGTTCGGGTATAGCTTTTCAGGGGATTTGTAAGACTTTCTTAGAATCCCTTTTGTTTGATTGTCTTGTTGGATTTGTGATCCAAGGAAAGCTGGTTTATTTGATATTTGATCCAGTTATTGAAGCCTTGTTCTTAAGGTTTTTGTGTTCAAATATTCTTTCCCTTCTCAATTATTTGATTATTGCTTTCATGATGATGAGTGGCTAATTTCCTTGTGCGATTCTAGGGTGATTGGCTGAAAGTTGTGGGAAAAACAATGATAGAATAATCTTAATTCCAGTAGGACCCTGAAAGCTCGAGTCTTTATCCTTAACCCTGGAATATCTCGTTCAGTCGATGAACATCTCGGCCGGGGTGGAACTTGACTGACTAACGTGACTTCTCTTATCCGTAACTGAGAGTTAAGTGTTAAAGTTTGGCAAATCCTATTCTTATTACACCTTTCCTGGTTCAATGCAAGCCTAGGATGAGACTTACCCGGTGATTCCTTAGTTTGTTTACCCATGATCATAAGTGTAGGTAATAAAGGTTTATCCTTTATTAGGGTTTGAGTGTGCCTTCATTCCATCTTTGTGAGTTAGCCTGAGACTTACCCGGTAAAGGTTGATTCTATTCCCTTATTTGGTGTGTTCGTTTGAGATTATAATTCCTTCCCTTAGTACCTTGAGACTCACCCGGTATATAGGAGCTTTTGGTTTGGAGTTAGTGAGTAGTGAGTTGGAACCACAACTAGAGGCTTTAATCCCTAGAATTTGCATATTTCCTTTAATTGAGCTTATTATCATCTCTTTGATTGCTATAATCCCTTATTGGTTATTAGTTGCATTGACAACCTAAACTTGTTTTGTTTCACCTAAGTCCCTGAGATCGACACCCCAGAATTTTTGCTTTTACTATAATTTATCCGTACAGTGCGGGTTCGCATCCTTGTTTGAAGCATATTTCTTGTGATATAAATTTAAAGCTTGCACACACCGTTTGGAGCGAACTGTGTGATCCGCCATTGTGACTCCTTACCATGTGGAGGCCATGCTAGCTCACACAAGGCGTGTGCAAAGGTATTGCAATCCTGCTTTTATTGGCCTCACTTGTTTAGGGATGTGCAGAATTTTGTAGTGGCATTTGATGCTTGCCAAAGGACGGGCAACATCTCAAGGAGGAATGAGATGCCCTTGAACAACATACAAGAGGCTAAAGTGCTTGATGTGTGGGGTGTGGACTTCATGGGGCCATTCCCTCTTCATGTGGCAACCTCTACATCCTATTGGCGGTGGACTATGTGTCGAGATGGGTGGAGGCAATCACCTCTCCCACAAATGATGCCAAAGTTGTGGTGCGGTTCTTCAACCGAGTAATCTTCCCAAGGTTTGGAATACCAAGAGTGATCATAAGTGATGGAGGGAAGCATTTCACCAATAAGAACTTTGGGACACTTTTGGCTAAGTATGGGGTGACTCATAAGGTGGCAATACCTTACCATCCCCAAACTAGTGGCCAAGTGAAGATCTCCAACCGGGAGATAAAGGGGATACTTGAGAAGACGGTTTCTAGGACGAGAAAGGATTGGGCTATGAAGCTCGATGATGCTTTGTGGGCATATAGGACCGCCTTCAAGACACCGATTGGCACCACTCCCTACAAGCTAGTTTATGGCAAGTCTTGCCACCTTCCGGTGGAGATGGAGCATAGGGCGTATTGGGTCATAAGGTGGCTGAATTTTGACCTCAAGGAAGCCGGTGAGAAGAGATTGCTAGACATCAATGCTCTTGAGGAGATCCGGTTGGATGCCTATGAAAACGCCCGGATCTACAAGGAAAGGACCAAGTGATGGCATGACAAGCGTATCATCCCAAAGGAGTTGAGTGAAGGCGACCTTGTCCTTCTCTTCAACTCGAGGCTGCGGCTCTTCCCCGGAAAGCTAAAGTCAAGATGGACGGGTCCTTATGTGGTGAGGAAGGTCTTTCCCCATGGAGCGGTTGATATAGGAGGGGAGCATTGTGGAGATTTTAAGGTGAATGGGCACCGTTTGAAGAAGTATATCCCGGGAACTCTGGTGGATATGATTGCCCCATTTCACCTTGAGTGAGACGCCCCCAAATTTTGTCAAGCTAATGACCTTAAAGAAGGGCTTGATTGGAGGCAACCCATTGGTACATGTCTTTCCCTTTTCGTTTTTGTTTTTGTTTTCACTTTTCTGTTTTTCTGTTTTTGTGTGTGTTTGATGTTTGTGTGCTAGAATCTAAGTAGAATGGAAGTCTTGCATGACATGAGGGTGATGATGGTTATCCCACATCAAACGTGGGTGGAGCGGACATGGGACTTGGACGGCTAGCGGTGCTTAGCACGGGTCCCGACGCCATATTGAACATCAACAACTCTCTACCACCTTTGATTGATCATCCACCATCACTCCACATGAGTGAACCAAAGTACCAAAGCAACACTATTTTGACATTGTGAGGACTCTCTTTCACTCTTCTTTACTTGATTTGCACATTGGGGACAATGTGTTTCGAAGTATGGGGTGGGGTTTTCATAATAACTTGCATGATTAGCATCTAGGATAGTTTTTTTTGTCACATTGTTCGCCCAAAAGCGTGCGTGCAATCAAGTCTTAAATTTATAAAACTAGAATAAAAGCAAGCGAACCCGCAGTGTACGGATCGGCGAAGATCAGCAAGTATTCCAGAGTGTCGATCACAGGGATTTGGTAAAACAAAACCCTGTCTTAAGTTATCGAGCAAATAAAGGTATAAAGCTTTGCAAATATTGGGGAAAACAACAACCCTAAAGATCCATGTATCTAGTTGTGGCAATCGATTCGAGATATACTAAAGAACTAAGGACAGAGTTAAGAGTTGCAAAGGTATGCTAAAGTAAAGCAATGTACGGTGAAGTTCCAAGACTTTATATGACTTATCTAAAGACACTCTCTATAAAGGTTGTTGAGGCTTCAATATAGAAAGGATCTATGGACAAGAATTAATCTCAAATACCCAAACTTGTAACCCAAGGATCAAGACTAACTAAAACGATTAAGGTTGTGACACTCGAAACCGAAATAGAGGGTGATGAGTCTCACTACTACCTAGAAAAGGATAAACCTAGACTAGATTAAAGCTAATCTTTAACCTTGGATCAAAGTAAAAGCAAAGTTCGTAAACTAGGGTAAATCACGGTCAAATTTTGAGAACCACGGCCGTGGACACCCAAGAACAGGCCGTGATTCGGGTTCGTCGACGAGATCTCTCTAACTCTCAGGGTCCAATCAATTTACGATCGATTTATCATCATCTAAGCCACAACTATCAACCCTTCACCATAGAATTGCTAAAGGGTTTTAGCAAATAATCATTGTCATGATATCAATATTCAAATCAAAGGGAATAAAAGATGAAAACTCTCGAATACTTAATAAAACTTCAAAACCAATTCTCATATCCGAACACAAGAAGCGATAATCAATGGATTCAGAATATAGAATACAAAACCTCACAATGATCTAAGGTAAGTATGAAGAACAGGTTGTCAATCCGTCTCCAATGTCAAAACCTAAGAAAGAGGTTAAAACCTTCGGCGATCTTCAATCCACCCTAGGCAAGACTGCTCCAAGTAAGGTAAGCGGCCGTCAGCGTTTCCGCGGGATCAATCGCAAATGTTGCGAGATTAAGCGGTGTAAGTGCGGATCCCCAAAACTCTCTCTTCTGACCTTTTTATAAGACGGGCAGGAAATAACCGTCCAGGCCCATCACATAAATAACGTGGCAAATAAAGACTCGTCAAAAGATCGCCTAAATCACGGTCTCAAGGGTTTTCACGACCGTGGTTTAGAGCGTGGAAATGGATTACGGTCTCTTGTGACTTCCACGACCGTACTTTAGGCCGTGTAACTTACTGGAATGCTCCACGCTCATGATGCCAAAATCCACGGCCATGGTTTAGAGCGTGGACTCTTCTACGGCCGTAATTCAGGGCGTGGAAGTGTAGAATACTTGTGGTTTCCTTTGTGTGGTGACATTCTTCATCCTAGCTTCTTCCTTAGCTTCCTTGATGTGTTCCTAATCCTCGGATATGATCGAATCCTCTCTTTTCTCTCTCAATAGCTCCCATTTAGCTCCTCTTTGCTACAATTAACACAAAGCTAGTGTATACATCCATATCGACAATAATAGAGGAACAAGCTAACAATTGCTTCTAAACTTCATCCATTTACACAATAATGAGAGAAAAACAACAAAAATAAGTTCCTAGAATATCGCTATATTTCAAGTTAACAAAATACCCCATACTTGTCACTTGCTTGTCCCCAAACAAGGTCTTTGAAAGCACTGAAATACAAGTTAGAATGAAATATGCATGCAATCTCAAAACAAAAACACCGTTTAGGTAAATGTGCTTCTAGTCAATAGATCATTCTCAAACCTTGCTTCATTCATCTTTGAAACGCTTATATACATAAACCAAAGAATGTATAGCAAAGAAACATCATGAATCTCTTAAACTGTAAGACAAACATCATAACCTTCAAGTATTGTCAAAATCAAGCATAAGAAACTTCAATTTAGATCACCAAGTCAAATAACAATCTTTTGATCTTATGGACTTTCAAGTAAGGTCTAGAATGCGGAAGGGAGGGAAACTTATAAGGGATGTGGTGCATGAATCCGGGAAAATGAATAACCCAACTATTTTTCCTTTTTTTACTTTGAATTGCAACACCATCAACTTTGACCTTTGCTCTCTTCTTTTTCAAATTATTTTTCGACTTTACTTTTTGAAAGATGGACAGAGGTGCACAAAAACCGAAGCCTAGGAGATCGGCGTTTCTCAATTTCGAGATGGCTCAAACCCTTGATGCACATACCATAATTCGTTAGGAATATCGCTCAATCCGACTTTGGCAAGACACAAACACCCGGCTATGTGAATGGTGCCGAGTTACTCATCGTCATGATTGACTTCCCCAAACCTATTTATTCTATTCTTTGAATGCAAAAATTTTCTTTCATGGCCCTCCCACATCAAACATGACAAATATCAACTTCTCCAAATTCCCGGATAGGTAAGGGAGGTAATTAATTTCATTGTGGGGCTAAGTGGTCGAAGAAAGAAGAAAGAAAATCGAATTGCCTTAATCATTTCAATAAGAAGTATAAGAACTCATCATGTGATTTCAACCTCAATTTCTCAATATGATTTAGATAGAACTTTCACATTATGAAACTTGCAAGACAGGATAAACAACACATTCAATTTCTTTTCAATTCATTATTCCGTTTAAGCATAGAATTGTCATCAAAAACACATTCCAGAAGTAAGAACTATCATAGAAGTCATCTCTAATATTAAAAGCACAAGAACTCTTTCAAATTTTTCAAAATTTTGCAAATTTTTATGGGTTTTTCAAACTTTTTCATCCAATGCAATATTGAAACGTGTGACTATGAAAATGAAACATGCAAAGTGTTATGGATAGAAGCAAGCAAATATAGTAGAGTTATTACAACACACAGTCACACCCCACTCCATACTTAGAACATACATTGTCCTCAATGTTCGAAAAAGAAATAAAGAAAAGAAGAGAAGAAAAATGAACTCACTAGAACAGTGGTGGGGCGGCTGAACTTTCAATCCTCGAGCTCATCACTGTGGAGGTGGCGGTGGTGGAAACTGGGAGAAGTCGGAGCTGAAATGCCGCCCAAACTGCTGGCGGTAAATGTCTCTCATCATCTGGTCATGCTCATCAGCCCGTACATCACGAGTGTCCTGGCGGATCTCCAAGTCACCGACTCTCCTAGAAAGGTCAGTATCCCACTCAGGTAGCGCTGCTCATACCATGCCGGTGGCTGGCCGTACCATGCTGGTGCGTCATGTGGATTCGGTGCCGCCGGTGCTGCTGGTGCCTGACTGTACCATGGTGGTGGAGCTCCCATCCACTCTGGTTGTGCTCCGTACCAAGTGGGCGGAGTGTCTATCCATGTTGGCCTCTCACTCACGCTAGCACGGCGAGAGGAAGAGGCTCCTGAATGTCTAGCTGGTCGTGGTGAACGCGTGGGAGGGTCAGGGAAGTGTGCTGGCTGATCCGGGAAAGTACCAAAGTCCTGCTCTTCACCTCCTCCCTCAAAACCATCACCTCCTCCTATCTCCTCCTAAACACCTGCAGCCGGTACCTCATCGGGGACGTAGGGAGGTGCTACTAACCTATTCGCATGCATAGCGGCGAAGGTCTGCTTCCAATTATGGCGTCCAGCCATAATGGAATACTCAGGGAGCCACTGGATGCCTCTACCTCCTCTCTCCTCCCATGGCATACCGGCGGTAGGTGGATCGCGGTGCCTAGGGAAGAAGATACCCCTCGTCATCAAACTGTTCAGACCCAAAGGTCTCGCTGCAATCCTAGTGCAAGCAGAAAAATATATACCAAGCTGTCTAACAATGTGGGTAACCATACCACCATATCCAATGTTCCCGGCTCTCTTATTCTTGAGCTTACTCATGGTAAAGGCTAAGAGGGTAGCACAGTCAGCAAGTCTACCGTGCAGCATAGAGTGGAGAAGGAACAACTCATCCATCTTAATCTTCTAAGGGGTCTCAGTCCTAGGGAAAAGACACTCAGAAAGGACTCTATGGGCTATTTTCAAGGCTAAGTGATAGATGAGCTTAGCCTTGGTGTCAGCTGGCTGCCAGCGGTCCTCGCTGGCATAGATCATGGCAATGTCCTCCCAGAAATCCTTAGGGTATACACCATTAGGAAAACGACCATTGAAGGTCTCCTAGAACCCAAAGAAGGCTCCGAACTCCAAGATCGAGAACTCGTAGTTCTCCTCCATCAGCCTAAAGGAAACTGTCCAATCCATAGCACTATGCTCGAAAGAAATCACAAACTCCCTAGTGATCTCCTCATATGCGTCTTCCCTAATAGCGGAGAAGACGATCAAACCGGCTCTATCTAGAAGCCATGTGAGGTCATTCACCACATTCAGCGGCTCTAACTCCTCAAGAACTAGGTAGCGTGGTCCTATGACCGGCCTCTTCTCGATCCTTTCTAAGGCATCGAGGTAATCCTCATGTATTGTTGGAATTCTAGGAGGTGGGGGTGATGGTGGCTTACTAGGGGGTACTTGGGAGGAGGAGGAAGTGTCACCTTTTCTTTTCTTACTCCTAGTCGACATTCTCCTTACAAAGTCCATATCAAAGAAGAAATCACGGTCTGTTCTACAAAACCACGGCCGTGGAACCTACAAGGACCGTGGTTCGGCACTGTTTTCCTCAAATCTCAACAAATCAATCACCAAACTCAGCAAAGCTTGTCCTAGACTATATTCAATCTCAATTCTATGCAATGTCTCTAAGTTCTTGCGAGAAATAGACCCGAATTGACAAAGTAGAGAAATAGAAGAAAAACCTAGGTTTTTGGATCTTTGAATCCAAATTCCGTCTTTTGCAGGGATTGTCCACTTGATTCGTCGATTGGATCTTGTAGATGTTCGGAAATGCTTCACTTTAGCACCAAGAATCGTTTGAAACGCTTTCCGAACGAAGAATTGTGAGATAGGGAGGATTTTCGGATTTTAGGTCGTGGAAGAGGGGCGTGGAATTGGGGAACGGGGTGTTTTTGTGAAGGAATGTGGTTTATATAGTGGCCGTAAAATTTGTGGAAAATCACGGTCACTCGGGGTGTTCCATGGCCGTAGTTTTGTACGGAACCGTGGTTTTGGTGATTTTTCTCAGGTTTTTGCAAATTACGGTCACTGTAGCTTCCACGACCGTGGTTTAGCGCGTGAAACTCTTTGTAATGTGCCAAAATCCAAGTTTCGTCAATTCCTTCTAACTTTTTCCTTTCCATTGCCTATTCCATTGTTCCTACATCCAAAAACACAGCATACCGGGAGGTATCGAGGGAAAAACAAAACAAAAAGCATCTAAACTAGTCTAATCTAAGAATGAAAAACGAAAGTGCAAATGCTTGGGTTGCCTCCCAAGTAGTGCTTGTTTAAGGTCCGTTGCTAGACCGTACCTGCGTCTATTCGAGTGCGGTAGGCGCGAACTCCTCATCTTGGAGCTCCGGTGAATACTTCTTGAGTTGTTGACCGTTCACCTTAAAAATTCCTCTTTTCTCACCCCATACTTCAACTGCGCCATGGGGAAAAACGTGTTTGATTAGATATGGTCCAGTCCAACGAGATTTAAGCTTACCTGGAAAGAGACAAAGTCTTGAATTGAAGAGGAGAACTTGATCTCCTTCCTTGAGGTCCTTTGGAATGATATGCTTATCATGCCAACGCTTCGCTCTCTCCTTATAGATTTTGGCGTTCTCGTAGGCGTTTAAGTGAAGTTCTTCTAGCTCGTTAAGGTCCAAGAGGCGCTTCTCGCCCGCTTCCTTCATGTTGAAGTTCAACCCCTTTACCGCCCAATACGCCTTATGTTCCAGCTCTACCGGTAAGTGACAAGACTTCCCATACACAAGGTTGTATGGTGTCGTTCCTATGGGAGTCGTGTATGCAGTCCGGTATGCCCACAATGCTTCATCTAGCTTCAAAGACCAATCTTTCATTGTCTTCGAAACTGTTTTCTCTATGATTCCTTTAATCTCCCGATTCGAAATCTCAACTTGTCCACTCGTTTGTGGATGATAAGGGGTGGCGATCTTGTGAGTCACCCCATACTTCGCTAGTAAAGCTTCAAATCGTCGGGCAATGAAGTGAGAGCCTCCATCACTAATGATAGTCCGTGGTGTCCCAAACTTTGGGAATATAGTCTTGTTAAAGAACTTAACAATAACCATGGCATCATTAGTTGGAGAGGCAATAGCTTCAACCCATATCGAAACATAATCTACAGCTAGAAGTATGTAATGGTTTCCACAAGATGATGGGAAAGTTCCCATACTCCCCAAACGTCAAAGATCTCTACCTCCTGAATGTTGTTAAGAGGCATTTCGTTTCTCCTAGATATGTTCCCTGTTCTTTGACAAGCATCGCAGCAGGAAACAAAGGTTTGCACATCTTTAAATAAAGTAGGCCAAAAAAATCCAGATTGCAATACCTTAGCGTTGGTCTTGTTCGAGCTAGCATGTCCTCCACAAGGTAGTGAATGACAATGACGGATGATGCTTTGCATCTCGTCTTCCGGCACACATCTTTGAATGATGCCGTCAGGACCTCTCTTGAAGAGTAGAGGTTCATTCCAAAAGTATTCCAGACGTCCTTAAAGAACTTCTTCCTTTGTGCATAGGATAGCCCGGGTGGTATTTCCTGACAAACCAAATAGTTAACAAAATCAGCAAACCATGGTTCGTTACCTTTAGTTATCTTGTCGATGCACTCCTCTATGATGTGTAAATGCTCGTCCGGAAAGGAGTCATCTATAGGTAGATCGTTGTCCTCTAGATGTGGTAGACGACTCAAATGATCCGCAACAGAATTTTCCGAACCCTTCTTGTAACGGATATCTAGATCGAACTCTTGTAGGAGAAGAATCCATCTAATCAGCCTTGGTTTTGCATCTTTCTTTGCAAGTAGATACCGGATCGCATCATGATCCGTGTATACAATCACCTTTGCACCTACAAGATAAGAACGAAACTTTTCAAAAGCATAAACAATAGCTAGAAAATCCTTTTCAGTAGTGGCGTAATTAAGTTGTGCTTCATTTAGCGTCTTGCTAGCGTAATAGATTGCATGGGTTCGGCCTTCCTTCTTTTTCCCAAGCACAACTCCTATAGCTACGTCACTTGCATCACACAAAACCTCGAATGGAAGATTCCGGTCCGGAGGTTGGATGATCGGGGCTGAGATTAGAGCTTCCCAAATCTTATAAAACGCATCTAAACAATCCTGTGAGAAATCAAAAACTGCATCCTTCATCAATAGATTAGTAAGCGGTTTTGATATCTTAGAGAAATCCTTTATAAAACGTCTATAAAATCCAACATGTCCTAGAAAGCTTCTTATCCCCTTCACCGAAGATGGAGGAGGGAGCTTTTCTATGGTTTCTATCTTAGCCTTATCTACCTCAATCCCTCTACTAGAGATCAAGTGTCCGAGTACAATGCCTTCCTTCACCATAAATTGACACTCCTCCCAATTAAGAACTAGGTTAGTGTCTTCACATCTCTGTAGCACAAGAGAAAGGTTAGAGAGACAATTATCAAAAAAGGAACCATAAATAGAAAAGTCATCCATTAAAACCTCCATGATCTCCTCTATGTACTCCGAGAAGATAGCCATCATGCACCTTTGGAAGGTGGTTGGGGCGTTGCAAAGCCCGAACGGCATTCTCCTATAAGCGAACGTACCCCATGGGCACGTAAATGTGGTCTTCTCTTGATCGTCCGTATGAACCGGGATCTGAAAGAAGCCACTATAACCTTCAAGATAGCAAAAATGAGAATGTTGTGCTAACCTTTCAAGCATTTGGCCAATGAAGGGTAATAGGAAGTGATCATTTCTAGTTGCATTGTTTAGCTTCCGGTAATCAATGCACATTCTCCATCCAGTCACGGTCCTTGTAGGAATGAGCTCATTGTTCTTGTTGATGATAACCGTCATTCCTCCCTTCTTTGGAACAACCTATACGGGACTTACCCACTTGCTATCGGAGATAGGGTAGATGATACCTGCATCAAGTAGTTTAAGAATTTCCTTCTTGACAACCTCCTTCATGGTCGGATTTAACCGCCTTTGAGGTTGTCGTGAATTTCTAAAGTCTTCTTCCATTAGGATCTTATGCATACACAATGAAGGCTTAATTCCTACTAGATCCTCTATAGTGTAACCTAATGCTTTCCTATGTTTCCTTAGAACAACCATAAGCTTACTATGTTCATCTACACTTATATCGGAATTAACAATTACCGGAAAGGTAGAATTAGATCCTAGAAATGTGTACCTTAGATGTGTGGGAAGTGGTTTCAATTCCATCACTATCGGAGTCTCTAGTGGCTCTTGAGGAGTGTCCAATGCTTCATTAGAATTTTCTAAGGGTATAGAAGTTGTTGAAGAAGACTCAAGAGCATTGGTGGAAAGAACGTAATTGTTCTCAGATTTTCCCAAAATTACGGCACCTCTGTTTCCTCCATGGTCGTGGTTTAGGGCATGGAAATCAATTACGGCACCTCTGATAGTTCCACGGCCGTGGTTTTGGCCGTGTAACTTACTGGAGTCCTCTAAATAGCTAATTACGGTCATGTTGGTGGGAACCACGGCCGTGGAATAGAACAATTGGCCGTGATTCCTCACGTTTTCTGACCCATCGTAGAGTTTTTTAAACTCTTCTTCATGCACTTCCTTTAGCTCCTCTAAAACTTCAATTTCCTTATTACATTCCTCTTCTTCTCCCTTCTCTATAATGCTCATAGTGATCACCTTTTGCAATGGATCTTTGAATTAAATTGAGCTTACTTCCTCTCTAGATGCCTCTTCGTCATGGATGTTAAACATATCTTCTTCAAGAGTTGGCTCTTTCATCATAGTGGAAAGAGCAAACTCTACTTTTTCCTCTCCTATGTTGAAGGCAAGTCTAGCATTCTTGCAATCTACCATACAACCGGAAGTTGCAAGGAACGGTCTTCCGAGTATGATCGGAACCGGACTATCTGTAGGAATGTCAAGCACAACAAAATCTATTGGAACATAGAACTTACCACGCTTGACCGGGACGTTGTCAATGATACCGACGGGACGAGTTATGGATCGATCCGCCATGTATAACGTCATCTTTACCGGTTTAGGTACACCTAAACCGATCTTCCTGCATAAGGCAAGCGGAATGATGCTAACGCTTTCTCCTAAATCACATAATGCATCATATGTGACATCTCCTACTCCGATTGGAACACTAAATGACCCCGGATCATTCAGCTTTGGGGACATCTTTTCCTTCATCGTTTTCATGAGATCCGACAATTCTGAACTCATCTTGACTTCTCCCATGTCTTCTAGTTTCCTCTTGTTAGAGAGGATCTCCTTTTAGAACTTTCCATAAGCTGGCATACCTACAATTGCTTCAATGAAAGGTATATTAATATGCAGTTTGCTCATGAGTTCAATGAACTTACCGAATTGCTTGTCTAGACGCGCTCTTGCTCTAGATTGTGGAAATGGTAGGGGAGGTTTGTAAGCTGGAGGAGGAATGTAGATGTCTTCCTTCTCCTTCCCCTTTTCTTTCTCCTTTTCGACGGGAACTTGAACAAACTTAGGTTGCGGGTCGGTGGTTGTTGCTCTGCTCCTAGTTGTGATAGCCATCACCCTTCCTTTTGGGTTATCCTCCGTCTTTCCTGGAAGTTTTCCTTGGTTTCAAGGAACTTCCTCAGCATTGCTGAACATTTGGTTTTCTAAAACCTTTTGGGCTTTATCAACTTTAGTGATGTGACTCTCTAGCCTTTGAAGCTTTCCCAAGATCGTCTCCAGCATGGGATCGGGCTTCTCTTTCCCATAAGTACTTCCACTATTAGATGTTTGCCCCTGGCTTTTCAAAGGAATGGAAGAAGAAGAAGATGGTGGAGTTAGTGAATTTCCTGAATTGGGATAAGAATTACCGGAGTTTTGTTGTTGGTTGGAAGGCCAATTGTTGTTGTTTGAACTCCTATTATTGTTCCCATTGTTATTCCGGTTGTTGTTGTTCCAATTGTTCCGGTTGTTGCTCCGGTTGTTGCGATTGTTGTTCTCATTCCCTCTAGGGTTATTGTTGTTTCCTAAATAATCAACACCTTGCTCCTTAGGCTTTGGAAAGCTAGCCTTGAGTTTGAGCAGCTTGTGTTAGCTTCGCTCCTTGTTCCACTTGGTTAGCTTCCGCCTTCCGATGAGAGTATTTCTCAATGACTCGGGCATGCTTCTCAACAAAGTCCCAAGCATCATCTTCCCTCATGTCCATGAATGAACCACATGAAAGGGATTGGAGCTTGAATTGTGTTTCCACATCTAGCCCCTTGTAGTATATCTCCAACAACCCCAATTTGGAAATGCCATGGTGTGGGCAATCCAATAGAAAATCCTGAAATCTTTCCCAAGACTGAAACAAACTTTCCTTAGATCTCATAGAAAAAATATTGATTTTACCTCTCAACGCCGCTGTCTTGGATGGCGGAAAGAACTTGGTTAGAAACTCCGAAGATAGATCCTCCCATGTGTCGAGTTTTCCATTTGGAAGAGCTTGATACCAAGATAAAGCTTTCCCTTTCAAAGAGAAGAAGAATTGCTTGATCTTGTAATTGTTGGAGGTTGCTTTCTTTGGCTTCATTGTCTCCATCATAATCTCAAAATTCTGTAAATGTTGATGTGGAGATTCGACACTCGTTCCTCCAAACTGGCTTTGGCGAACGATGGTAATAACTTGTGGGTTAAAGCTAAACCCCTGAATATCGTCAGCATCAAAATTCACACCTAGACGGCGTGGTTGCTAAATTGGATCCATCCTTTGGCCAAGAGTTCTCGGCTCTTCATCTACACGAGCGGCTCTCGCACCCCCAGCTGGGACACGAGGAATGGCGGCTGGTAATGGATTAATCCAGACTGGATTAATCGTTGGATTAATCTCCTCTAGTGGTGGCATATCCGGATCGAATTCCTCATCATCGGATGATTCCACTCTAATGGACTTAGTTGGCTTCTTGACCTTCTTCTTCTTCTTAGAATCATTCAGCTCCAACTTCATGTCCAACATCATAGCCCTAAGTTCATCAATTTGGAATTGATGGCTTGTTTCTGCATCTCTACGAGCTTTCTCACTCAATCTAAGTTGACGTTGAGATTCGTCTAATTCCGCTTGGACATCTCTCTCTTTATTTTCAGCCATGTTTCTTTCCTTGGCTTTCTTCCTAAGAGTTTTCTCAAGTTCCGGATCAAACGGTACGAGGTCTTTGTTGGATCTAGACTGCGCATATACCTAAAAGAACCTGCAAATAACACTCACAAGAGATATCAAATAACAAGAGCAAAGCTTCCAGGCTCGACAACCGAAAACCAAAGTTTGGTTTAGACTAAATCCCCAGCAACGGCGCCAAAAACTTGTTAGCCCTAAAACGTGCGTGCAATCAAGTCTTAAATTTATAAAACTAGAATAAAAGCAAGCGAACCCACAGTGTACGGATGAGCGTAGATCAGCAAGTATTCCAGAGTGTCGATCACAGGGATTTGGTGAAACAAAACCCAGTCTCAAGTTATCGAGCAAATAAAGGTATAAAGCTTTGCAAATATTGGGGAAAACAGCAACCCTAAAGATCCAGGTATCGAATTGTGGCAATCGATTTAAGATATACTAAAGAACTAAGGACATATTTAAGAGTTGTAAAGGTATGCTAAAGTAAAGCAATGTACGGTGAAGTTCCAAGACTTTATATTACTTATCTAAAGATACTCTCTGTAAAGGATGTTGAGGCTTCAATATAGAAAGGATATATGGACAAGAATTAATCTCAAATACCCAAACTTGTAACCCAAGGATCAAGACTAACTAAAACGATTAAGGTTGTGACACTCGAAATCAAAATAGCGGGTGATGAGTCTCACTACTACCTAGAAAAGGATAAACCTAGACTAGATTAAAGTTAATCTTTAACCTTGGATCAAAGTAAAAGCAAAGTTCGTAAACTAGGGTAAATCACGGTCAGATCTTGAGAACCACGGCCGTGGACACCCAAGAACAGGCCGTGATTCGGGTTCATCGACGAGATCTCTCTAACTCTCAGGGTCCAATCAATTTACGATCGATCTATCATCATCTAAGCCACAACTATCAACCCTTTACCTTAGAATTGCTAAAGGGTTTTAGCCAATAATCATTATCATGATATCAATATTCAAATCAAAGGGAATAAAAGATGAAAACCCTCGAATACTTTATAAAACATCAAAACCAATTCTCAAATCCGAACACAAGAAGCGATAATCAATGGATTCAGAATATAGACTACAAAACCTCACAATGATCTAATGTAAGTATGAAGAGCAGGTTGTCAATCCGTCTCCAATGTCAAAACCTAAGAAAGAGGTTAAAACCTTTGGCGATCTTCAATCCACCCTAGGCAAGAATGCTCCAAGCAAAGTAAGCGGCCGTCAGCGTCTCCGCGGGATCAATCGCAAATGTTGCGAGATTAAGCGGTGTAAGCGCGGATCCCCAAAACTCTCTCTTCAGACCTTTTTATAAGATGGGCAGGAAATAACCGTCCAAGCCCATCACGTAAATAACGTGGCAAATAAAGACTCGTCAAAAGATCGCCTAAATCACGGTCTCAAGGGTTTCCACGACCGTGGTTTAGAGCGTGGAAATGGATTACGGTCTCTTATGACTTCCACGACCGTACTTTAGGCCGTGTAACTTACTGGAATGCTCCACGCTCATGATGCCATGATCCACGGCCGTGGTTTAGAGCGTGGACTCTTCTACAACCGTAATTCAGGGCGTGGAAGTGTAGAATACTTGCGGTTTCCTTTGTGTCGTGACATTCTTCATCCTAGCTTCTTCCTTAGCTTCCTTGATGTGTTCCTAATCCTCGGATATGATCGAATCCTCTCTTTTCTCTCTCAATAGCTCCCATTTAGCTCCTTTTCGCCTACAATCAACACAAAGCTAGTGTAGACATCCATATCGACAATAATAGAGGAACAAGCTAACAATTGCTTCTAAGCTTCATCCATGTACACAATAATGAGAGAAAAACAACTAAAATAAGTTCCTAGAATATCGCAATATTTCATGTTAACACACATGTTTCATTTTGTTTTGCATTGTACTTACAAATTTCAAAAATACCAAAAAATCAGAAAATTAAAAAAAAATTTAGTGCTTCTAAGTTTGGGTATGACCCTTATGATGAGATTGTCTTATGAATTTGCTATGGATGGCCTTGTGTGTTGAATGGATGCATGCATATGTGGACTTGAATTACTTATCTTGAATCCCATGTATGGATTGTGATCATGATGTTTGTCTTGATTGGATGAGGATTGATAGTTGAAATTACATGCTAGTTCTTGCACATCATTTAGGAGTGATTAAGGCGATTCATCTTTCTCTACTTCTCATCTTTATCATGTTGGTTGAGCACCTCAATTGATATAAAAATGTGACCTCTTTTGACCCATCCGGGAATAGGAGCATGCTAGTGTGTTGATGTGTGTGAAAAGCAAGTGTGGGGTGAAGTTGTTGATGAAAGAATGTGGTGAATGAAGTGCTGAATTTGTTGTGAAAAGTGTAGAAAAAATATAGGTTTGGGGACTTTGATTTTGATGACGAGTAACTCGGCACCATTCACATAATCGGGTGTTTGTGCCTTGCCAAAGTCGGATAAACCGAATGTCCTAACGAGCCTTTGTATGTGTGCCCGGTGTGAGGCACCTCGGAAAAAAATCCCGAGGTCCGCTAATCACTAAGGTTTCGGCTTTTGCACACCAATGCCATTGCCTCAAAAATAAGTGAAAGAAAAAGAAAAGAAAACAAAGAAAAGATGGAGAATAATATAAACTTGTGGGGAAGTTTATCAAAAATGAAATTGTATAGTTAGTTCCTTTTCTGGATTAACATCACATGACCTAAGAATTTCCACATATTCACAGCATTTCTTGGCCTCTTCTTTCCTAAGCCCTTGTGACCTATTTGCATGTGTGTAAGTGACCGATGGTATTTCTATGGTCGTCTATACCCAATCAAAAGTAATTTTCGACTTAGCACTAAGAACAAGTATAGTGATTAAGTAAGGGTCGAACCCAAGAGAGTTAAGGTGTTTTAAATGCAATTATCGATTATAGTAACTAGTAAAAAAAGAGGGGGGGATGGTTGAATTGATGCGCACAAAAACTTATGAAAACGATGAAATGCGACAAGTAAGACAATGATGGATGAATCTACACTAGATTGATCCTAAGCATGCAATTGCTACTCTGGTGAGTTCTTTTTACAAGTTTTCAAGTAATCTCCCGTCTCGATCATATATATGTGTTGAGCCAACCGGCATCAACACAACCAAAGAGTAAGAGACGTCCTGAAAAGCAAAGACACAAACCAAAGAGAGATCAAATGCAACAAGAAAGATCTACACTACAATCAATCACAAAAAGACTCAATCTAGACCTATCCACCCCGGCAACGGCGCCAAAAACTTGTTACGCTCAGGATGTGATACGCAATGGGTTTTAAATTTATATTCTCGTTATATTTATCCTAACTCCTAGCGAACCCGCAGTGTACGGGACGTTTGTAGTAGGGATAGTATTCTGAGGTCGAACACAAAGACTAAGGTGAGATTGATTCGAATTATGATTAAGTTTAGTGAAGATCTAGGTTAAGAAAGGAGAAAGAAATAAAGAAACGAAAATCTCAATGTTTTTGGTTGGTTTTTAGGTGATCAATCAAGGATCACTAAGCATGCAAAATAATCAAATCAACTATGCTAACAAATCAACACAAACAAACAAACTAAACAAGATATAGATCATGGTTAGAAAAGTGGATTCTAGGGGTTGGAAATTCCGGTTATGGCATAGAACTCAAGCTATCTAATCGTTCCTTGGATTAACTATGATATGTTGGGAGTAAGTGTTTATAGATTGGGATCAATCACCGGGTAGGTCTCATGGTCCACTAGTCCGTCCCTAAGATCTCATCACCGGGTAAGTCTCTAAGAACCTAAGGGGCGGAATTCTACACAAACCGGATTGTCACCTAGAGATCTAACCTATCCTTACCGGGTAAGTCTCGGAGAGGTTAGTCCTAAGAAACCATCTAGCACACTTAGTCCAATGGCGGCTTATGAGGCTCACCACTACCTAGGGTTTGTTATCTTTGGAATCTAAGAGTAAGGATTACCGGGTAAGTCTCTCCTAACACTTAGTTGCTAACACTAGGTCACCCTAGGATAGATTTAACTCAACAAACACTTAGGTTTTTAACATTCTAACATTCTAAGACTAGATCCATCGAACCAGGGAAGATCACGGGTTGTTCTACCAAGTCCACGGCCGTGGTTTGGCAAGAACAAACCGTGGATCCTAACAGAAGCTACATTCAAGCACACAAGTCATCCAAAGGCTAATCTAAGTCCATCCTATCATGGTTCTAGCCATAACCATCCTTCCCTTACCCTAGAATCACATCTATTTAGCCTACAACATTCATCATATCAATCGAAATCAACAAACATAAAATCATGGCTTCCATTTGCAAGATAATGAAGATAAAGAGATGAACAAGTGAAGTAAACAAAACCAAGCTGAAAATGGAATTAGAATGACTCACAACCCTTCTTAAAGAAGGTTCAAATGGTTCATACAAGTCTAGAAATTGATTCCGAAATTCTTCACTACAAAGCTATCAAGTCTATAAATGGTGTGTTCTTCTTCTTCTCCAATGAAGCTTCCTTCTACCTCCTTCTTCCAAGAATCTTCTTGTTGAGAGAATATTTTGATTGGATGATAGTGGATAATAGAGAGCTGCTCCAAGATGATTCTCTCAACCAATGCAGGACCACTTTTATACTACAACTTTGCAAGAGCTGGCCAAGAGATCGTGGCACAGCTGTCACGAAAACCTGGCAAAATCCAAGGGTAGAATCACGGCCGTGGAGTGTTAGTGAACCGTGATTTTGTGCTTCAGCTTTGCCTTTGATCATTAAGCTTCGATTTGGTGCATGGCTTGTGTTGGCAAGGTTCCATGAGTCCTCCCTAGCCTTTAGCTTGCATCCTAATGAGTCTGAGGGTGTGTCATCTTGATGAACAATCCTCAAACATATCGTTTTAGCTCCTAAACCTCCCAAAATACCTACAAAGCAATGCACAAGTCCGTGTAGACGTCTATCTCGACAAAATACGTGAATTGAGTGCAAACGTTGTGAACTAGTGCTAAACCGTGCATGAATGAGCGAGAAATCTATCTAAATGATTACCTAAACCTAAGTCATAAATCGTGTTATCACTCACAAAGATGGGTTGAAGGCACACTCAAACCCCAATAAAGGATAAACCTTTACTACCTACACTTATGATCATGGGTAAACAAACAAAGGAATCACCGGGTAAGTCTCATCCTAGGCTTGCATTGAACCAGGAAAGGTGTAATAAGAATAGGATTTGGCAAACTCTAACACTTAACTCTCAGTTTTGGATCAGAAAAGGCCACCTCGGTCAGTCAAGTTCCACCCCGGCCGAGATGTTCATCGACTGAGCGAGGTACTCTAGGGTAAGGGTTAAGACTCGAGCTTTCAAGGTCCTACTGGATTAAGATCATTCTATCATCGTCTTTTCCACAACTTTCAGACAATCACCCTAGAATCGCACAAGGAATTTAGCCACTCATCATCATGATAACAATAATCAAAAATATGAGGAAAGAACAGATATTTGAACACAAAAACCTTAAGAACAAGGTTTCAATAACTGAATCAAATAATTCACAAAACAGCGTTCCTTGGATTACAAATCACACAAGACAAATAACCAAAAGGAATCTAAGAGAATCTTACAAACTCCTTCAAAAGCTATCTCAAAGCTATCAATTTTCCTTCCTTCAATCTTCAAAACTTCCTTCAAACTTCCATAAATTATTCCCAATTGCAGCTTCTTCTATCTTCAAGCATGCGGTGATGCTGAATTATGGAAAATCTATTCCTTTTTATCGGAGAATTACCTTCCAAAGATAATAATATCTTGAAAAGATAATTTCCTATAAAATATATTATATCGCCAAAATAAATGTCCCAAATATATGATCTTCCTTCCAGAAATCCAGCCCAAAAATATAAGATATCTTCCTTCCAAAAATAAAAGATCTCAGCCAAAAGATATGATCTCGCCGGCGCTAGGGTGTTTGCCTCGGTCGGGACGCTCCTCAAGATCACCTCGGTCGAGGTGATACTGTAGCTGACCGAGGTGAATCTCAGCTGAATGTGAAATCTCTCTTCTTCATTATGACTCCTTTGCTCCTTAGCTCCATTTCGATCCAAAATGTGCCATTTTACCTACGATTACAATGAAACTTGGTGTAGACCTCGATTCCCGTAAAGGTAGATGAAACGACAATATAATCACATAATATACATCTATACATGCAGATTATTGAAGATAAAACGTCTAAACAAGTCCAAAAATATAGACTATAATACATACTATCAAGATGCCCCACATGATAGGCATACTGTTGGGTGACCTAGCAGAGTGACAGGCCGAGGACGTCTCGTACATAGGTTGTTGTGGGCTTTTGGGGTTTGTTTACCTTTCCCTCCTGTGTGAGGATGATCTTTTGTTAACTCCTGTGTGAGGGAGTTATGGTTTATACTCGGCTATTTTGTCTTACCTTTTGGTTGTACAGTTTTTACCGTTTTATGTATTTGTTTTTCATATCTGTTAGTGCCATGTTGTGAGGTCAAGTGAACTTGTTGTCAGGCTAGGGCCAGGATCCATTGTGAGATCCTAGCCCAATGTAGAACTCCGAGTCCCGCAGATTCGGGGTGTTACAGAGTTGGTATCAGAGCCTTAGGTTGACAACAATGGTTTTTGCTACCTACAATGAGGTTTGATAGGTAAAATAAACAGAACCCACATGGGGTCTGACGTTTTCAAAGGTTTTGGTTTTAAATGTGGTTTTAGGTTAGATGTACGAGAAGTCGCCACTCTTGTGATGGATCTCTGCAGCATAGTTATGTAAATCTGTATTATGAATTATGTATGTCTACGTGTTGAGTATATATATATATATTTATATATATATATATATATATATATATATATATATATATATATATATATATATATATATATATCTATACTTATGCCCTATATAGAACCTTATAAGTTAGGTGTGCATACCCCGTAGATGGATCGGACTAGAGCTACTGCGGCTGTAGGCAGAGGTAGAGGTAGGCCACCCCGTCTTCCGGGTGTGGTAGGTGAGGGACCAGTTCCTGCTATTGATCCACCAGTGATGGAGGAGATACACGAGGAGGTTGCAGAGAGCATCGTCCCAGAGACGAGGAGTAGTGGATCTATGAGACATCATTCACACTGAGCTCAGTCTAAGGACGTTGACCATGTCTCTATGGGAGGACCGGAGTTTAGAGAGTACCTCTGATGTTTTGAGGAGGACATTAGGGCTGGCAGACGGGCCCCAGACTTACTAGTACATGATGGAGATTCGAGGGCCTTGACCGGATGCCTGGTTGAAGGAATTTCACCAGTAGGGAGTGCCAAACTTCTTAGGAGAGATTAGATTATAGATTGAGGTGTGGATAGGGCATGTAGACTCAGCCTTAGAGTCTATCAAGTGCCCTAAGGACAAACGGTTAGAGCTGGTGCAATCTCTATTCTGTGACCTTGCACACTAGTGGTGGAGGACTGTACTGACCAATGCTACCAGTTATGATCATATGAGGAGAATGATTAGGGAGCAGTTCTGCCCTGCATCATTGAGGAAGGAGAAGTTGTAGGATTTCATGGAGGCCGGTTTTGAGGACGTGCCTATTGCTGACGCCATCTGCCGCTTCCAGACTGAGTTAGCATTGTTGGGTCCAGCTGCACCATCTGAGGACCAGCATGTGTATCTGTTCTCTCGTCGTCTGAGAGAGAGCACGCGTTCATACATGGCGGGATTCCATTGCGAATCCCTAGCTGATTACCAGGACCGAGCTTCTGCTTACGAGAGGGAGAGAGCCAGTCAGAGGTGAGCTTCTCAGACCGGACGGTCTAAGAAGAGGTAGCGCATTGGGTAGACCAGTGGAGTTGGAGGAGCTTCTGGTTCTAGATGAGACCAGATACGTCAGAGTTTCCCCTTGTTTGCACCGACTGCAAATAAGGGACGATAGTGTTACAACTGCTGTGACCCTAGTGATTTGAGGCTAGATTATCTCAGACCAGTTGTGACTTGCATTACATGTGGTAGACCAGGCCACAGAGTTACCTTCTGTAGGCAGGGTCGAGTTGCATCTAAGTAGGATTCTTCCCCTCCCAGTATAGTAGGAGGTGGTCAAAGGACACCTCAGCAGTAAACACAAGGACAACAGAGAGTCCCAGAGCGTCCATCTACTCAAGGTTCTACTCCAGGTCCGAGTAGAGGCAGAGGTAGAGATGTTGGCACCAGTGATGCTAGAGGAGCCCGAGGGCGAGCTTTTGAGTTGAGGAGTGTAGAGGATCCACTTGCACCGGCTGCTACAGGTACCATTCTGCTTCATGGTTTACCTGTTAGAGTTTTATTTGATACTGGTGCTACGCATTCAATTATTTCTGATACATGTGTGGAGCGTTTGAGTTTAGATACCATAGAGGGTATACCCTTTACTATATGGTTACCTGATGGTATTCGGGTAAGAGGTACCCGTGAGATACGTAGTTGTCCCTTTTATTTAGGGACTCGTTTTTTACTTGTTGACTTCTTAGTCATGCCATTGATGCATGAAGAAGCCATATTAGGTATGGACTTGATGTGTCGACATCATGCGGTTTTGGATGTTGGTAGACGGACTGTTTCAGTTTCTACCGAGGTTGGTCAGATTGAGGTCGTCCGGGGCTGGGACCTTGCGAAGACAAGTTCTGTCATCAGCGCCGTACTAGCAGCTAGACTCATTGCACAGGGATATGATGCCTTCTGGTGCTACGCCATGAAGGATGGAGAGAGTCCGGCTGTGGAGGACATTCTAGTGGTCTGCGAGTTTGAAGATGTATTCGTTGAGCCATCGAGCTTGCCGCCTCAAAGGAGTGTAGATTTCAGTATAGAGTTGGAGCCTAGTACGAGACCCATCTCGAAGGCCCCATACCGTATGGCACCTATCGAGATGTTGGAGATGAAGAAGCAACTCAAGGAATTGGTTGAGAACGGCTTTATACACCCTAGCGTTTCACCATGGGGTGCACATGTCCTCTTCGTACGGAAGAAGGATGGATCTTTGAGGTTATGCATTGATTATAGAGAGCTGAACAAGGTGACTATCAAGAACAGGTATCCACTCCCTCATATTGATGATCTACTTGATCAGCTTCAAGGAGCTACAGTTTTCTCCCGGATTGATTTGCGCTCAAGATATCACCAGCTGAGGGTGAGAGAGCAAGATATACACAGGACGGTATTTCGTACCCGTTATGGACACTACGAGTTTGTAGTGATGCCATTCGGGTTAACGAATGCCCCAACAGTATTCATGGAGTTGATGAACAGTATTTTCATCGACTTTCTGGATAAGTTTGTGGTGGTTTTTATTGATGTCATTCTGGTATACTCTCGTAGCAAAGAGGAGCATGCCGGTCATTTGAGGACAGTTTTGCAGATTCTTTGGGATAGAGAGTTGTATGTTAAGTTCTCTAAGTGAGAGTTCTGGATGTCTCAGGTTGCTTTTCTTGGACATATCGTCTCCGCTGACGGGATTATGGTTGACCCGACGAAGATTGAGTTTGTGGCTGCATGGACGACACCGACGAACGTCAAGGAAGTGCGTAGCTTTCTTGGCCTAGCCGGTTATTACAAACGCTTTGTGGAGGGATTTTCTGTGATCGCCCGTCCACTAACGAGTCTTTTGAGGAAGACTACCAATTTTGTATGGACCGAGCAGTGTGCCCAGAGTTTTGAGGAGTTGAAGAGGCGTTTTACTTTCGCTCCTGTCTTGGCACAACCAGAGGGTTCTGATGATTTTGTAGTCTACAGTGATGCATCCAAGCTAGGCTTGGGATGTGTATTGATGTAGAGAGGCAGAGTGATTGCATATGTGTCTCAACTACTGAATGCGTATGAGGAGAACTACCCGACTCATGATCTGGAGTTGGCAGCAGTAGTTCATGCTTTGAAGATCTGGAGACATTACCTGTATGGTGCTACATGTCAGATCTTCACAGACCATAAGAGTCTGAAGTATATTTTCACGCAGCGGGAGTTGAATAACCGCCAGCATCGATGGCTTGAGTTGATCAAGGACTTTGACCTTGAGATTTTGTATCATGTTGGCAAGGCAAATGTTGTAGTTGACGACTTGAGCTTGAAGATGACTCAAGAGAAGGCGATTAAGAGATTGACAATACAGCCTCAACTTCAGAGGGATCTAGCTTGGCTAGAGTTGGACATCCAGTTTCCTGATGAGGACGCCTAGTTATATGCTTTAGAGGTTTTACCTGGTCTATTGGATGAGATCCAGTAGAAGTAGGAGACTTGCCCGACCTTGATGAGGATTAGTGAGAGGATGTCTCGTGGAGAGGCACCCTAGTTTTCTGTTGGAGCTGATGGAGTGATGAGGCGACATGATCGCATCCTGTTCTTGCCGATGCAGTGTTAAGACTAAGGATCTTACAAGAGGCTCACTGTACACCTTACTTTGTACATCCAGGTACGAGTAAGATGTACCATGATGTGACACGTTCATATTGGTGGGGAGGGCTGAAGCCCGATGTAGCCATATTTATGGCTCAGTGTGCGACCTGTCAGCAGGTCAAGATAGAGCATTGCAGACCGGGAGGTGAGCTCCATCCACTACCCGCACCGCAATGGAAGTGGGAGGACGTCTCCATGGACTATGTGACCGGTTTGAGACCCAGTACGAGTTTTGATGCCATCTGGGTTTTTTGTTGATAGACTGACGAAGACGGCACATTTCATTCCTATTAGAGAGACATGGCCAATGAGTAGATTAGGTGAGGAGTACACTACACAGATAGTGAGACTTCATGGTGTACCGAGGACGATCATCTCTGATCGAGATGGACGGTTTACCTCGAGGTTTTTGCAGCAGATTCACACTGCTTTGGGGACGAGTCTACACTTCACGACTGTGTTTCACCCCAGACCAATGGTCAGTTTTAGAGGACCATCCAAACTTTGGAGGATATGCTGCGAGCTTGTGTGTTGGATTAGGGACAGGGATGGTCTGATTACCTCCCACTTGTTGAGTTCTCATACAACAACAGCTGGCATGCATCTATTGGGATGGCTCCTTTTGAGGCACTGTATGGACGTAGGTGTTGTACACATTTATGTTAGGATGAGCCTAGCAGTATCAGTGGGATAGCGCCAGAGCAGATCAGTATGATGTGGCTCGAGTAGCGTTGATTAGAGAGAGGATGCTGGCTGCACACAGTCGTCATAAGTCATATGCAGACAAGAGGCGTCGGCCTCTAAAGTTCAGGGTAGGAGCTCATGTCTGGTTGAGAGTAACTCCGACGCGTGGTGTCAGACGTTTTAGCATAAAGGCGAAGTTGAGTCCCCGATATGTCGGTCCTTTTGAGATATTGGATAGAGTTGGGAGAGCATCATACAGATTAGCTTTACCTCCGTGTTAGCATGAAATATTGCGATATTTTAGGCACTTATTTTGGTTGTTTTTCCCTCATTATTGTGTACATGGATAAAGTTTAGAAGCAAATGCTAGCTTGTTCATCTATTTTGTCGATATGGAAGTCTACACTAGCTTTGTGTTGATTATAGGTGAATAGGAGCTAAATCGGAGCAATTGAGAGAGAAAAGGGAGTGATCGATCATGTTCGAGGATTAGGAGACACATCAAGGAAGCTAAGGAAGGAGCTAGGATGAAGAATGTCACGACACAAAAGAAACTACAAGCAATATACACTTCCACGCCCTGAATTACGGCCGTAGAGAAGTCCACGCTCTAAACCACGGTCGTGGATCTTGGCATCATGAGCGTGGAGCACTCTTGTAGGTTACACAGCCTAAATTACGGTCGTGGAAGTAACAAGACACCGTAACCCTTTTCCACGCTCTAAACCACGGTCGTGGAAAGCCATGAGACCGTGATTTAGGCGATCATTTGATGTGTCATTAATTGCCACGTCATTTACGTATTGGGCCTCGACGGCTATTCTTTCTCGTCTTATAAAAAGGTCGGAAAAGAGAGTTTCGAGGACGGTGGCTTACGGACGCTGACGGCCGCTTACCCCTGCTTTCAGCATTCTTGCCTAGGGTTGATTGAAGATCGCTGAAAGTTGCGGAAACGCCGGATTTAGAGAGATTGGAGATTGCTCACAGCGAGGTTTAGCCTTTTTCTTAGGTTTTGATATTGAAGACGGATTGACATCCCGTTCTTCGTACTTGCCTTAGATTATTGTGAGGTTTTGTGTTACATATTCTGAATCCATTAACATTGCTTCTTGTGTTTCGAATTTGAGATTTGGTTTTGAAGTTTTATTGAGTAATCGAGGGTTTTCATCTTTCATTCTCTTTAAATTAAATATTAATATCATGATAATGATTATTCGCTAAAACTCTTTAGCAATTCTAAGGTGAAGGGTTGATAGTTGTGGCATAGATGATTATAGATCGATCGTAATTTGATTGGACCCTGAGAGTTAAAGAAACATCGTCGACACCCAAAATCACGGCCTGTTCTTAGGTTTCCACGGTCGTGGTTCTCAAGATCTGCCCGTGATTTACCTCAGTTTACGAACCTAGCTTTTACTTTAATCCAAAGTTAAAGATTTGCTTTAACTTAGTGTTGGCTTGCCTTTTCTAAGTAGTAGTGAGACTCAATATCCTCTATTTCGGTTTTGAGTGTCACAACCTTAACCGTTTAAGTTCATCTTGATCCTTGAGTTACAAGTTTGGGTATTTGAGATTAATTCTTGTCTTTAGATCCTTTCTACACTGCAGCCTCAACAACCTTTATAGAGAGTGTCTTTGGATAAGTCATATAAAGTTTTGGAACTTCACCATACATTACTTTACCTTAGTATACCTTTGCAATTCTTGACTCTGTCCTTAGTTCTTTAGTATATCTTGAATTGATTGCGACAATTTGATACTTGCTTGACAATCTAAAATTGGATTTTGTTTCACCAAATCCATGTGTTCGATACTCTGGAATACTTGCTAATCTACGCTGATCCGTACACTGCGGGTTCGCTTGCTTTTATTCTAGTTTTATAAATATAAAGCTTATTTGCACACACGTTTTCGGGCAAACAAGTTTTTGGCGCCGTTGCCGGGGATTTGGTCAAGACCAAACTTCGGTCTTCGGTTGTCGAGCTTGGGAGCTTTGATCTTGTTATTTGATATCTCTTGTGAGTGCTATTTGCAGGTTCTCTTAAGTATATGCGCAGGTCTAGATCCAACAAAGACCTCGTACCTTTTGATCTAGAACTTGAAAAGACTCTTAGGAAGAAAGCTAAAGAAAGAAAGATGGCTGAAAATAAAAAGAGAGATTTCCAAGAGGAGTTAGAGGAGTCTCAAGCTCAATTCAAGTTGAGTGAGAAGGCTCGTAAGGAAGAAGCGGAGCGTCATCAATTCCAAATTGATGAGCTCAAAGTTATGATGTTGGACATGAAGTTGGAGCTAAATGATTCTAAGAAGAAGAAGAAGGTCAAGAAACCAACTAAGTAGTCCATTAGAGTGGAATCATCCGATGATGAGGAATTCGATCCGGATACGCCGGAATTAGAGGAGATTGATCCAACAATCAATCCAGTCCGGAATGATCCAATACCAGCCGCCAATCCTCGTGTCCCAGTTTGGGGTGTGAGAGCCACTCGTGTAGATGAGGAGCCAAGAACTCTTGGCCAAAAGGATGGATCCGATTCAGCAACCACGTCGTTTAGGTGTGAACTTTGATGCTTACGATATTCAGGGGTTTAGCTTTAACCCACAAGTTATTACCATCATTCGCCAAAGCCAATTTGGAGGAACGAGTGCTGAATCTCCACATCAACATTTACAGAATTTTGTGATTCTAATGGAGACAATGAAACCAAAGAATGCAACCACCAACAACTACAAGATCAAGCCATTCTTCTTCTCTTTGAAAGGGAAGGCATTATCTTGATATCAAGTTCTTCCAAATGGAAGACTCAACACATGGGAGGATCTATCTTCGGAGTTCCTAACCAAGTTCTTTCCGCCATCCAAGACAGCGGAGTTGAGAGGTAAAATCAATGCTTTTTCTATGAAATCTAATGAAAGTTTGTTTCAGTCTTGGGAAAGGTTTCAGGATCTATTATTGGATTGCCCACACCATGGCATTTCCAAGTTAAAGTTGTTAGAGATATACTACAAGGGGCTGGATGTAGAAACACAATTCAAGCGCCATTCCCTTTCATGTGGCACATTCATGGACATGAGGGAAGATGACGCTTGGGACTTCATTGAGAAGCAAGCCCGATTCATTGAGAAGTACTCTCACCGGAAGGCAGAAGCTAACCGAGTGGAACAAGGAGCAAAGCTAACACAAGCTGCACAAACTCAAATCTTTTCTCTCAACACTGAGATTAAAGAGTTGAAGGAAGTCATTAATGCTGGATATTTAGGTAACAACAATAACCATCATGGGAATGAGAATACCAACCGCAACAGCCATAACAATAACCGGAACATTTGGAACAACAACAACCGGAACAATAATTGGAACAACAATAGGAATTCAAACAACAATTGGCGTTCCAACCAACAACAAAATTCCGGTAATTCTTATCCCAATTCAGGAAATTCACTAACTCCACCATCTTCTTCTTTCATTCCTTTGAAAAGCCAGGGGCAAACATCTAATAGTGGAAGCAATTCGGGGAAAGAGAAGCCCGATCCCATGCTGGAAACGATCTTGGGAAAGCTTCAAGGGCTGGAGAATCAAATCACTAAGGTTGATAAAGCTCAAAAGGTTTTAGAAAGCCAAATGTTTAGCAATGCTGAGGAAGTTCCTAGAAACCAAGGAAAGCTTTCAGGAAAGACGGAGGACAACCCGAAAGGAAGGGTGATGGCTATTATAACTAGGAGCGGAGCAACAACTACCAACCCGCAGCCTAAGTTTGTTGAAGTTCCCGTCGACAAGGGGAAGGAAGACATCTACATTCCTCCTCCAGCTTACAAACCTCCCCTGCCATTCCCACAATCTAGAGCAAGAGCGCGTCTAGACAAGCAGTTCGGTAAGTTTATTGAACTCATGAGCAAACTGAACATTAATATACCTTTCATTGATGCATTTGTAGGTATGCCCGCTTATGGGAAGTTCTTAAAGGAGATCCTCTCTAACAAGAGGAAGCTGGAAGATTTTGGAGAAGTCAAGATGAGTTCGGAATCATCGGATCTCATCAAAACAATGAAGGAAAAGATGCCCCCAAAGCTGAAGGATTCGGGGTCATTTTGTGTTCCAATTGGAGTGGGAGAAGCCACATATGATGCATTATGTGACTTGGGAGCAAGCGTTAGCATCATTTCGCTTGCCTTATGCAGGAAGATCGGTTTAGTTGAACCTAAACCGGTGAAGATGAAGTTATACATGGTGGATCGATCCATTACTCGTCCCGTAGGTATCATTGAGGACGTCCCGGTCAAGCTTGGTAAGTTCTATGTTCCAATAGATCTTGTTGTGCTTGACATTCTTGCAGATAGTCCGGTCCCGATCATACTCGGAAGACCGTTTCTTGCAACTTCCGGTTGTATGGTGGATTGCAAGAATGCTAGACTTGCTTTCGACATAGGATAAGAGAAAGTAGAGTTTGTTCTTTCCACTTTGGTGAAAGAGCCAGCTCTTGGAGAAGATATATTCAATACCTATAACGAAGAGACATCTAGAGAGGAAGTAAGCTCGATTCTATTCAAGGACCCATTGCAAATGGTTATCATTATGAGCATTATGGAGAAGGGAGAAGAAGAGGATTGCAATGAGGAAATTGAAGCTTTGGAGAAGCTAAAGGAAGTGCATGAAGAAGAGTTTGAAAAACTGTACGATGGGTCGGAAGACGTGAGGAATCACGGCCAGTCGTGCTATTTCACGGCCGTGGTTTCTACCAACATGACCGTAATTAGCTATTCAGAGGACTCCAGTAAGTTACAGGCCAAAACGACGGCCGTGGAACTACCAGAGGTGCCGTAATTGACTTTTATGCCCTAAACCACGTCCGTGGAAGTAACAGTGGTGTCGTGATTTTGGGAAATTATGAGAACAATTACGTTCTTTCCACCAATACTCTTGAGTCTTCTTCAACAACTTCTACACCCTTACAGACTTCTAAGAAAGCATTGGACACTCCTCAAGAGGCATTAGAGACTCCAATGGTGATGGAATTGAAGCCACTTCCCACGCATCTAAGGTACGCATTTCTAGGAACTAATTCTACTTTTCCGGTAATTGTTAGTTCTGATCTAAGTGAAGATGAACATAGTAAACTTATGGTTGTTCTAAGGAAACATAAGAAAGCCTTAGATTACACTATAGAGGATCTTGTAGGAATTAAACCTTCATTATGTATGCATAAGATCCTAATGAAAGAAGATTTTAGACCTTCGCGACAACCTCAACGACGGTTAAATCCGATCATGAAGGAGGTTGTCAAGAAGGAGATTCTTAAGCTACTTGATGCAGGTATCATCTACCCTATCTCCGATAGCAAGTGGGTGAGCCCCGTACAGGTTATTCCAAAGAAGGGAGGATTGACGGTTATCACCAACAAGAACAATGAGCTCATTCCTACAAGGACCGTGATAATTGTCTTTCCAAAGAAGGGAGGATTCTCGGAATACGTAGAGGAAATCATGGAGGTTTTCATGGATGACTTTTCTGTTTATGGTTCCTCTTTTGATAATTGTCTTTCTAACCTTTCTCTTGTGCTACAAAGGTGTGAAGACACTAACCTAGTTCTTAATTGGGAGAAGTGTCAATTCATGGTGAAGAAAGGCATTGTACTCGGACACCTGATCTCTAATAGAGGGATTGAGGTAGATAAGGCTAAGATAGAGACCATAGAAAAGCTTTCGCCTCTATCTTCGGTGAAGGGGATAAGAAGCTTTCTAGGACATGCTGGATTTTATAGACGTTTTATAAAGGACTTTTCTAAGATATCAAAACCGCTTACTAATCTATTGATGAAGGATGCAGTTTTTGATTTCTCGCAGGATTGTTTAGATGCCTTTTATAAGATCCGGGAAGCTCTAATCTCAACCTCGATCATCCAACCTCCGTACTGGAATCTTCCATTCGAGGTTATGTGTGATGCAAGTGACATAGCTATAGGAGCTGTGCTTGGGCAAAAGAAGGAGGGCCGAACCCATGCTATCTATTACGCTAGCAAGACGCTAGATGAAGCGCAACTTAACTACGACACAACTGAAAAAGAATTTCTAGCCATTGTTTATGCCTTTGAAAAGTTTCGTTCTTATCTTGTAGGTGCAAAGGTGATTGTATACACGGATCATGCTGCGATCCGGTATTTACTTGCAAAGAAGGATGTGAAACCAAGGCTGATTAGATGGATTCTTCTCCTACAAGAATTCGATCTAGAGATCCGTGACAAGAAATGCTCGGAAAATTTTGTTGCGGATCATTTGAGTCGTCTACCACATCTAGAAGACGACAGCTTGCCTATAGATGACTCCTTTCCGGACGAGCATTTACACATCATAGAGGAGTGCATCGACAAGATAACTAAAGGTAATGAACCATGGTTTGCTGATTTTGTTAACTATTTGGTTTGTCAGGAAATACCTCCCGGACTATCCTATGCACAAAGGAAGAAGTTCTTTAAAGATATCCGGGAATACTTTTGGAATGAACCTCTACTCTTCAAGAGAGGTCCTGACGGCATCATTCGAAGATGTGTGCCGGAAGACGAGATGCAAAGCGTCATCCGTCATTGTCATTCACTACCTTGTGGAGGACACACTAGCTCAAACAAGACTAGCGCTAAGGTATTGCAATCTGGATTTTTTGGCCTACTTTATTTAAAAGATGTGCAAACCTTTGTTTCCTGCTGAGATGCTTGTCAAAGAATAGGGAACATATCTAGGAGAAACGAGATGCCTCTTAACAACATTCAGGAGGTAGATTTCATGGGACCTTTCCCATCATCTTGTGGAAACCAATACATACTTTTAGCTGTAGATTATGTTTCGAAATGAGTTGAAGCAATTGCCTCTCCAACTAATGATGTCATGGTTGTGGTTAAGTTCTTTAATAGAACTATATTCACAAGGTTTGGGACACCACAGACCATCATTAGTGATGGAGGCTCTCACTTGATTTCCCGACGATTCGAAGCTCTAGTAGCTAAGTATGGGGTGACTCACAAGATCGCCACCCCTTACCATCCACAAACGAGTGGACAAGTGGAGATTTCGAATAGGCAAATCAAGGGAATCCTAGAGAAAACAGTTTCGAAGACAAGGAAGGATTGGTCTTTGAAACTAGCTGATGAATTGTGGGCGTATAGGATTGCATACAAGACTCCCATAGGAACAACACCATACAACCTTGTGTATGGGAAGTCTTGTCACTTACCGGTGGAGTTGGAACATAAAGCGTATTGGGCAGTTAAGTGGTTGAACTTTAGCATGAAGGAAGCGGGCGAGAAGCGCCTTTTGGACCTTAATGAGCTTGAAGAACTCCGCTTAAACGCTTATGAAAACGCCAAGATCTATAAGGAGAGAGCGAAGCGTTGGCATGATAAGCATATCATTCCAAAGGACCTCAAAGAAGGAGATCAAGTTCTCCTCTTCAATTCGAGACTTCGGCTCTTTCCAGGTAAACTTAAATCTCGTTGGACTGGACCTTATCTAATCAAACATGTTTTTCCCATGGCGCAGTTGAAGTATGGGGTGAAAAGAGTGGAAGTTTCAAGGTTAACGGTCAACAACTTAAGAAGTATACACCGGAGCTCCAAGCTGAGGAGTTTGCACCTACCACACTCGAATAGATGCAGGTATGGTCTAGCTACGGACCTTAAATAAGCGCTTCTTGGGAGGCAACCCAAGGTATTGCACTTATGCTTTTGTTTTTTATTCTTAGAATAGATTAGTTTAGTCGTTTTTGCTTTGTTTTGCCCTCGATACCTCCCGGTATGTCGTGTTTTTGGATGTAGGAACAATGGAATAGGCAATGGGAAGAGAAAAGATTAGAAGAAATTGACGAAACTTGGATATTGGCACATTACAGAGAGTTCCACGCCCTAAACCACGGTCGTGCAAAGCCATGAGACCGTGATTTTCCAAAATATGAGAAAATTCACCAAAACCACGGTTCCGTACAAAACCACGGCCGTGGAACACCCCGAGTGACCGTGATTTTCAAAAATTAGTACGGTCACAATATAAACCACCTTCCTTCACAAAAACAACACAAAACTTCCATTCCACACCCCATTTCCACGACCGGAACGCCGAAACTATTCCCGCTCTCTCAAATCTTCGTTCGGAGTCCAATTCGAACGATTCTTGATCCTAAAGTGAAGCAAATTCGATCATCTACAAGATCCAATCAACAATTCAAGCGAACAATCCCTACAGAAGACGGAATTTGGATTTTAAGAATTCAAACCTAGGTTTTTCTTCTCTTTCTCTACTTTGTCAATTCGGCTCAATTCTTGCAAGATTTTTGAGGTTAACTGATTGGAGTTGGATTGGAATTAGTCTAGGACTGTGTCTGCTGAATTTGGTGTGTTTTGGTTGAAATTTGAGCAAAACAGAACCAAACCACGGTCCCTGTAGGTTCCATAGCCGTGGTTTCTATAGAACAGACCGTGATTTTCCTTCTGGAATGGATTTGTTTAGGAGAAAGTCGACTAGGAACAAGAAGAGGAAAGGTGACACTTCCTCTTCCTCCCAAAACCCCCCTAATGAGCCACCATCACCCCCACCTCCTAGAATTCCAACCATCCATGAGGATTACCTCGATGCCTTAGAAAGGATCGAGAAGAGAGCGGTTATAGGACCGCGCTACTTAGTGCTTGAGGAGCTAGAGCCGCTGAATGTAGTGAATGACTTGACATGGCTTTTAGATAGAGCCGGTTTGATTGTTTTTTCCGCTATTAGGGAAGACGCTTATGAAGAGATTACTAGAGAGTTCGTCATCTCTTTTGAGCATAGCGTCGTCGATAGGACGGTCTCTTTTCGGTTGATGGAGGAGAACTATGAGTTCTCAATCTTGTAGTTTGGAGCCTTCTTTGGGTTCCAAGAGACCTTCAATGGTCATTTTCCTAGCGGTGTATACGCTAAGGACTTTTGGGAGGACATAGCGATGATATATGCTAGTGAGGATCGTTGGCAACCGGCCGACACCAAAGCTAAGCTCATCTACCACTTAGCTTTGAAGATAGCCCATAGGGTCCTTTCCGAATGCCTTTTCCCTAGGACCGAAACCCCTCAGAAGATCAAGATTGACGAGCTCTTCCTCCTCTATTCTATGGTTCATGGTAGACTTGCTGATTGTGCTACCCTCCTAGCCTCCACCATGAGCAATCTCAAGAACAAGAGAGCCGGTAACATAGGATATGGTGATATGGTTACACACATTGCCACGTAGCTAGGGATAGACTTTTCTGCCTGCACTAGGATAGCAGCGAGACCTTTGGGTCTCAATAGCCTGGTGACGAGAGGTATCATCTTCCCTAGGCACCGCGTTCCACCTACCGCCGGCATGCCTTGGGAAGAGAGAAGAGGTAGAGGCATCCCGTGGCTCCCTGAGTATTCCATTATGGCCGGACGCCATAATTGGAAGCAGACTTTCGCTGCTATGCATACGAATAGGCTAGTGGCACCTCCTTATGTACCCGATGAGGTTCCGACTGTAGATGTTGAGAAGGAGGTACGAGGAGGTGATGGTTTTGAGGGAGGAGGTGATGAGTAGGACTTTGGCACTTTTCCGGATCAGCCGGCACACTTCCCTGACCCTCCTAGACGTTCACCACGACCCACCGGACCTTCTGGAGCCTCTTCATCTCGCCGTGCTAGCGTGAGTGAGAGACGGACCTGGATGGACGCTCCTCCCGCTTGGTATAGAGCGCAACCTTCATGGATGGGAGCTCCGCCTCCTTGGTATGATCAGGCACCAGCAGCACCGACTCCACAGGACGCACCGGCATGGTACGGTCAGCCACCAGCTTGGTACCAACAGCTACGGAGTGGCCTACCGATCTTTCTAGGCGAGTTAGTGACTTGGAGATCCACCGGGAGACGCAGGAGACACGGAGCCGGGAGCATGATGAGATGATGAGTGATATCTACCGCCAGCAGTTCGGGCGGTACTACAGCCATGACTTCCGTCCATTTCTACCACCGCCTCCTCCGCAGTGATGAGTTATGATGATTGACAGTTTCAGCCGCCCCACTGCCGTCTAGTGAGTTCATTTTTCTTTTTCTTTCTTTTCTTTATTTCTTTTCGAACATTGAGGACAATGTTTGTTCTAAGTATGGGGTGAGGTGTGACTATTATGTGTAATAACTCTACTACATTTGCTTGCTTCTATCCATAACACTATGCATGTTTCATTTCCATAGTCACACGTTTCATTATTGCATTGCATGAAAAAGTTTGAAAGACCCATAAAATTTTGAAACTTTTGAAAAATTTTGAAAAAGTTCTTGTGCTTCTAAGATTAGAGATGACTTCTATGATAGTTCTCAATTGTGAAATGAATTTTTGATGACAACTGTATGCTTAAATGGAATAATGAATTGAAAAGAAATTGTATGTGTTGTTTATCCTCTCTTGCAAGTTTCATAATGTGAAAGTTTGATCTAAATCATATTGAGAAATTAAGGTTGAAATCACATGATGAGTTCTTATACTTCTTTATGAAATGATTAAGGCAATTCGATTTTCTTACTTCTTTCTTTGATCACTTAGCCCCTCCATAAAAGTAATTGCCTCCCTTACCCATCCGGGAATTTGGAGGAGTTGATATTTGGCATGTTTGATGTGGGAGGGCCATGAAAGCAAAATTTTGCATTCAAAGAATAGAATTAATAGGTTTGGGGAAGTCAATCATGACGGTGAGTAACTCGGCACCATTCACATAGCCGGGTGTTTGTGTCTTGCCAAAGTCGGATTGAGCGATATTCCTAACGAATTATGGTATGTGCATCAAGGGTTTGAGGCATCTCGAAATTGAGAAACGCCGATCTCCTAGGCTTCGGTTTTTGTGCACCTCTGTCCATCTTTCCAAAAGTAAAGTCGAAAAATAACGTGAAAAAGAAGAGAGCAAAGCTCTAAGTTGATGGTGTTGCAATTCAAAGTAAAAAGAAAAAGAGTTGGGTTATTCATTTTTCCGGATTCATGCACCACATCCCTTATAAGTTTCCCTCATTTCCGCATTCTAGACCTTACTTGAAAGTCCTTAAGACCAAAAGAATGTTATTTGACTTGGTGATCTAAATTGAAGTTTCACATGCTTGATTTTGACAATACTCGAAGGTTATGATGTTTGTTTTGAAGCTTAAGCGATTTATGATGTTTCTTTACTTTACATTCTTTGGTTTATGTATGTGAGCGTTTTCAAAGATGAATAAAGCAAGGTTTGAGGATGATCTATTGACTAGAAGAACAATTACCTAAAGGATGGTTTTGTTTTGAGTTTGCATGCATATTTCATTCTAACTTGTATTCTAAACTTTTAAAAACCTTGCTTGAGGACAAGCAAGTGACAAGTATGGGGTATTTTGTTAGCATGAAATATTGCGATATTCTAGGCACTTATTTTGGTTGTTTTTCCCTCATTATTGTGTACATGGATAAAGTTTAGAAGCAAATGCTAGCTTGTTCATCTATTTTGTCGATATGGAAGTCTACACTAGCTTTGTGTTGATTATAGGTGAATAGGAGCTAAATCGGAGCAATTGAGAGAGAAAAGGGAGTGATCGATCATGTTCGAGGATTAGGAGACACATCAAGGAAGCTAAGGAAGGAGCTAGGATGAAGAATGTCACGACACAAAGGAAACTACAAGCAATATACACTTCCACGCCCTGAATTACGGCCGTACAAAAGACCACGCTCTAAACCACAGCCGTGGATCTTGGCATCATGAGCGTGGAGCACTCCAGTAGGTTACACAGCCTAAATTACGGTCGTGGAAGTCACAAGACACCGTACCCCTTTTCCACGCTCTAAACCACGGTCGTGGAAAGCCATGAGACCGTGATTTAGGCGATCATTTGACGTGTCATTAATTGCCACGTCATTTACGTATTGGGCCTCGACGGCTATTCTTTCTCGTCTTATAAAAAGGTCGGAAAAGAGAGTTTCGAGGACGGTAGCTTACGGACGCTGACGGTCGCTTACCCTTGCTTTCATCATTCTTGCCTAGGGTTGATTGAAGATCGCCGAAGGTTGCGGAAACGCTAGATTTAGAGAGATTGGAGATTGCTCACAGCGAGGTTTAGCCTTTTTCTTAGGTTTTGATATTGAAGACGGATTGACATCCCGTTCTTCGTACTTGCCTTAGATCATTGTGAGGTTTTGTGTTACATATTCTGAATCCATTAACATTGCTTCTTGTGTTTCGGATTTGAGATTTGGTTTTGAAGTTTTATTGAGTATTCGAGGGTTTTCATCTTTCATTCTCTTTAAATTGAATATTGATATTATGATAATGATTATTGGCTAAAACCCTTTATCAATTCTAAGGTGAAGGGTTGATAGTTGTGGCATAGATGATGATAGATCGATCGTATTTTGATTGGAGCCTGAGAGTTAAAGAAACATCATCGACATCCAAAATCACGGCCTGTTCTTAGGTTTCCACGGCCGTGGTTCTCAAGATCTGCCCGTGATTTACCTCAGTTTACGAACCTAGCTTTTACTTTAATCCAAAGTTAAAGATTTGCTTTAAATTAGTTTTGGCTTGCCTTTTCTAAGTAGTAGTGAGACTCAATATCCTTTATTTCGGTTTCGAGTGTCACAACCTTAACCGTTTAAGTTCATCTTGATCCTTGGGTTACAAGTTTGGGTATTTGAGATTAACTCTTGTCTTTAGATCCTTTCTATATTGCAGCCTCAACAACCTTTATAGAGAGTGTCTTTGGATAAGTCATATAAAGTTTTGGAACTTCACCGTACATTACTTTACCTTAGTATACTTTTGCAATTCTTGACTCTGTCCTTAGTTCTTTAAGTATATCTTGAATCGATTGCCACAATTTGATACCTGGATCTTTATGATTGATGTATTCCCTAATATTTGCAAAGTTTTACATCTTATTTGCTTGACAAGCTGAAATTGGATTTTGTTTCACCAAATCCCTGGGTTCGATACTCTAGAATACTTGCTAATCTACGCCGATCCGTACACTGCGGGTTCGCTTGCTTTTATTCTAGTTTTATAAATATAAAGCTTATTTGCACGCACGTTTTCGGGCGAACACTCTACGGTTAGAGGGTGTTCACCCTATGTTCCATTTGTCTCAGCTGAGAGAGTACATACCATATCCGAGGCACAATGTGAGTTATGATGATTTGGTGGTGGAGCCAGACCACACCTTTTCTGAGCATCCTATTGCAGTCCTAGAGCGAGATGTGAGACGCCTGCGTTCGAAGGAAATTCCGATGATGAGGATACAGTGGTCTAGACGTGGACCTGAGGAGGCTACATGGGAGACTGAGGATAGTATCCAGAGGAACTATCTAGAGTTTTATGTCGAGATAGATGTGCCTAGGGTCGATGAGTAGATCTTAGTGCTATCCTGGTGAGTATGTGATTATGTGCTTATGTGCTTACGTGCCTTGATGTATATATTCCATGCTAGTTGTGATGTGCTTTATGAACTTATTAGCTCTTGCAATGCTAGCATGATGTATGTTTATAGCTGGAGATGATTATTCCCTCCATGCTATTTGAGTATGATACATGTTTATAGTTGGAGATGGTTCTTTCCTCCATGTTATGTGATTTGATTAGGATTTAGCCGGAGATGGTTCTTTTCTCCATGCTACCTTGATGGACATAGTTTCAGTGGAGATGAGATTCCTCCATGCGATATATATTTATGGTTTGGCTAGAGACTTATTTCCTCTATGCATGTGTTATGTTTTGGCTAGAGATGTGCTTCCTTTATGCCTTGTGATGTGGTATGGCGAGAGATGTGATTCCTCTACGCCTTTGGGTAGCGTTATGGCCCTGTTTTCTAGAGATGATGATTCCTCCATGTTGGTGACGTTCGAGGTTATAGATTTGTTATAGGTTATGACCTTTTGAATGGAGATATGATACCTCCGATAGAGAGAGAGAGAGAGAGGTATATACCTCGGCTTATGGGACCGAGAGGTTTTGGGATCTTGCAAGTTTTGGGACGAAACTTGTTTTTAGGGGGGTGAGATGTAAGAGCCTAGTTGCTGAGTTGCTGAGAGAGTGAGCAGAGGGCCAGGGATTAGCCTGGACTGCCCCTGCGTGACCTTGGAACCGCCCTTGCGGTTTGCCTGGGCCGCCCTTGCGGCTCACAGAGTCCGCCTCCGCGGCTCTGTGTGCTGCAGCCGTCTTCTTTGACCCTTTTGACCCGTGCTTTACACTTTTTACCTCCTTCATATACTTCATCTCTTACCTCTTGATGAGGGTTTATCTTTCTCAACTCCATCTCTCTATCTTGCGTACATTTCTTCTCCTCTCTTCTCCCTTGGATCATCTTTGATCTTCTTTGAAGTTGTGTGTGAGTTGTGAGCTTTTATTCTTGGCTTTGATGATGTTTGTGGTTGTTGAGCCTTGTGAGCCAGCTTGAGGTCGTTTGGTGTTGTGTTGAGCTTTTGAATCTTCAGCTTGGTAAGCTTTCATGGCTTCCATCTCTTCCTTATTCATTCTTTCATATTTTCATCTCTTTTCCTATCTTTCCTTAGTTTAGTATAGATTCCTTAGGGTTGGATCATGTTCAGCCATGTTTGGCTTATGTTGATGTGTATATATGTATGTTATATATGTATGTTGTTGTTGGAGTGAAGAAGGAGTAAATGATCGAAGGAAAGAGTGAAGAAGAGGCTGAAGTGGTGTCTTCTGCAAACCAGCCGCCCCTGCGCCTGTCTTGAGCCGCCCCAGCTCCGGCAGTGCACCGCCCCTACGCCACCTCCTAGCCGCCCCTGCGCCACCTGCATCAGCTTGGTGTTTCACTTGGTTCTGTCAGTGTGTGTTACTTCTAGGCTTTCCTTAGGATGTCTTTGTTCCCTCCTTTCCTAGTGTGAGAGCATAGGATTATGCTAGAAGTATAAGGATGTGTTTGGTTGAGGTTATGATCGGTTTATGCCTTGTACGGCTTTAAGAACTTAGGTTGATGTTAGTTGAGGTTTTGAGTTTTAGCTTGATCCCTATGGATCCCTTTGGGTCTAGGTGTGACCCTTGTGATGTTAGGAGATTGATATATCACTTTATGCCCTGTTTATAGGTTGTGTTGTCCCTCCAGTGTAGAGGTGATCGTGTTTGAGTTTGATCGAGGTTGAGGTAAGTCCGTAGGACTTACTTAGCTACCATCCTTATATTTGGGTGTTTGCATGAGTGGTGTGTGCATTATATGTTTGCTATGAAAGCATGAGATATTGTTTATACCGACCTATAATTTATTGATTGCCTCGTATACATGGTTGTGATAACTTTCCTGATGCGCCCTTGGATGCCCCTTTTACGTCGACCATAGACGAAGAGGACGAGGCTCTTAGAGTTCGTTCAGATCGACCGATCACCCGATCCCGAGCTAAGGCCATTGCTCGAGCCACCGGCTCCATCATCGCCCACATTACTTCTTCACTTGGTTCCATTACCGGCATGCCATGTCTCTACACCACCATGGCATAGGCTACCGGTTCCGTTAGCGGCATGTCTCGTCTTTCCGACTTCATGGCATGAAGCTAGCTTATTTTCGGACTATATTTTCATGTTTTCCTTTTTATGTAATAATGGGATATTCCGTATAAGAATATTCCCTTTTGACCTTATCCTTTTAGGATTTGCTCTTATCCTTTTAGGTTTTCCCTTTTGGGCTTTTCTTCATGTATTTTTGTTTGGCCCGTTGCCCATAGGTAGGCAAGTCTCTCTATATAAGAGATATATTGCCTCACTTATTTTCCATGTTCAGTATTACTAAGTTTTGAAAAGAATTTCCTCCTACTTAGCTTGGGCATCAAAACCTCTCTTCTATCTCTCAAATTTCTTCCTTGGATCTCGTCTTTGATGCCAAAAATCCATATTCGAGGATTCTTCTTAAGAATCAACCTTCGATCCACACAAAAAGGTTTATTCGATCTCTCTAGATCGAAGTAACCCTTGTTTCTTCATCGCTTCCGTCCCTTTGGATCCGAAACGATACAACGTTGCACAAAGAATCAAGGAGTAGTTGGAGTTTTGCTTGATCTAGATCCAGAGTTATCCATGGTTATCTCCAAGGACGCATCAAATTGGTATCAGAGCAAGGGATCAAAGCTAAGTTCTCTTTACTCTTGTTTTTGTGCGTTATTATCTTAAACCTATTTAGCCTTTTTTTGTTCATGATGTTCTTCATTTGTTCTTCATGATCTTCATGTTGTTCATCATGTTCTTCATCATGTTCATCCATTTTCCCTGAAATTTTTTTTTTCTTTTCCGTGTTTAACTCAAAACAAAAAGCACAAAAATAGGAGATATTTGGTTTGCCTTCAAACCATTTATCAAACCCGTCTTTTTTTCTTAAACCGACCTAATCCGACAATTTTGTTAATTAATTTCACCAAATCTCTTGGGATATTTTTGTTAACGAAAAGTTCGGATATCTCGCATTTGATATTCCAAGAAAAGCAAAAAAAACTCTTCATCAATACGGATTTGTGTTTAAAAAAAAAAAAGTGTTGCTCAAAACGTTTCAAAGAAACGAAACACACAAAGTGAAAAGACGTCCGGCAAACCGGTCCATCCGAAAAATCGGATTTTATAAAACGGTCAAAGACCGAAAGCAAGCAAAGCTTTCCGAGTGAACAATCCGTCCATCTTCTATCTCTCCATTTTCTTACATACGTTTGCAAAATATCACTTGTTTATTTGTGTGTAATTGGTTCAATTTTGTTGGATTTGCCTTCCTTGCCTAACCGCCAAACGGCCTTCCCCAAAGTAGAACCCGATAACGCACTTGAACTTGGGTAAAGTTGACCTAACTTGTCACCTTGCTCACTTGATTGCTTGCAATTGTGTGCTGATTTGGAGCAATGACTAACGTTGAAATGGAAACTTCTCAGGATTCTGGTCCGCAAGAGTTCAGTGAACCCTTGGCTCAAGAAACTGCTTCGTTGTCCCTTGAAAATGACTCTATAAGGCGAGAATTGGAAGCCTTGAAGGCACAACAAAAGTTTGATGCCTTGACCCGAGAAAACATTGCCTTGAAAAAAGAGCTAGAAGCTCTTAAGGCCCTTCAGATTGCTCAACGTCCCACCCCAACATACCCAAATGAGACCGTGGCCAATGCTTCCACATCTGATGCACAACGGAAAGGCAAGGGACTTTTGGGAGCCGGACCGTCAAACGTCACCCGGCTTGCGTCTGTCATTGAACGCACTCATCCTTTACCTCTTGACGGAAATGAGTCCCATGAAGAAGAGGAGGAATTCCCCGACCCGCGTCAAGATGATTTGCCCATAGTCAATACGGAACATCGGCACCAATATTATGAGCATCAACATCAACGGTATGTCCCTTCTCCACCTCCACCTAGTGTGCCCCGCACCGACCGTCAAACCCGGGAAGAGCCCCGGTACCGTCCCAACTCAACCACCAATCATGGTCGTGAGCATGATCGTCCCGAACACCGTCGCCAACGGTCAACCCGGCAACCGAGGACCCTTGACTTTGATGAATACGATGAGCAAACCAACTTTAACGAGTTCTCCGGTGATGAATCCGATCTAGAATGGGTAGCACATAACCGTCCGTGGCACCCACCCGTCATAGACCCCTATGAGAACCAAGACCGGGGTGAAGAATGGTTACCTCCCCCAAATCCACCTAGGCAGGCCCCACCCGTTGATGAGCGCCAACGGCCTCAAGGCGGCCACCGGCGAGCCCGTGCCGATGATGCCCACATTCCACCGCCCCGCCCGGACCCCTACCGAGCTCGTAGGGAAGGTAAGGTTAAGTTCCTTACCTTTCATGCTGAATATGATCCGTGTGTTTTTCTTGATTGGGCGCAGGATATGAAACGAGCATTAAAACATTGTCATTATGAGGAGGAATACGAGAAAATCGAGACGGCAACTCTATACTTTGAAGGAGATGCCAAGTCTTGGTGGAACCGGTATGAGTTCACCCGTGAGAGGCGAGGTTGGGCACCGATTGAGACCTTTGAACAATTGCTCTATTGCATGACCAAGAAGTACGTGCCCGAGGACTTTAAGAATGATATGCGGTTGCAAATTGCCGAGTTCAAGCAAGGCAACCTCACTCCGGTGACTTACTTGGCTAAACTTGAGGACATGCACATTAAGGCCGGCGTCTCGGCCTCCCCCTCCGCCCTCCGCACAAATTTTATGAGTGGGCTTAATGCCTCAATCCGTCGGCCGCTCGAGATTGTTCCATTCAAGGATTTGGGAGCATTATGTCATGCCGCCATGAAGCTATATAAGCAACAACTCGAAACACCGCGGTATTCTAGGTATACCTCTTCCTCGAGTCCATATCTTTATCCATCTAACACACGTTCTCGAGATGTGCCTAGTCCTACAGATACCGACGCTTCCAAAGGGACCCAACGGACGGGTCCTTCCAATAGGCAAACGGGTACCGAGAAGGCACCAAACCGTGGCCCGGCACCAGCGCCTCCCTCTCGAGGTCAACAAGGACCCTCACCGGCGGCTCGCCCAAGGGAGCCCGTGTGCTACAAGTGTAGCGGTTTTGGCCATGTACAACGTGATTGCCCAAACACCAAACGGGTCTTGTTTGCCGACCCAACATATTTCTAGGACGATGATGGTCAACATGACGGTGATATCATTATTGAGGATGACCATGACACCGACCCACTTTTTGGCATGGAACCCTGTGAGGACGAGCTTGCTTGCGCCCCAACACAACCCGGTAAATTCGTTCATGTTTCTCGTCGTATTTTGGCTGTTAAAGAGCATATTCCTATTGATCAACGCGAGAATCTCTTCCACTCTCGTTGCTTGGTTAATAATACGAGTCTTTCTCACATCGTTGACGGGGGTTCTTGTTGCAATATTGTCAACGAACGGGTGGTAAAACACTTCAAGTTGCCTACGACCCCCCACCCAACGCCTTACGGACTCCAATGGATTTCCGATACGGCATGTGACACCGTCACACAACAAGCTTGGGTGCCGTTTTCTATTGGCGCCTATGTTGATAAGGTCCTTTGTGATGTTATCAAGATGGACGCCACACATGTCCTATTAGGACGACCATGACAATTCGATCGCCGCACATATCATGATGGTTATCTTAATCGGTACATGTTCCAATATAATGGAAAACGGGTCACACTTTTGCCTATGACTCCGCACGAAATTCTGGTTGACTATGCGGAACGGAAGAGGCAACAAACTATTGATGAGTCCGCTAAAGCACCGGCAAAATCGGACCCCCGGAGTCCCGATGTTGTAGGTGCTAGTACTTCCAAATCCCGAAACACCACCCCTCTTGTCCATGCTACCGAATCCAAAGGTAGTAAAGGTCGCATCGTTTCTTCGGGCGCACCTTTACCATCTTCGGATCCCGTAATTCAAGGACGGTGTGAGCCGCGGATACTCTTAGCTCGCCGACATGATTTACAATCGGTCATGGAAGGCAAGTTCCCATGCTTTTTACTTGTTCCGTTTTGTTTATCTACTTCTCATGACCCAAGTAATGTGCCACACGAGATGTCTTTGTTGTTGTCCGAATTTCAGGATATTATGCCCAAAGATCTCCCACCCGGCTTGCCACCTATCCGAGGGATTGAACATCAAATTGACTTTGTGCCCGGTGCCTCTTTGCCAAACCGTGCCGCATACCGAGCTAGTCCGGAAGAGACAAAGGAGCTACAACGTCAAGTGCAAGAGCTCCTAGACCGGGGACATGTGCGTGAATCCTTATCACCATGTGCCGTCCCGGTAATCTTAGTACCAAAGAAATATGGATCATGGCGGATGTGTGTTGATTGTCGTGCCATCAACCAAATCACCGTCAAATATCGCCACCCGATCCCGAGCCTTGAAATATATTCGAAGTTGGTGACTCCTCACTTTCATGGTGGAACTCATTCTCTAACTCATTCGAGTTTATTAATGGATGACATTAGTGTTTTGAGTACCCATTAAGAGGAGTTTAACATTACTTGTATACCACGGGGTACGAATAGAGTTGCCCATTGCATGACCTCTATGATGCCTTTGAATAAATACTTACAATTTTTCAATTTTTACTTGCCGCAGAGGTCGTTGCTCCTACAAATCTTGAAGGGTTACTTAAAGTTTTTCAATTTCAAAATCCCGACAATTGTACTTGCTCGTGCAAATCTTGATTTGTATTAATGTCAAGCTATTTTTAGAAAGAGAAAAAGGAAGTCTACGACTTCGACGCAATCTCGAGTAGCTCGACTCACATAACAATCTTATTGCAAATTGGTCAATCGATTCATATTTAGGGATTTTCCAAGCCGTTGGGTCGAAATTTGATTATTATCATATTCGACCCATTTATAATTGAATCGAACCTAAATTTTAATCAAAATTTAAAATATGTATACATAAAATTTTTAATTTCCAACTTTAGAGGCTATAATTTTACAGAAGGCGTAAATGCACGGCAATGGAATTCACAAACGCACGACGGATCTATAACCCGTCACTGCCACAGTTACGGGTTCCTCATCCGTGATAGAAAGCTCACCCATTCAGGACCCATAACCGTGGCGGTGACGGATTCCAGATCCGTGAAGTTTCTGAACCCTACTTCACGCAGTCAGAACTCGTAGCCGTCATAAGCTTTTCTTCACTTAAACAAAACAAGGACGCAACGAGGCGATTAGTCGAAGAGAATCAATCCGAAGCAAATCCCACAATCTTCGACTACAAATCAAACAATGGATCAAGGTAGTGACGGAGGTTAACCGTTCCAAAAGAAGACACATACTCCGAACGAGGTAAATGCTCGGTTTTCGTTTTCAAAATCATAATTGTGGATGATATTGTGTTTGTTTGCTTGATTGAAGTTTATTTATGCTACATTTGAGTAGATTAGGTTAGAATGGGATTGAAATTGAAAACAATTTGAAGAAGAACGAAGCTTGAAACCGCCATTGATGAAAAATTCGCAAAGAAGGTGAATAGTGGCACCACGGTCATGATTTCCGGATTTGTGGTGTCACTATTAACAATCCATTATTCCGCTTATGCATTATATCGCATTAAATTGAATTAAACTGAATTAAACTAAATTAAATTAAATTAAATTTATGAAATTAAATTAAATTAAAATCAAAAAAATTGTATTGAATTAAAATAAATTAAATCAAAATTAATTTTATCTATCAAACAAAGTTATATTACATTTCAAATATATTTGAAATATAATTAGATTAAACTTAATAAATATAATATTAAAGAAATTACATTTATTTTTATCTAAATGTTTATATGTAATTTTATTAAATTGAACAAGTATAACTACTTAAAATCAACTAAATTGTATTTAATTAAAATAAAATTAATTATACCTATCAAAAAAAGTTAGATTAAATTTAAATATATTTGAAATGTAATTAGACTAAACTTAATAAATATAGTATTAATTATATTAAATTTAGTTTTAGTAAATTGTTTAAATGTAAATATATTAAACTGAACAAGTATAATTAATTAAAATCAATTAAATTATATTTAATTAATTAAAATAAAAATTATTATCTGTATCAGATATAATTACATAACGCATATACAATTATAGATATTAGAGAGTATGAGGGACGGAGGCGTCCTACGGCCTCCGCTCAAAGAGATAGAAGCTCTCAGCTTGTTGGCCCGACGGCAGGATCACCACCATTATCACAGTGGTCAGTGAGACTGTGTACGTCAAATACATCCCCCGCTATCTGTATGGATGTCTTATCGGAGCTGACATACACGATAGAGTCTTAGGGTGAGGAGGACACTTCTTCTATACAACTAGAGCTAATAGTTGATGGGGAGCATGTAGATATCACTGCCGACGAGCATGTTGATATCTTAGTTGACGTACATGTCGATACTCTAACTGACGACCATCTAGAGATACTAGTTGACATTCATGCAAATATTCCAGCTAAGGAGCATTTACAAGAGCCCTTTATCCCGGAAGATCGAGGCCGTGATGTTGTAGACACGAGGACACCCTTGATCAGCGATGTGCTGATATGTTATGTGGGTCACCGTGCTCGTGGTGTTTGGATGGACGAAGTACATCAGCGATGTGCTGACATGCTATGCGGGTCAACCTTTGTGTAACATTTCCGTACACATGTCGGAGTCTCCCTAATGCCCACTCGTAGTGATTCGAGTTTTCCTTAGCCATGAAAACAAATGTTATTGCGAACATCAACCTCGTGCTAGGGATACCGACAATCTCTAACAACGACATCATGTACCTATAGAGGGGACAAAATGAAGACTCTAGTTTTGTTGAACTCGAAAGCAAACGTGCAATTTAATATATAAAGACTCCTAAGATGAATGTATATTAAAACTTACTTGTTCGTCTTGTATGTCGTGTCCATCATGATAACGTATGGAAAGAAGTTGAGGATGTCTTGAATATGGATGCATGATGAAAAAATTTGAAACTTCATCTGACTCCGGGCATCCCTTCACATTGACATGGTAACAACGTTGCTCTAGTGTGTGGAGTGCTTGTTGGAGTGGACCTCATCCTTCAACTTGTAGCATCTTAATCTTCAATGCAGTATTGTATACTTGTGTTATGGTGGCAAAATTGTGGGGGTCACCCATTGTAGTGACTTCAAAATATTTCTTGCCTTGAAACCCGGCCCAATTTCACGTCCCACCCTCCGAAACTGTTTATGCGTCAAATTGCCAGCATATGTATATCCCTTTAACTGCTCGGGAAGTGTATGGTTGTTCACCCCACGTATAACATGTATAACATGTAACGTCTATTTATTAACTTCGCTTTGCACGCCTTCAAGCTCAAATGAACACGCATCTTTTCTCGATTTGTGTGCTCGGCTAGACAATGCCTCGGTTCATGATCGACGTCTTTCTTCTTCCGAGGGGTTACGTAACGTTCTCATGTCAAACGAAACGTAACGAACCCCCTAACATTTCTCCATGATCTACTTGTGACTAACACCATGTTCATAGTTCCTCCCATGAATCGAACTCAATCAACCATTGTCTCGCGATCATGGAAAAAACACTGACTTTCAAACATGCGGGTATGATCGGTCCATTCATCACGCGAATAATTCGGTATACCCTAGTTCACATAGGATATAAATAAGAGTTATTGTTTTTTAGTTTAATGATAACTTACAATAAGTTAAAATATACTTACCTCAAAATGTCAAAGAAACTCCTATAGCTGACTAAATTTTGTTTCATCGAACGAAAGCAACATCTCATCATCGTCTTGTGTTGTCATTTTCGGTACCGCTTTTCGAAGAGTTGGTGAGCGTTGATCACTTCTTCTTTGTCTCTCAATATATAGCCGATGGAATTACAAAACGTTATAATTACAATGGTCATCACAACAGTCATATTTTAAATTTATTACCGTTACACAACGTTTCAATTACAACGACCATAATCATCAAAGATCCGGGATCCATAGTACGTTTGTAAATTTTATCACCGTGTACGTAGTATCCCCTAATTTTATATCCTAACAAGTCACGTGTGCATCCGAGGATACCAATCAAACTCAATCACTCTCGCAGATTAGCTTTTGCAAAAAGAAGATGATCATCAACAAACATAATGAGTGGATGTATATAAGGTCTAAAAATAAGGGGTGGTCAAGTGCAATTCTATGTAAATAAAGGGTGGTTCAGTGAAAGTTCACCTTAAAGATATACGTAACTGCGAACTGTCATTCTCGTCGGTTTTCCTATTTTCTTCTTTCCTTTTATTTCCCTCCCGATTCTCTCTCTGCTCCTCTTCCCCTCCCTTTCCCTTGAATTTTCAGGTTAGGGTTTGGAACAGATCTATCCCTGTTACAGCACCATTATTATTTGGGTGCGAAGAGCGTTGTTAGGGTCTGTTTTTCATCCTTTTTTGGTTTTCAATTTGATGTATTCGTTGAAGGAGAAGGTGACTGAGAAAATATCATGCCTCCTCGCCGATTCCCCATCCACTCCCCGCGAACCCCCTGAGGTGATTTTTATGACAACTTATCATGTAATTTAGATTTTTTTGGCGTTTCTCGTTTGGCAATGTGAATTTTTCGAGTTTGTGTAATTTCCCCCCTTTTTGTTAGTTCCCTGATCAAATAGATCTAAGCATCACCTGTCTTGCCGTTGTGCTGATTTTTAGTTTGAGATCCAGAATTGTTTTGGTGGTTCTGCAAAAATAAAAGATGATATTTGATTTAGTTTTCACAATGTTTATCTCTTTGTTGTTCCGCGCTTATTCGCGTTAATTATTTGCAAATGTCAAGTAGCTTGCCACATGAGGTCCTTTAGTTTCGAGCAACGACGTGGTTGGAGTATTACTTGATCAATATTAGCTTGTAAAGGTTATGCTTGGCAAAGTGTTTGCTGTTTTACAGTAAGTTTTGCGTACCATTTCATTAAAATTTGGTTTCTATGAGATGTTTGTTAGTTATGATAATGTTATTTGCATATGGAGCCAGTGATTTAGTCTTATTTGTTAGATTATGTTCGTGCATCCTATTTTCTACGAGATAGCATGTTGCTTCAAGGTTTCACCTGTGGGTTCAGTTTGAATCTATGCTTTTGACAGTTTTATTCTTTGGGACGTAATAATTCTAGAAATGCAAACATCTTTATTGGAAGAAACTGCCGCTTTATATGCCACAGCTGAATAATGGTTTTGAAACTGATGGGTTTAATTAATCGACAGGCTTTGATCAATGGTCAAAAGATAAGACAGTTTGAGCTTACATGTGAATCATTTCCCCATTCTTCTACAATTTCATTAGCATGGGGTGCAGGGATTAAATAGGTATGAAAAAGAGATGTTCCTTATAGCAAAGCAGCTGTAAATCTGTAATGATTGTAATCAACAGTTAACAAAGCATAGCTTAGAATTATTGTATTATTAACTCTTCTTCACAGTACATAGTCAGTTTCATAAATAAAGAGCAACATATTAGTATCCAGACGAGCTCTCTTTTGTAGAGAGCCAAGTGGGATCAAAGTGAAAAACACAATTTTGGTTGCCTATGGTAGGAAGATAACTATTATTTAGTAAAATCTGAACTATTTAGGTCAGAAACTATTGTGTTGTGGAGTCTGAATTACATCTTGTTTGATCGTGAACTATTGCGTTGTAAATTCTGAACAACATATTTCCATAAATTTGTACCGAAATGATTGTTTGTACCAGAAACTGTGCTATATTTTTAATTAATTTTTTGGCTGGATGCATTAAACACTATCTTTAAATACTTGTGTAGCGATTGTGCTTGGCCAATTGTCCTTTTAACTTGCTATGATTCAGTTTTGAATTATATTTCTTTCATATATCAATATTCTTACCTGAAAATATTGTTCACTGTAAGATGGGTGCTATACTTGAAATCCTTAAGGTAAACTGAAGCTTGATTTTTTTTCCATATGGCTGTACCTTAAAAGAGCTGATCGATTACATTCAGGATACTTTTTGACATTTTCCTTTTGGTTCAGGTTGTTGCGCAGTATAAAGGTGGGAATACTATGTCATCACTTTTCTCATTCATTCTTCCTTCAGCGAGCTTCAATGGAAGAGATACAGGAAAGAGTCAAGGGGAGTTAAGACCAATACAATCACTTCCTTGTAGGCGGGGGACTAGATATACAGCCTTGCAGGATGAGTTCTTATCTTCTCGTGCAGAAGTAACTCCATGTGAAGATAATAAAGGACACAATTCTCGAGAAGAATCTGAAACCTCTTACTCCAAAAGGCCCATTAATGCATCAGAGATGCTTGAAGATGCAGTTAAGCCACAAAAAGAACTGAAGCTAATGCCAAATCTCACTGAAGATTCTACATTTATTTCCTTTGAGTTATATGAATTCTTGGAGTCGTCCCTTCCTAACATTGTGAAAGGTCGTCAATGGGTGTTACTGTATAGGTAATCTGATATTTGTGTACCGCTGAATTTTACTCCTCGTGTCTAAACATTTACTTAGTTTTGTTTCTTTCGACTGAAGGGCAGTACCTTGAAAAATGGCATATCACTTCGTACTCTTATACGCAACAGTGCCGACCTTAGTGGTCCTTGTTTACTGGTATGTTGAACATTTACTGTATAGGTAATCTGTTATTGACTATTTGAGTTTTGTGATGCTGAATGTTGATTTCACGTTTTAGATTGCGGGTGATAGGAAAGGTGCTGTCTTTGGAGGGCTGCTTGACGGCCCTCTTAAACCATCTGCAAAGAGGAAGTACCAGGTAAGTCAATTGACCTTTAACCATGCTGTTATAATAAGTTTTGATTTTAGCTACTTTTTTGTGGCACAATAGAAAATTAATATTATTTACTTTTACAGGGAACAATTCAGACTTTTGTCTTTACAACAATCTATGGTCAACCAAGAATATTTAGGCCTACTGGTAAACAAATTTATCTTCCATTGCTTACATATTTTCGTTTTTGTGCACTTCATCTAGTGTAACTGTAATCAATTGCTGATTATTGAAAGCTTGTTGACAGGTTCCTGAATAAACCTAATGCAAAGATTTACATTTTCGGTACATGAGGCAAATCATTTTTTTGTGGGGTTGCGGAATTGTAGAGGATCATTAGGTATTTACAATAGTTTTTGTGAGGAGAGTGTTGGATATCCACCATTAAGTTTTGGTTGTATATCCTCCATCAACCAACTTGCATAGAACTAGGTGAGCTCAGTTTGACTCATAAAAACTGACTAGATCCACCTGAAACTTGACCCTGCTGGAACTTGAAAACCAATAAATAAAAATCAATCTACAACACCCAGATTGACCAAATTTAATGTGATACTCGGAATTAATTGACAAATGCTGTGGAGTGAAATAAACCAAACCTAGAATAAACAGAAATCTACTCATCGCTAAATTTACCTGAAACATGTGCACGTTCATTGGAAATCTCCAAATAATAAAAACACAAAATATTTGAATGATGGAATAATCAAACCTAAAAAAGCCTAAACATATGGACCAAAAACGTGTTATAAACATATACTCGATTCAATCTCACCCGACCCAAACTTGCTAACTCAAAATAGTTCTTTCATCTCTACTTAAAATAGCTCTTTCATTTCAGTTAGCTGATATATGGTGATACTTATGGAAATCTTGTGTTATTGAAGGTGTCAACCGTTACTACTATATGTGCTTGAATGACCTGATAGCTTTTGGTGGGGGAGGCAATTTTGCATTATCTGTGGAAGGAGACCTGTAAGTTTCTATTTGTCTTTTTTTGTAGTTAAAAGTGTTTATGGAACCATTGGCTTAATAAACTGTCTTTGAAAAGGCTGAATGGAAGCAGTGGACCATGCGAAACATTTGGAAATGAATGCCTAGCCTATGATCGTGATTTTGAATTGAAAAATGTTGAGGTAATAGTTTTCAGTTTGTACTTTAATGGGTTTGTGAAATAGGAGTGCATCTATCATAGTTACTATGTTCTATAGAGAAAAGGATGAGATGCATGCTATCATAGTTCATAGTTTTCAATTTGTATTTATTTTATTGGACTTGTGAAATAGATGAAAATCATGAAATGCATTCTATCATAATAAATATTGTTCAATGGAGGAAAGGATAGGCTTCTCTAATGAATAAAAGACAAGTCAGGCTTTGAGAAAACAGGGTTTGTGGGTCAGTAGTCCAGAGTTGGTGTCTCTGTTTAGTTATGTTTTCTTTGATTGTGTGTTTTATATCATCTACAATTTTGCTGCTTCTTTATTGGCAAACATTCACTGCTTGGAATGGTCTAATTTCGATTCATAGGTCTCATACCTTGTATTTATTCCCTTCCAGCTTTCTTTTATATTGATGTTTTGTTTTCGTATCTTATTTTCTAGCACCTTTTGCTATGGACTTATGGACCAATTTTACGAATAAACTGATTCCTATGCATGCAGTACATGGACTTTCTCTAACAACAGCGAAGGCTGATATAATAGGAAAACAGATTAGAAATGAAAGATTTTGCCTTTGCTTCAAAAGCCAAGCTGAAAGCTCTTCAGAAATCAACAAACATAAACTCTCTCCTTTCAAAGTTGTATCAAATCAGGCAAGCCATGATTCAGAATCATAAAAAAGAGAAGTGATTTGAATGACTTTATAAGATAGTAGACATAAGATTTGACAAGATAGTTGCTGAAGTGGGTAAACTGAAGTGTTTATAAGTAACTAGTGAACACTGCATATAAGTAAATGAATCTCATGTGGTGCTAACGGAGCTTGAAATTAGTATATAAATAAGTAAATGTATCCTAGTATAAAGAACTAAATATGCATACAAAACTATTCTTTCTGGTTCTAAATTATTTACAGGACAACTCTAAAATCTCTTGTTCAAGATTATTTAAAGAACTAAATTACGTGTACAAAACTATCCTTGTATAAAGAACTAAATTATGTATACAAAACTATTCTTTCTTGTTGTGCTTTTTCTTATCAGCTGGAGGCTAACTGGTGACTAAGCGGAATTTGATAAAAGTTTGCTGTTTGAAATCTGTATCTTTTTGTGCAGCTCTGGGGATTTACGCACCTGTCCCGTTACCTGTGATGATACAGCACCACGTGCTTGATCCGAATGATGCTCTGTTGTTAAATTATCCATCTTATCGGTTACGCTCTGGATCAGATACATGTGGGATTTGCTTGGGGGCTATAACTGTAGTATGATTGGTCCTTCCTTTTGAAGGTGGGTTAATTTATATTCCGTGATGATAGGCTTATGTTTACAAGTTGCTTACACTTTGTTGAATACGTAAGTGCATTTCAATATTTCATCCCTTTTTGGATGTCAAAAGGTTTAATCCGCTTCTCCATATGTGTACTTATTGTTGATCTGTAAAGCTTGATATCTGGTTATTCAAATATATATAGATTCGGCTTTTAAAGTTCTAGGGCTTATTTGATACTATTTCTACGGAATAGGAGTTTCATCAAATTAGTTATATTATATTCATACCTCGTGTTTTCTAAAACTTTGAGTGAAAATCCAAATGTTTTTGGGTGTTTGCTAAAACTTTTGAGTGAAAATCGCAATATTTTCGGGAATCAAGCGATTTCATATCTATTAAGAAATTTGATTCTCAAATCAAACGAGGCTTCCAAACTAGTTTAGATCTCGTGTGAATACTTCGAGTATATTGTTTATAGGCAAAATGATGTTGAATAGTACGAACTTCAGAACACTAACTTTCAAAAACACGAACTTAAGCATGAAGTTTAGGAGTGATTGTGTTTTGTATCACGAGTGTATTCTGGTGAAAATTTCCGACCACTTTTGATGAGTTGTTGCCGGATATATGAAATGACAAATTTACTCGATTATTTGACATTTTTAATAGATTTTAAATAAAAATTTTTTTGTTATATACAAATGGTTTTTATATTGAAATCTATCCTTTAAGTACCCAATCTTTGAGTACCAGATCTTTGTAGATCGGGGATAAGGCGACTTTGTACTCTTGTCAATAGAATTCAATCTCTTCTAATTTTTCAGTTGTTTTTTTTTTTTTTGAATAGGTAATGCTCCTCCTTCGATAATTTTTTTTTACATTAATCTCTTAGTTTTTTTGTAATTAATCAGAACTGATTGTGTTGCTTTAATATCCTTTCACATAAACTCTCGTATATGTGCCCATTGAAGAACAATTATTAAGTCGTCCCTAAAGACGACTTTGGTGGTCTAGCAGCGAATTAGAACGTTTGAGGTTAGAAACGGAACTCAAAAGAAGAAAGGGGACATTGAGGAAAAATCAAACTTTTCATAGAAAGAGAATTCAACCCTCTTCATTTTCTCTTTCACTATAAACAAATGGTCAAGAAAGGATATACAGGGTCATTTGATCTTTGATTTCTAGAAAAGAGAAGATGATAAGGAAAGTCCCTTCTAGATACTCTAACATGACAAGGTTTTGCCTCATCCCTTCGAAGATGATTGAAATTGTGGGGATATATATTTGGTTTCTTCAGTCTATGAGCGACTTTTATATGATATTGATTCTGCTTTGCCGATTTATGGAGACGCGTTTTAGGGTTTCTTTAGTTTTAGAAAGAAAAGAGGTTGCATTTGGGAAGAGAGAGTGTTTTATTAATTTTCTTTGTTAAAAAATTACATAAACCTTTAATTTTCTTTAAATTAATATAAAAAGTACCAACTAATTATTTCAATTTGCTAGATTAGCTTTCCGAGGCGAACTCATCAAAATTAATTGTAACTAAATGTTGGAAATATGTTTGCGCTAAAAAGAGCAACCACCCCCTAAAGTTCATGTTTTATTTCACTTTTTTGAAAGTTGATGTCACCCGACACAACATGATGTGAGACCATCTGTGATAGCATCTACACCTACAACATGATGTGAGACCATCCGTGATAGCATCTACACCTACATCACATGGAACATTCACTAATCCAGGAGCAACAAAAATTCAAGGAAAGGTCGCTTATAAGCTGCAAACATGAATCGATAGAGTGGAGTGGAAGATTGCATGGCAAATGCAAAATCTCGGCCAACACTCAGGAATCTCGGCAGAGATTCCACCCGATATATCGTCTCTAGCGCATGCTAGAAGATCCGGACAAAGATCTTTTAATTTTGGCAACTAACTTTTATTTTCTTACCTTAAAAGCTCTCAAACATTCTTTAAGGTAATTGTTATTTTTGGATCCTATCTTGCAGGATTATTTTTAAATTATCTTAAAAAGATATCTTTCCAAGATTATCTTTTAAAGATATATTTCTTGTCTTTTGTAGGATAAGCATTCCTATTCAATCGAAAGGAGAGTTTTTGATTGAAAAGTTATGAATCCTTGCTAGGTTGTTCTTGTGTGTTAATCTTTTTGAAGGTTGGTGCTACAAGTCAGACTAACCCTCCTTGTGCTTGACTTATCTAGAAGGTTTGTGTAAGGTTAAAGAAAGAAGGGTGAAAGGTAATTCTTTGTTTAGGATTTTGACACATAATTGCTCAATGTTCTTTGCAAGTCTTATAATAGCCCTATCTTCCTATATTTATCATTTATTCATTTCGTTTTATCATCTTCTTATCTTTCCATATCACTCATAATTCCGCATTCTGAGTTTTGATAAATCTCGGTATGTTCTTCGCTAAATCTCGCCCGAGATTTTATTGATTTAACCGAGATTTGCTTCTGTCGAGGACTTTCAATCTAAATCGGGAACTGCAACATCAACCCCGCATCAAAATGGTATCAAAGCTAAGTGATTGAAGTCCGTCTCAAGTTTAAGTCAATTTTTTATTTTGAGTCTTGTTTGAGTCATATAAAAATTGATTCTTTTCTTGTTCGCCATCTTTGCGAGATTATTTGAGTTTAACGTGTGTTGACTTGCGCAAGTATGGAAGAGAGATACGCCATAGCCAAAAACAAGCCAACCATTAACATTGAAACCTCGCCCAACCTTTCGGAGATTGTGTTCAAAAGTTTGCGCTTAAATTTGAGATTTTATCTAGTAGATAAGATCTTATCCATTCCTTTCAAGCAACGACATATACGCTTCTCCAACAAGAAAAGATCCCAAGGCAACCAAGAAGTAGCATCCCCAACAGTGATTGTTGAACATCGACATCAAAGTATCAATTTTTGAACAATCTCAGCCAGTTCATAAAGAATCTCGGCTGAGATTTTCACCCGAGATTGTTGTTGTTGTCCATTTTTTGAGAAAACTTTGAGGCATAATCTGAAGTGTCAAAGTGCACCTTGTGCAAGAGTACATTAAAGAAGAGTTTCTATACCCAGTTTGATCCAGTTAAGAGTCTTAGCCATTCCCAAAACCAATCCCGGCTATCTCTCTCTCCAACTGCACAGGTTCAAGGTATATATTTCTCTCTTCTTAATCTCTCGTGTGCCTTTTCTTGCCTCTCTTCTACTCTAAACACATTGAGTCATTTTCTTTGGGTGTGTTAGTTAATATCTATACTTTATATCATACTAAATGTGTCATACTTGCAATATTCTACATATCCTTGTATCATTGTGTGAAGAGACCTACAACAAGAAACCTTTCACTATCTTTCAACACAAGAACCTTCTTCCGAACACAAGTTGACTACTTGAGGCATCCAAGGAAGTTCTAGTGGAAGCTAGTGCATTGATTGGTAAAGAAGCATTAATTCATCAAAGACAGTTACATCAAATTAGCTTGTGAGTGTGAATGCAAGAGAAAACAAGTAAGAAGCCCTCATTTTCACTTACGTCAAGCGTTTGTTGTTACTTTATGTGATTGTACAGGATGACTGGTTCTGAAAGAAGTGATTTGAATATTCCCGAGTTCATGGACATGCTAAAACAACTTTTGAACACTATTACGGTCCTAAACGCAAAGTTAACAATAAGGGAAATCCAATCCACTGTTAAAAATTTGAATAAACGACTAGAGAAGATAGAATCTCACTCTAGTGGACAATCTCTGCCCCTAGTGTAAAATCTCGTCCGAGATTTATACCGAGATTCTTTTCAGTTAAGAATAAATCAATCTCGACCAAGATCCATAAATAAAAATGATGGGCGTTCGTGTGTTCCTTACAGAGCTCCAGCCCCGGAACTCCATACACGAGCCTATTATGAGCAAGGTATGACCTATTAAAATCAATATTATGATATACCTAACGCTCCGAAGTTTGTTAGTTTCTAGGATGAGCAGGATCATCCTAGATATGATCAACCTCCCATGAGAGGAAAAGAATATGAATCAATGAGATCTCATCCAACACGTAACCGAATCGAGAAGGTCGAGGGGATTCCACCAAGGGAGGCTTCACAAGTCACCCCACCCGAGAGACCTTGGGTAAACAAGATAAGAGCCACGTTAGAAGAGTTGAATAAAAATTTGACCGCATGGGAATCACGAGTTTCCCAATCCCGAACAGAGAAATCATCAATGGAGGTTATCCAAAACTATAGAGGTTAGTGATTCTAAAATTCCTGTTCCTATGAGTGATTCTTTGGAGTTATCGGAATCTGATTTACTGACTAAAATTGATGATGATAAGAATGGCATAGATATAGGTATGGAAGAACATTCTCTTGAATGTGATGTGCATGACCCTAAGTTGTTGCATTCATCTTTAGATTGTTCTTTAGTACAAAGTCCTATTAATCTATCTTCTATTGTGCCTTTAATCCAATACACAAAACCTAAGTTTTATGTAGTGCCTCCTCAAGTTATGGCATTGTTAAATTACCATAGGAAGTATGTGATGCATAAGATTGTTAATGAAAGTTAAAGATTCTAACTCTAATAAGAAAACGAGAGTACTGACTTGTTTTGAATGTGGTGAAACAGATCATCTGGTGAAGGATTTTCCACATAATAAGAGGACAAATTTCAAGAAAATTGATAGAAAGATGAAAGCTATGGTTGCTTCTTGGAGCGATTCAGAATCATCAAATGAATCAGAAGACGAGAAAGAACAAGCCAACTTGTGTCTAATGGCCGATCATGAAGAAGATTAAAGTTTGTATGTTGACAATGTGGTAAGTACAATCATGTCTCAACCTAAATCTGACCTGAAATAATTCCTTACAGATATTATCATATGTGATAAGGAACATAGAATAAGGATAAATTCTTTAAAAGAAAAGCTACTTGAATAAGAAAAACAACTAAGTGAAATGTCTCTGGAGATTGTAAATCTTAACACAGAAAAGGTAGACCTTGATCGATGACAATATCAAGGCCTTGGAATCAGAGAAACTGATTCTCAATGACAACCTCTCCTCTCTTCATCGAAACTATATCGATCTAGAGAAAGAGAAAGTTGATCTAACTTTGACGTGTCAAGACCAAAAGGCTGCACTTGTTAAGTTTACTCGTTCAAAAGATAATCTTGAGAGAAAGATGTGTGAACAACAGTCCTCCCTTAACAAAAATGGTATAGGTTATCATAGGAGGTTTCCTAGAAAATCTCCCACCACTTTTGTCAAGGCCAAAGGAAGTATTCATATGTCTACTTGCTTCTACTGTTGTAAAAAGGGTCATGTTAATTCTACATGTCCTTATAGATGAAATGATCCTTATATCATTAGAAATACCTATCCTTTATGTTTAAGGAAAACATGTCAAACAAATCTGGGTTCCTAAAGTTACTAGACCACCAAACATGATCGAACCTGAATATGGACCAAAATATGCCATTTGCTCGACCCGGAAAGGTTGACATTATTGGCATTGGTCAAATTTGCTGTAATTCTCATATTTAAAGAAGCAATCATCTGGAACCATTACTCTTGGTGATAAGATAAGTGTCACCTTATTGGCATTGGTAAAATTTGCTATAATTCATCTAACTTTATTGATGATGTTTATCTGGTTGATTGGTTAAAATATAATCTGCTAAGTATTTCTCATATATGTGATAAAGGCAATAAAGTCATGTTTGATTCAGTTAAATAGGAGGTTCAAGACAAAAAGACGGGTGAAGTGGTGCTTACGGCTCCTAGATGTAATAATGTTTATTCCATGAGTACTAACCAAGTTTCAGGAACTAAGCTAAAATGTCTAAAGGCCTTGACCGATGATCCAAGGCTTTGGCATAGAACACTTGGTCACGTAAGCATGAACACCATGCATAAGCTTCTTACAAAAGATTTGGTACGTGGTTTGCCAAACCTAAATTTCAAGGTTAATGATCTATGTAAGGCTTGCACACAAGGTAAACAAACAAGAGGTTCATTCAAACCTAAGAAAACTATAAGTTCTTCTCAACCCATTGAACTCTTACACATGGATCTTTGTGGACCTACGCGTGTCAAATCTCCCAGAGGCAAGCAGTACATCCTTGTTATAGTAGATGATTTCTCTCGTTTCACATGGATTTCTTTTCTACGAGAAAAATCTGAAGCTTTATTTGAGTTTTCAAAATTGTGTAAGGAGTTACAAACTTTGAAAAACCTACCAATTGTTTCAATAAGAAGTGATCATGGTAGAAATTTGATCAACTAAAGTTTGATTTGTTTTGTGCAAAATATGGCATTTCACATAATTTTTCAAGTCCTAGAACTCCTCAACAAAACGGAGTTGTGGAACGTAAGAACCGCACTCTTGAGGATATGTCTAGGACAATGCTTTTAGAAAATAATTTGCCAAAAAGTTTTTTGGTTGAAGCAATAAACACTGCAAATTATATTTTGAATAGATGTTTAATTCACCCTTTCTTGAAAAAGACTCCTTATGAACTGTTTAAAGGAAGGAAACCAAACATTTCATATTTCAAACCGTTTGGATGTACTTGTTTTGTTCATAACAATGGCAAATATAATCTTGTGAAATTTGATGCACCTAGTGATGAAGCAATATTCATTGGATATGCTTCAAATAGCAAAACTTATAGAGTATATAACAAACGTACCAAAATTGTTGAAGAAATCATTCAAATTATTTTTTATAAAAGCAATGATGGTACTTTGAGTAAAAGTTTTGCAGATCTAAATCTGCATCAACGAGAAGATCATAATTCGGATGAAGAGGAAGATACTAAAGATCGAGAAAAGAATGTTGGAAAAGATTCAAGATACCGTAGAAAATCCTCAAGACCTTGAAACACACCTTCAAGACCTTGAAACAGAAAACTGTGATAACAGAACTCTGCGATTCACCTTCAAGACCTTGAAACAGAAAACTGTGATAACAAAATGTACCAAAATGGCACGTTTTGGAACGTTTTTGAACTAAGGAAGCTAAGGAGTTATTGGAGCTACATTCTAGAGCATTAAGAAGCTATAAGAGAAGCTCAATAACCATGGATATGAGATGGAATATTGATTTTGGACCAGATTAGAGAGATTGAAGCTCAACTGAGATTCACCTCGGTTGGCTACAATGCCACCTCGACCGAGGTGATCTTCAGGATCGATTGGACCGAGGTGAAGTGATGACGGGACACGAGATCCTTATCTTTGGCTGAGATCTTCTATTTTTGGAAAGTGAATATCACATATTTTAGGATGGATTTCTAGAAGTAAGCATATCTTGTTGGCTGATATATTTTGGAAGATATGGAGATATTTTAAGGAAATTATCTTTTTAAGATATCTTATCTTTGAAAGATAATTATCCTATATAAAGGGGCTGATTTTCTGGAATTCAGTCATCTTCGGATCATCGAATCTCGAGAGATCAAGGAGTAGAGTTCTCCAGAGTTGAAGGAAGTTTGGAAGGTTGAAGATCAAGGAAGGAAGGAAGCTAGTTTGAAGGAATTTGTAGGATTTTCTTAGTTTGGTTTGGTTTGTTGTCTTTTCTGATTGTGACTGAAGAACGCTGATTGTTTGTTTGTTTGATTGATTCAGTTATTGAGACCTTTGTGTTAAGGTTTTCTAGTTTGAATATTGATTCCTTTCTTATATATTTGATTATTGTTATCATGATGATTGTTGGCTAAGTTTTTTATGCGATTCTAGGGTGATTGGTGGAAAGTTAAGGGGAAGACGATGAAAGAATGAGCCTTTATCCTAGTGGACCCTGAAAGCTCGAGCCTTTACCTTAACTGACGAACACCTCGGTCAGCTGTGGAACATCTCGACCGAGATGGTACATAAACTGAGTGAGGCAAGCCCTTTTCTGATCCTTATTTGAGTTGAGGTTTCAGTTTGCCAAATCCTATCCTTGTTATACCTTTCCTGGTTCAACAAAAGCCTAGGATGAGACTTACTTGGTGATTCCTTTGCTTGTTTACCCAAGATCATGAGTGTAGGTAATAAAAATTTATCCTTTATTGGGGTTTGAGTGTGCGTTCATCCCATCTTAGAGAGTTAGCCTGAGACTTACCCGGTAAAGGTTGATTCTATCCCCTTGGATAGTGTGTTGGTTTGAGATTATAGTTCCTTTCATTAGTACCTTGAGACTTACCCGGTGAGAGGATCTTTGGTTTGGGATAGTGAGTAGTGAGACTTACCTGGTGATCTATTCCCACCTTAGAAACACCTTCCCTTTGCAAACCTCAGCTTTGTCCACGTTATCTTTTGAGATCTTGAGTCGGAACCACAATTGGATGCTTTAATCTCTAGAATCCGCATTCCCTTTACTTGATTATTACATCATCTTTGATATCTTTGCTTTGTTGCATGTTTGTTATTGACAACCTGAATTATCGATCTTTGTTTCACCATAGTCCTTGTGTTCTGGATTTCTTGCTTTTATTACAATCGATCTGTACACTACGGGTTCGCTATTTGCAATTATTCTTGGTATAAATATTAAAGCTTGCACACACCTCTTGGAGCATACAAGTTTTGGCGCCGTTGTCGGGACTTGGTCAAGACCAAGTTCAGTTTCAGTTGTCTTAAGGGGCTATTGCCCTTGTTGGTATTGACCACTTTACTTGAGTGATTTTACAGGATCTTTCCTTAGGTTTATGCAAAAAACTTGTGCTGGAAAGAAAATCGTTCCTTACGATCCCGAGCCAGAAAAGACCTACAAAAGAAGATTGAAAGAAGTTATGATGGCCGATCAAGTCAATCGTGATCTTGAAGAATAATTGAAGGAGGCATTGGAAAAACTTCACCTCAGTAAATAAGAATTACAGCGAGAGAGAGACGAGACTTGCGTAAGAACTGAAGGAATTGAAGCTGATATGGCCGCTCTAAGGGCTCAGTTTTTACCTCGACCGATCCCAGGTTCTCGACCGAAGCAAGAACTAGTCCCAGTTGCACCGGCCGAGATACACCCACCACCTTGGATGCCAGTCGTGGTAGACCTAGATGTTCTTTTTGCTAGAGTTCCACAAACCCTAGGTTAGAGGATGGACCTGAATCAGCAAATCCGGCGTCCAGGAGTCAATCTAGAAGATTCAGCCGAGCATGATTATGAACTTCGACCTCAAGTTCTAACCATGATTCGACAATGTCAATGTGGAGGTATGGAGAGAGAATCTCCGCATCAGCATTTACAAAACTATGAGATTCTGATGGAAACTTTGAGACCATCAAGAGTTGAGAAAAACAACTACAAGTTGAGGCCTTTCTACTTCTTTTTGAAAGACAAGGCGCTTGCTTGATATCAATCTCTTCCGGCTGGAAAAATCAACACTTGGGAAGAGATGACGATGGAGTTTCTTACTAAGTTCTTTCCCCCATTAAAGACCGCTGAATTGAGGGGCAATATCATTGCTTTTATTATGAAGGATAAGGAAAGTTTGTCCAAGTCATGGGAGAGGTTCAAGGAACTTTTGTTGGATTGCCCTCATCATGGGATTCCAAAGATCGAGTTGTTGGAAATATACTTCAAGGGTTTGGATGGAGACACTCAATTCAAGCTCCAATTACTTTCCGCCGGCACATTCATGGATATGTCGATAGATGAAGCTTGGGATTTCATTGAAAATCAAGCTTTACACATGGAGAAATATTCCCATCAATTTCATCAAAGGGTTGAAGATAGAGCAAGGAGAGTTAACTTTCAAGATACAACATCAAATGGAGCTCAATCACCTCGCTTAGCAATGAAGTAAAGGCATTGAAGGAGCTGTTAGTAGCTCAAACAAAGAAGGAGCAAGATGGGGGATACCAAGGAAGAAATAATTATCAAGGGCCGTGGAACAACAACTACAACAACAACAACAGAAACTCCAACAACAACAACTGGAGATCAAATCAACAAGATTCAAGTAACCCTTATTCTCAGCTAAAATGCTCTTAACGCCCCCTCTTCTTCTTCTACTCCATTGAGAAGCCAGGAGCCTGCATCAAGCTCGTCCCAGCCACCGAAGAAACTGGATGTTGTGCTGGAGGCAATGTTGATCAAGCTCAACGCTATGGAGACGTCTATGAAGTCATTTTCGAAGGCACAAAAGGCCTTAGAACAACAATTTTTCAACAAGGCGAATGAAGCGCCAAGAGATCTTGGGAAGTTCCTAGCAAGGACAGAGAGCAACCCGAAAGGGCAAATCATGGCTATCACAACACGTATTAGATTGAAGACTGCAGATCCAGTACCTCGGTCGGACCACGATCAGACGAGGAACACCTCGGTCGAGGTGCCAATGAAGATAGAGCCCTAGAAAGCAAAAAAAAAAATCTGAAGTTTATGTTCCACCTCCTGCTTATAAACCACCACTCCCGTTCCCTCAGTCAAGGGTGCGGGCACATCTAGACAAACACTTTGGTAAATTTCTAGACCGTATGAATAAGCTACATATTAACATTCCTTTCATTGATTCCATTCTAGGGATGCCCACCTATAGGAAGTTTCTGAAAGAGATCTTATCAAGAAAGAGGAAATTGGAAGACTTTGGTGAATTAAGGATGACATCTAGATCTTCGGAGCTCATTCAAATTATGAAGGAGAAGATGCCACCTAAATTGAGAGATCCCGGTTCATTTTGCATTCCCATTCAATTTAGGGATGTAACTTATGATGCACTATGTGATCTGGGCGCCAGCGTGAGCATCATTCTGCCGGAGCTTTGTGAGAAAGTCGGACTTGGAGAGCCCAAGCCCGTGAAGATGATGTTATACATGGCAGATCGCTCCATTACCCGTCCCGTTGGTATTTTGGAGGACGTTCCCATCAAGTAAGGTAATTTTTACATACCTATAGACTTTGTTGTGCTTGATATTCCCGCAGATTATCCCATCCCTATCATTCTCGGGAGACCATTTCTAGCAACTTTAGGTTGCAATGTTGATTTTAAGAACGCCAAGTTGAAGTTCAACATCGGTGGAGATCATGTGGAGTTTGCATTGCTGGCTACAATGAAGGGGTAGCCGCTGGAGGATGACATCTTCAACATCTATGATGAAGAAGAATCTAGAGAATTGGTGAGCTCTATCCTTATTAAAGATCCTCTTGAGAAAGTTTTAAGTTTTAGTATGATGGAGGAAGGTATAGATGTTTTTTGTGATGCAGATGTGCAAAGCTTGGAAACATTGGAAGCAGATCTAGGAGCTAGATTTGATAAACTGATTGAGGAGAAAAAAAAACACGTTAGGTTTCGGTCCCAATTCCAGTACCTCGGTTAAGATACTTTCTGGAGCAAGCGAGGTGATCTTAACTGAAGAACACCTCGGTCACCCATCTCGGACCCCGACCGAGACAGCAAGCGAGATGACGTCAACTGAGACTTCAGTTAGTCCAGTACTTCGATCTAAATCCTCTTCACTGGAGAAAGAAGGTACAGATCCACCTCAGAAGGCACCCCATGTCCTGAAACTTAAACCACTCCCGGCTCACTTGAGGTATGCTTTCCTTGGTCCGGATTTTACTTATCCCGTTATTGTTAGTGCTTCTCTTTCTGAAGATGAATTGTCTAAATTGATGCATGTGCTGTGAAAACATAGAAAGACTTTGGGTTATACTATTGATGATCTTGCTGGTATTAAGCCTTCTTTTTGTATGCATAAGATACTAATGAAAGATGATCATAAGACTTCACGGGAACCTCAAATACGGTTAAATCCAATCATGAAAGAGGTTGTGAAGAAGGAGATTCTTAAGTTGTTGGATGCAAGTATCAAATTTCCCATATCGGATAGCAAATGGATTAGTCCGGTGCATGTAGTTCCGAAGAAAGGAGGGATGACCGTTGTGATAAACAAGAATAACAAGTTGATTCCTACTAGGACCGTTACAGGCTGGACGATGTGCATTGACTATAGGAAGCTGAATGTGGCCACTCAAAAGGACCATTTCCCGCTTCCATTTATCGACCAGATGCTCGAACGGTTAGGGCAACACTCCCATTTTTGCTATTTAGATGGTTATAGTGGCTTCTTTCAGATTCCTATCCATCCGGATGATCAAGAGAAGACCACTTTCACTTGTGCATGAGGAACATTCGCTTATCGTAGGATGCCATTCGGAATGTGTAACGCACCTGCTACTTTTCAGCGTTGTATGATGGCTATCTTTTCCGAGTATATTGAGGAGACCATGGAGGTATTCATGGATGACTTTTCGGTATATGGTTCCTCTTTTGATAACTGTTTGACTAACCTTTCTCTAGTGCTACAACGTTGTGAGGACACTAATCTTGTTTTGAATTTGGAGAAGTGTCACTTCATGGTTAGCGAAGGAATTGTTCTTGAAAACTCCACCCTGTTTATAAAGTTTTACAGGTGTTGATGATGGAAGACTTAAACACAAATGAAGTAGTTTGATACACTAACCAATGCATTGATTATATATCGAGTTGCTTGGTTTGGTATGGTGGTTTGGAATAAAGGAAGTGCAGATTTTGCAAGAAACTTCAAAAGACCTTGGAAGATTGGAGATCAAAGTCCTTGAAATGAATTCCAAAGAAACAAATAATTCAAGGGCGCACGTTCAAAGATTTCAAATTACTAAGAAGATCTTCCACGAGAGATTTCCTCAAACAAGAAGATTTGAGAAGATATAATCAAGTGAAGATCTTAACCGGCCATCAAAGAAGATCTTACAAAGATCCTTAACCAAAAAGCACGAAGATTCTCTCGTCTAGATTTGAAGATTGTTACAACATATATGAGAAGATCAAGGAGCGAGAGATCAACGTGTTCTCAGGAGATGAAGATCCACAACGTCTATCTCATCTCAACCAAGAAGCGATTTTCATGGAGAAGAAGAGTGATCTCCAAACAGTCATTTTCCAACGGCTAGAAGACTTCTCCATAGAAGGTTATAAATGAAGCTGGCGATTGAAGAACAAGTACACAAGCTTACAAGGACACATCCATAGTCTTCAAGCGATCCAAAATCATCTTCATTCGATCAATAGTTTTTCTTTCTCTCTTTTTCTAAAAAGCTTTATCCCCTAGAGAGAGATAAAACTCAAGAGCTCCATTGGCATATCTAAAGAGTGTTATACTAGAGTGTGTGTTACTCTACGAAGTAACTAGGCTATTATAGCAAGGTGAAGAGTTGGAGCTAGATCGTAATTGGCTATAGTGAGATAAGAAGGGGATTTCTTCTAGTTTGTATCTAGGACACTTTGAAGCTGATAATAGATAGTTAGATCCTAAGGCTATACCCTGGGATGGAGAGTAGGCCATTTAGAGCCGAACTTTGTAAACATATCCTTGTGTCGATCTTTTACATTCCGCACTATATCTTGTTTTATTGTGACTAACTTTGTTTTGCAGGAGTTCAAAGTCAAGGCCCTTGAAAGTTGTTTCAAAGCCCTTGAAATCAAAGATTCACAAAGAACTCAAATCGACATCAAGGCCCTTGAAATTGGTTTCAAGGACTTGAGATTGTTTTTGCAAAAAGTTCCCAAACTCTATTCAACCCCCCCCTTCTAGAGTGTCTTTATCCTTTATATTCACCTAATGGTTCTTCAATTGGTATCAAAGCTTGATTCACGTATATTGATTTAACCATCAGTGAAAATAATCATGAATCCTATTGGTGATGGAGGATTTGCTCAAGCAAGATCCTCATCTGGACCACCACTCTTCTATGTCAACAACTTTGCTCATTGGAGAGCACTCATGCGTATGTTCATTATTGATCAGGACATGGAACTATTGAGCATTGTTCAGAATGGCCCCAAAGTCCCAACTACAACAATTGAAGGTATCCAAGTCCCAAAGAAAGAAGCTTACTTTACACAAGTTGACCTGGACAGTGTGTCAAAGAACTATAAAGCAATGAACCTACTCTACTGCGGATTAGATGCCAATGAATTCAACCACATCTCATCATGTAAGAGTGCAAAGAAAATATGGGACAAAATCATTGTCACTTACGAAGGAACAAGTCAAGTCAAGGAAACAAAATTTAACATCTTCCTCACACAATACGAGTTATTCAAGATGAATCCAAATGAAACATTCAAGGAAATGTTAACAAGATTCACTGAGATCATGAACAACTTGGACTCACTAGGAAAGATCTTCACAAATGAAGAGAAAGTTAGGAAGGTTCTAAAGAGCTGACCTAAAGCTAAGTGGGGACCAAAGATGATTGTCATCGAAGAAGCTCAGAATCTCTCAACTCTTCCTCTTGATGACCTCCTTGGAAAACTCATCACACATGAAATGGATCTTGGTGAAGAAGATGGAGAGCACCCATCCAACTCCAAGAATTTGGCATTAAGATCAAGAAAGGATGAATTAACATCAGACGAGGAAAATAATGATGATGATGATGAAGAATATACAATTGCCATGATCTCTAAGGGTCTCGCGAGAATTCTCAAGTTAAAGAAACAATCTGCTAACAATAGTATCCACAAACATCAAAACCCTGAGGTAAGTTTTCTAACTCTAACAAGAAAACTAGAGTGTTGACTTGTTTTGAATGTGGTGAAACAGATCATCTTGTGAAGGATTGTCCACAAAAGAAGAGGACCAACTTCAAGAAAAATGATCAAAAGAAGAAAGCTATGGTAGCTTCATGGAGTGATTCAAAATCATCAAATGAATCAGAAGACGAAAAAGAACAAGCAAACTTGTGTCTCATGGCCGATCATGAAGAAGATTCAAATCTATATGTTGACAATGTGGTAAGTACAATTATGTCTCAGCCTGAATCTGACCTGAAACAATTCCTTAAAGATATTATCATATGTGACAAGGAACATAGATTAAGGATAAATTCTTTAAAAGAAAAGCTACTTGAACAAGAAAACCAACTAAGTGAGATGTCTTTGGAGATTGAAAATGTTAACACAGAAAAAGTGGACCTTGATGACAATATCAAGGCCTTGGAATCAAAAAATATGATTCTCAAGGACAACCTTCCTCTCTTCATCGAAACTATATCGATCTAGAGAAAGAGAAAGTTGATCTAACTTTGACGTGTAAAGACCAGAAGGCTTCACTTGTTAAGTTTACTCGTTCAAAAGCTAATCTTGATAGAATGATGGGTGAACAACAGTCCTCCCTTAACAAAAATGGTGTAGTTTATCATAGGAGTTTTCCTAGAAAACCTACTACCACTTTTGTCAAAGCCAAAGGAAGTATTCATATGCCTACTTGCTTTTACTGTTGTAAAAAGGGTCATGTTAAATCTACATGTCCATATAGAATAAATGATCCTTATATTATTAAAAACACCTATCCTTTATGTTTAAGGAAACAGGTCAAACAAATCTGGCTTCCTATACGTACTAGACCACCAAGCATGATCGAACTTGAATATGAACAAAAAATGCCATTTGGTCGACCGGGAAAGGTTGATGTTTGTTGTTTTGCAGGATATCACCAAGGTAAAGGAGCATTGAAAACTCCACCTTGTTTATAATGTTTTACCGGTGTTGATGATGGAAGATTTAACACAAATGTAGTAGTTTGATACACTAACAATGTATTGATTATATTCTCTAGATGCTTGGTTGGATTGAATTCTGTGCAGGAATTATCAAAGATGTCAAGGGCCTTGATATAGAGATCAAGGGCCTTGAAATATAACTCAAGGACAAAAAGAAGAGTGTTACAAAGGGACGATCTCAAAGGTCTTCAAGTTATATAGTAGCACGAAATAAGGATTCAAAATAAAAAGAAGAGTTTCCAGGAACGATTTGCTCAACAGAAATATTTCAGGGAAGACCTTTTTCATCCGAAGATTAGAGAATCTTTTCAGAAGATTTTTTAAAAACAAAAAGCGTCAAGATTTTTTCTCGTTCGATCCAACAGAAAACGAGAAGATCAAGGAGCTAAGGATTTGACATGTTCTCAGGAGTTGAAGATTTGCAACGTCTACCTTATCTCGAAACAAGAAGCGATCTTCATGGAGTAGAAGATTCATCTTCAAAACGGTCATCTCTCCAAGGGCTAGAAGACCTCTCCATAGAAGAGTTTAAATGAAGGAGAAAGACAACAAGCTTACACGGCAATATTCTTAAGTCTTCAAGCAACTCAAACATCTTCATTCGATTCATTGTTTTTCTTTCTCTCCTTCTGAAAAGCTTTATCCCCTTAGAGAGAGATAAAACACAAGAGCTCCATTGGAAGATCTTGTAAGAGCCTTAGTCTTCGAGATACCCCGCACATGTGCTTCAGTTTGAGACGCAGCTGACTTTCTTCCTTGGAGCTGTAGTGGGCCGCCCATGCGCCCCTGGTTGGCCGCCCCTGCGGTTCTGTGAGCCGCCCCAGCGGCCAGGCTAGCCGCCCTTGCGATTTATGGTGGGCTGCAGTCGTCTTCTTTGACCCGAGCTTTGCCTTTTGACCCTCCTTCCTTTATAAGCTTCTCCTTCTTTCCTTCTGATGAGGGTTAGGTATCTTCAGCCCCATCTCTCTCTCCCTACATACTTCATCTTCTCCACTCTTCTTCCTTGGATCATCTTCATCTTCCTTTAGTTTGGTTGAGTTTATGGGAGATCCTTGATGGCTTTGCTTTCTGTTGTTGTTGGTTGTTGTTGTTGTGCTTGTTGATAGCCAGCCTTGAGGTGTTGATGGAGCTCTGCCCTTACTTAGGTTCAGCTTGCTGAGATCGCTCTCCTTCTTCCCTTTCTTTCTTCCTTCCTATGTTATTTCCTTTCTCCTTAGCTTAGGATCCACAAGATTGATCTTGTGGCAGCCTTGATTGGCCATTTCTAATGTATATATGTATGTATATGTGTGTGTATGGATGTTGCTGAAAGAGGAGTGAAGAGATCGATTGAAGAAGCAAGGAGGAGCTGAGGGTGTGTCTCTGCACACCAGCCGCCCCTGCGCCACCTCTGGACCGCCCCTACGCCATCCTCTAGCCGCCCTTGTGGCCACCGGCACCAGGTGTATGTTGCTTCTAGGCCTTCCTTAGGGTGCCTTTGGTCCCTCCTTTCCTAGTGTGAGTGTATAGGATCATGCTAGAGGTGTGAGGTTGTTTTTGGTTGAGGTTATGATCGGTTTATGCCTTGTACGGATTTAAGGACTTAGGTTGATGTTGGTTAAGGTTTTGTAGTTGAGTTTGATCCCTATGGATCCCTTGGGTCTAGGTGTGACCCCTTTGATATATCTTTATGCCTTGTTATTGGGAAGTGCCCCTCTCTCAAGATTGGAGGTTGGTTCTGTTTGATCGTGTTTGAGATGTGTACGAGGTTGAGGTAAGTCCGTAGGACTTACTTGACTGTCATCCTTATATTGGGTGTTTGCATGAGTGGTGTATGCTTTGTATGTTTGTTATGATATCATGAGATGTCGTCTATACCGACCTATGTTTTATTGATTGCCCCATATGCGTGGTTGTGATAACCTTTCCCTTTCATCCCACTGTGGAATCCGGGAGGTTCTCTAATGTCATGCCAGACTGACTTTACAGGAAGGGCACAATCGACTCCCATAGGGTACATGGATTGTGTGACCGATACTTGTGCAGTTGGCTAGCAGGCTCAGAGGCAAGGATGTATCGGTCCTCGTGTCATATAGTTTTATATATACTTATATATACGATTTGAGTGAATGACCATTATATAAAGATGATAAAATGGGTAAATGTGTGATAGCATGCTGATGTGTTTATCCTTCTTGATTGTGTATGTGCTTAATCATTACCTTATATATGTATGGTTAGCTAACGGTTTCATACCGTGTTGTAGATGTTGGCAGGTTAGGCGCTGCTGAGTGATCTGGCTGGGTGACTGGCCGAGGACTCTCGTACATTAGGTGGTTGGTTTGTGTTTGTTGTGTTTCCCTCCTGTGTGAGGATGATCTTTGTACCTCATGTGTGAGGATGTTGTTTTATATACTCGGCTATGTTGTTCTTTACCTTGGTTGTACAGTTTATATTATTTTATGTATTTGTTTTATATATGTCAGTGCCATGTTGTAAGGTCCAGTGAGCTTGTTGTTAGGCTAGGGTTAGGATCCATTGTGAGATCCTAGCTCAATGTGGCATCACGAGTCCCGCGGATTCGAGGTGTTATAGAGTTTGTATCAGAGCCCAGGTTGACAATAATGGCACTTGCTACATGCAATATGGTTTGATAGGTAAAATAAACAGAAGCCGAAAGGGATTTGACGTTTTAAAACGTTCTTGGTTTTAAATGTGGTTTTGGGTTAGAATGTACGAGAAGTCGTCACGTCTTCCGTGGATCTCTGCAGCGTAGATATGTATATATATATGTGTGTATTATGGATTATGTGGATGTAGTATATACATATATATCGATACATATGACATATATATAGCCTTTTAAGCTTAGATGTGTATATCCTACAGATGGCTAAGACTAGAGCTGTATATCTAGTGGGACGAGGTAGGGGTACACCCCCTCTTCCTCTAGTAACGTCAAGTCACGGACCAGTTTCCGCTGTTGTTTTGCCTATAGTGGAGAACGAGTTTGAAGAGGCTGATCATGTCTCCATGAGCAGATATGAGATTCAAGAATATATGAAACAAGTATATGAGGTTGTGATAGCGGGTAGACCTACATCGGATATACCAACGTCGGTAAGATCAACTGAAGCTTCCAGATCAGAGAAGAAGCAATGGACTGGATCAGTTAGTGGAGAAGCAAAGATGATGAATGATGAACCAAGTCAAATGTCAAGACAATCAAGTGGTCCTTTGGCCATGAAGGCGGCTGGCAAGGAACTACAATGTTTTAATTGCGTGAAGTTTGGACACCAGCGAGTTGTGTGCCCAAAGACGCCCATACTATGCTTTACATGTGGTAAAGCAGGGCATAGAGCGAAGTTTGTCGACAGGGCAAGGCGTTGCCTTTACCCGTTTCTTCCCGGAGTAAGATTATTAGAGGTGGACGATGAAGATCGAGATACCATTTAGCTGCACAGGGTGCAAGGATGGGACGATTATGCTTCAACTGTGGTTATCCAAATCATTTGCGTTCTGAGTGCCCTTTGGCACCAATAGCTTGCTTCACTTGTGGTGAACTAGGCCATCTGGCCCCTTTCTGTCAGCAAGGTAGTGTTTCTTCTCAACAAGACCTTCCTCTTTCCGGTGCAGAAAGAGTGGAAGTGGAGGCTATGGCAATGACCTCAGTGATACCTGAGGAGCATGGATCCGAGACTGAATGATGATATGCAGTGGAGCTTCTAGTGTTAGTTGTACAGGTACCATTCTTGTTAATGGTTTACCTAATGGGGTTTTGTTTGTTGTGAGTGCTATGCACTTCTTGTCTTTCGATGCATGCGTTAATAGTGGACTGTGGAAATAGTAAGAGGTAGACTTTCGTTTACAAGATTACCAGTTAGGGGTCTGAGGTACCCGGGAGATATGTGATTGTCCCATTCATTCAGGGACCTGTGTATGGTTTAGAGACTTCTTTGTCATGCCTTAGGTGCATGAGGAGGTCATTATGTGTATGGTGCAGACGAATAGATATCATGTCATGTTAGATATCAGTTGGAAGGTTGTTATAGTTTCTATTGAGATCGATTAGATAGAAGTCATCCGAGGTTACGACCTTCGAGGAGTCGAGTTTGTCATTAGTGTTGTATGAGCAGCGAGGGTGATAACACAAGAAGGCAACACTGTCTAGTGTTATGCCATGAAGGAGAAAGATAGTTCCACGTTGGAGGATATTCCAGTTGTTCATGGGTTTATAGACGTATTATTGAATCGTCTGATTTGCCGCTTCAGCAAAGTGTGGATTTGAATGTCGAGTTGAAGTATGATATGAGACTGATTGGGAAGGCCCATACTATATGGTGCTTGTTGAGATATTGTTACTGACAACTTGAAGATTTGACTGAGACGGGCTTCTTTTGCCCTAGTGTGTTCCATGTTCCGTATTGACGACCTGATGAGTTAGCTTCAAGAAGCAATTGTGTTTTCAAGATTCCCTTGCGCTCAAGATATCACCAATTGAGGGTGAGATAGCAGGATGTTCATAGGATAGCCTTTCGTACCCGTTATGGATACTATGAGTTGTAGTGATGCCATTTGGGCTGATGGATGCCTTAACAGGTCTTCAAAGAGTTAATGAATAGCATCTTTATCAATTCCTTGATCTTATTGTGATGATCTTCATTGATGACATATTGGTATACTCTCATAGCAGAGAACATCAGACCGATCGTCTGAGGACCGTTATGCAGATTTCGAGAGATAGAAGGCTGTATGCTACGCCCTCTAAATGTGAGTTGAGATGCCAGTGGTAGGCTTCTTAGGTCATGTTGTCTCCGCCAGTGGGATCGTGGTTGATCTGGCGAGGATTAATTATGTTGTAACATGGAAGATACTAATATTAAGGAATGCATAGTTTTCTCGGCTCAGCCGATTACTACCAATGCTTTGAGGAAGGGTTTTGTGAATGTGAATCTATTTACGGGTTTTCTAAGGAAGACCACCAGAATTGCGTTGTCAAGCAGTATACTAGAGCTTTGAAGAATTGAAGAGGCACTTGGCCTTTGCTACCATTCTGTCATAGTCAGAAGATTATGGGGATCCCGTGATTTACGGTGATACATCCCAGCTAAGTTTGAGACGTGTGTTAAGATAGAGGAGTAGAGTTATTGATATGTGTGTCTACAACTGAAGACGTATGAGGATAACTACCTGACTCGTGATCTAGAGTTAGCAATGGGACTTCAAGCTTTGAAGATTTGAAGATAGTACCTATATGATATTTCATGTCAGGTTTCCACAGACCATAGGAGTCTGAAGTACATTTTTACACCGTGGGAGTTTAATAACCACCAGTGTTAAGGGCTCAAGTTGATCAAGACTTTAACCTAGAGATTCTATATCATTCAGAGAAGTTGAACTTTGTCGCCGACAACTTGAAAAGAAAGAGGTCTCACGAGAAGACAATTAAAAGGCTGACAGTTCAGCCTCTGCTTTGAAGAGATCTAGCTTAGCTAGAGTTGGACAATCAGTTCCTTGATGAGGATACCCAACTATGCCTTAGAGGTTCTACTTGGTCTATTGGATGAGGTCCAACAGAAGCAGGGGACCTGTCCGACCTTGTTGAAGATGGAAGAGAAGATGTCTCGTAATGAGGCACCATCCATTAGAGCAGATGGAATGATGAAGCGTCATGACCGCTTTTGTGTACCTGCTGATGCAGAGTGAAGACAGAGAATCTTAGAGTACCCTCATTGTACACCTTACTCGGTACATCCAGGTACGAGTAAGATGTACCACGAGGTGAGACGATTATATTGATGGAGAAGATTGAAACTGATGTAATTATATTTGTGATACTGTGTGAGACCTGTCAGCAGGTCCAAATAGAGCATTACCGACCTAGGAATGAGCTTCATCTACTACCAGAGCAATATTGGAAATGGGAGGACATCTCTATGGACTTTGTGACGGGATTGAGACTAGTAAGAGTTTTTTATGTTATCTGGATTTTTGGTGACAGATTAATGAAGTCGGCACGTTGTTCGTTTCTATAAGAGAGACGTGGCCAATGAATGGGTTGGTAGAGGAGTACACTAGGTAGATAGTGGGACTCCATGGTGTACCGAGGACGACCGTCTCTGATTGTGATGAACGGTTTACCTCCAGATTTTGGCAACAGATTCGGATTGTTTTGGGGACGAGTCTACATTTCCCGCCTGTGTTTCACCCCCAGACAGATGGTCAGTCATCGAGGACCATCTAGACCCTTGAGGATCTATTATGAGTTGTAAGTTGGATTGGAAGCATGGACGGTTAGATTACCTCCCATTAATGAGTTTATCATATAACAATGATTGACATGCATCTTTTGGAATGGCCGTTATGAGGCATTATACAGACACAAATGCCGTATATATTTATGCTAGAAGTGACCTAGCAGTATTAGTGGAATAACCTTGATCAGATTCAGGATTTTATAGTTCAAGTAATGCAAGTTAGAAGAAGAATGTTGGTTGTACAGAGTCGCCAGATATCATATGCGGACAACGGGCGTGGACCTCTAAGGTTCAAGTGAGAGTTCATATTAGGCCGAGAGTATCTCCGCTGTGAAATGTCAGGTGTGTTGGCTTAGCAGGGAAACTGAGCTTCCAATATGTCGTTTACTTGAGATCTTGACCAAAATTGTGAAGACAACATGATGTTTAGCTTTGCCTATAAGGATTTGAGGGTGTTCACCTAGTATTTCATGTATCTCGATTGAGGGAGTATATACCGGGTTTGAGACACCTTGTGAGTTATGATGATCTAGTGGTTAATCCGAACCACCTCTTTGTTGAGCATTTGATTACATTCCTGAGATGAGATATGAGACGCTTGCATTCGAAAGACATTCCTATATTGAGGACATAGTGGTCGAAATGAGGACCTGAAGAGGCCATGTGAGAGACTGAGGATTGTATCCTGAAGAACTATCCACAATTTATGTTGGGACAGATTCATCTGTGGGTGCACGAGTAGACCTTAGTGCTATCTTGATGAATGTTGTGCTTATGTGCTTATATGCCTTGATGTGTTTATGCCATGCTAGCTATGATGTGATGTATGATCTTAGTAGCTCTTGATGTGCTAGTGTGATGTATGTCATAGCTAGAGATGATTATTTCCTCCATGCTATCTGAGAATGTTTTATATTTATAGATGGAGATGGTTCTTTCCTCCATGCTATTTGAGTGTGTTTAGGATATAGCTGGAGATGGTTCTTTCATCCATTCTACTTTGATGGACATAGTTTCAGTGGAGATGTTATTCCTCCATGCGTGGTATACGATTATGGTTTGGCTAGAGACGTATTTCCTCTATGCATGTGATATGTTTTGGCTAGAGATGTTCTTCCTCTATGCCTTGTGATGTGGTATGGCGAGAGACGTGATTCCTCTACGCCATTGGGTAGCGTTATGGAATAGTTTTCTAGAGTTGATGATTCCTCCATGTTGATATTTCAGGTTATAGATTGTTATAGGTTATGATCTTTTTAGCGGAGATGTGATTCCTCCGATAAAAAGAGTGAGAGTTATACCTCGGCTTATGGTCCGAGAAACTTTGGGATTTTGCAAGTTTCGAGACGAAACTTGTTTTTAGGGGGGTGAGATGTAAGAGCCTTAGTCTTCGAGAGATCCCGCACCTGTGCTTCAGCTGAGACGCAACTGCCTTTCTTCCTTGGAGCTGTAGTGGGCCGCCCCTGTGCCCTTGGCTGGCCGCCCTTGCGGTTCTGTGAGCTACCCCAACGGCCAGGCCAGCCGCCCCTGTGGTTTATGGTGGGCTGCCGCCGTCTTCTTTGACCCGAGCTTTGCTTTTTGACCCTCCTTCCTTTATAAGCTTCTCCTTATTTCCTTCTGATGAGGGTTAGGTATCTTCAGCCCCATCTCTCTCTCTCCCTACGTACTTCATCTTCTCCTCTCTTCATCCTTGGATCATCTTGATCTTCCTTGAGTTTGGTTGGGTTTATGGGAGATCCATGATGGCTTTGCTTGCTGTTGTTGGTTGTTGTGCTTGTTGATAGCCATCCTTGAGGTGTTGATGGATCTCTGCCCTTACTTAGGTTCAACTTGGTGAGATCTCTCTCCTACTTCCCTTTCTTTCTTCCTTCCTATGCTCTTTCCTTTCTCCTTAGCTTAGGATCCACAAGATTGATCTTGTAGCAGCCTTGATTGGCTTTTTCTGATGTATATATCTATGTATATGTGTGTGTGTGGATGTTGCTGAAAGGGGAGTGAAGAGATCGATTGAAGAAGCAAGGAGGAGCTGAGGGTGTGCCTCTACACACCAGCCGCCCCTGCGCCACCTCTGGACCGCCCCAACGCTAGAAGTGAGTCGCCCCTGCGCCATCCCCTAGACGCCTCTACGGCAACCTGCACCAGCTTGGTGTTGCACTTGGTTCTGCAGGTGTGTGTTGCTTCTAGTCCTTCCTTAGGGTGCCTTTGTTCCCTCCTTTCCTAGTGTGAGTGTATATGACCATGCTAGAGGTGTGAGGTTGTTTTTTGTCGAGGTTATGATTGGTTTATGTCTTGTACGGCTTTAAGGACTTTTGTTGATGTTGGTTAAATTTTTGAGGTTGAGTTTGATCCCTATGGATCCCTTGGGTCTAGGTGTGACCCCTTTGATGAATAGATGTTGATATATCTTTATGCCTTGTTATTGGACACTGCCCCTCTCTCAGGATTGGAGGTTGGTTTTGGTTGATCGTGTTTGAGTTGTGTACTTGGTTGAGGTAAGTCCGTAGGACTTACTTTGCGTTCATCCTTATATTGGGTGTTTGCATGAGTGGTGTATGCTTTGTATGTTTGCTATGATAGCATGAGATGTCGTCAATACCGACCTATGTTTTATTGATTGCCCCGTATGCATGGTTGTGATAACCTTTCCCTTTCATCCTGCCGTGGAGTCCGGGAGGTTCTCTGATGTCAGGCTGGATTGACTTTACAGGAAGGGCACAATCCACTCCCATAGGGTACACTGATTGTGTGACCGATACTTGTGCAGCTGGCTAGCAGGCTCAAAGGCGAGGATGTATCGTCCTCGTGTCACATAGTTTCATATATACTTATATATACCATTTGAGTGAATGACCATTATATAAAGATGATAAAATGGGTAAATGTGTGATAACATGCTGATGTATTTATCCTTCCTAATTGTGTATGTCCTTATGAATTACCTTATATATGTATGGTTAGCTAACGTTGTCATATCGTGTTGTAGATGTTGGCAGGTTAGGCGTTGCTGAGTGATCTGGCAGGGTGACAGGCCGAGTACTCTCGTACATTAGGTGGTTGGTTTGGGTTTGTTGTGTTTCACTCCTGCGTGAGGATGATCTTTGTACCTCCAGTGTGAGGATGTTGTTTTATATACTCGGCTATGTTGTTTTTTACCTTTGGTTGTAAAGTTTATACTGTTTTATGTATTTGCTTTATATCTGTCAGTGTCATGTTGTAAGGTCCAGTGAACTTGTTGTCTAGTTAGGGTCAGGATCCATTGTGAGATCCTAGCCCAATGTGGCATCCCGAGTCCCGCGGATTCGGGGTGTTACAGATCTCAAAAGTGTTATACTAGAGTGTGCGTTACTCTGCGAAGTAACTAGGCTATTATAGCTAGGTTAAGAGTTGGAGCTAGATCGTAGTGTTGCCCATATTGAGAGAAGAAGGGGATTTCTTCTATTTTGTATCTAAGACCCTTTGAAGTTGATAATAGATAGTTAGATCCTAAGGCCATACCCTGGGACAGAGAGTAGGCTATTTAGAGCCAAACTTCGTAAACATATTCTCGTGTCAATCTTTTACATTCCGCACTATATCTCGCTATTGTGACTAACTTTATTTTGTAGGAGCACGAAGTCAAGGCCCTTGAAAGTTGTTTCAAAGCCCTTGAAATCAAAGTTTCACAAAGAGCACAGATCGACATCGAGGCCCTTGAAAGTAGTTTCAAGGCCTTGAGAATTGGTTTGTGACAAGTTTCCGTACTCATTCAACCCCCCATCCCTTCTAGAGTATCTTTTAACTTATTTATTTCACCTACCGGTTCTTCAATTGGTATCAGAGCTAGACTCACGTTTATTGATTTAACCATCAGTGAGACTAATCATGAATCTTGTAGGTGATGGTGGAATTGCTCAAGGAAAATCCTCATCTCGACCACCACTCTTCTGTGGCAACAACTTTGCTCATTGGAGAGCACTCATGCTTATGTTCATTATTGACCAGGACATGGAGCTTTGGAGCATCAATCAAAATGGACCTAAAGTTCCAATGACAATGGTTGAAGATGTCGAAGTCCCAAAGAAGGAAGCTAACTTCAAACAGGCTGACCTGGACATTATGTCAAAGAATTACAAAGCAATGAACCTACTATATTGTGGATTAGATGCAAATGAATTCAACCGCATCTCATCATGCAAGAGTGCAAAAGAAATATGGGACAAGCTTGTGGTCACATATGAAGGAACAAGTCAAGTCAGGGAAACAAAGATTAGCATCTTCCTCAGACAATATGAGCTATTCAAGATGAATCCAAACGAAACAGCCAAAGAAATGTTCACCAGATTCACTGAGATCGTGAACAACTTGGACTCACTAGGAAAGATCTTCACAAATGAAGAGAAAGTTAGGAAGGTTCTAAGGAGCCTACCTAAAGCTAAGTGGGGACCAAAGATGACTGTTATTAAAGAAGCTCAAAATCTCACAACCATTCCTCTTGATGACCTCCTTGGAAAATCATCACACATGAAATGGTTCTTGGTGAAGAAGATGGAGAGCTCCCATCCAACTCCAAGAATTTGACATTAAAATCAAGAAGAGATAAAGTACCTTATTGCGAAGAGGATATTGATGACGATGATGAAGAAGATGAAATTACCATGATCTCTAAGGGTCTCGCATGAATTCTCAGATAAAGAAACAATATGCTAATAGAGAATATCCACGAGCATCAAAACCCCGAGGTAGTTTTCTAACTCTAATAAGAAAACGAGAGTACTGACTTGTTTTGAATGTGGTGAAACAGATCATCTGGTGAAGGATTGTCCACATAATAAGAGGACAAATTTCAAGAAAATTGATAGAAAGAAGAAAGCTATGGTTGCTTCTTCGAGCGATTCAGAATCATCAAATGAATCAGAAGACGAGAAAGAACAAGCAAACTTGTGTCTAATGGCCGATCATGAAGAAGATTCAAGTTTGTATGTTGACAATGTGGTAAGTACAATCATGTCTCAACCTAAATCTGACCTGAAATAATTCCTTACAGATATTATCATATGTGATAAGGAACATAGAATAAGGATAAATTATTTAAAAGAAAAGCTACTTGAACAAGAAAAACAACTAAGTGAAATGTCTCTGGAGATTGTAAATCTTAACACAGAAAAGGTAGACCTTGATGACAATATCAAGGCCTTGGAATCAGAGAACCTGATTCTCAATGACAACCTCTCCTCTCTTCATCGAAACTATATCGATCTAGAGAAAGAGAAAGTTGATCTAACTTTGACGTGTCAAGACCAAAAGGCTGCACTTGTTAAGTTTACTCGTTCAAAAGCTAATCTTGAGAGAAAGATGTGTGAACAACAGTCCTCCCTTAACAAAAATGGTATAGGTTATCATAGGTGGTTTCCTAGAAAATCTCCCACCACTTTTGTCAAGGCCAAAGGAAGTATTCATATGTCTACTTGCTTCTACTGTTGTAAAAAAGGTCATGTTAATTCTACATGTCCTTATAGATGAAATGATCCTTATATCATTAGAAATACCTATCCTTTATGTTTAAGGAAAACATGTCAAACAAATCTGGGTTCCTAAAGGTACTAGACCACCAAACATGATCGAACCTGAATATGGACCAAAATATGCCATTTGCTCGATCCGGAAAGGTTGACATTATTGGCATTGGTCGAATTTGCTGTAATTCTCATATTTAAAGAAGCAATCATCTGGAACCATTACTCTTGGTGATAAAGATAAGTGTCACATTATTGGCATTGGTAAAATTTGCTATAATTCATCTAACTTTATTGATGATGTTTATTTGGTTGATTGGTTAAAATATAATCTGCTAAGTATTTATCATATATGTGATAAAGGCAATAAAGTCATGTTTGATTCAGTTAAATAGGAGGTTCAAGACAAAAAGACGGGTGAAGTGGTGCTTACGGCTCCTAGATGTAATAATGTTTATTCCATGAGTACTAACCATGTTTCAGGAACTAAGCTAAAATGTCTAAAGGCCTTGACTGATGATCCAAGGCTTTGGCATAGAATACTTGGTCACGTAAGCATGCACACCATGCAGAAGCTTCTTATAAAAGATTTGGTACGTGGTTTGCCAAACCTAAATTTCAAGGTTAATGATCAATGTAAGGCTTTCACACAAGGTAAACAAACAAGAGGTTCATTCAAACCTAAGAAAACTGTAATTTCTTCTCGACCCATTGAACTCTTACACATGGATCAATGTGGACCTACACGTGTCAAATCTCCCAGAAGCAAGCAGTACATCCTTGTTATAGTAGATGATTTCTCTCGTTTCACATGGATTTCTTTTCTACTAGAAAAATCTGAAGCTTTATTTGAGTTTTCAAAATTATGTAAGGAGTTACAAACTTTGAAAAACCTACCAATTGTTTCAATAAGAAGTGATCATGGTAGAGAATTTGATCAACTAAAGTTTGATTTGTTTTGTGCAAAATATGGCATTTCACATAATTTTTCAAGTCCTAGAACTCCTCAACAAAACGGAGTTGTGGAACGTAAGAACCGCACTCTTGAGGATATGTCTAGGACAATGCTTTTAGAAAATAATTTGCCAAAAAGTTTTTTGGTTGAAGCAATAAACACTGCAAATTATATTTTGAATAGATGTTTAATTCACCCTTTCTTGAAAAAGACTTCTTATGAACTGTTTAAAGGAAGGAAACCAAACATTTCATATTTCAAACCGTTTGGATGTACTTGTTTTGTTCATAACAATGGCAAATATAATCTTGTGAAATTTGATGCACCTAGTGATGAAGCAATATTCATTGGATATGCTTCAAATAGCAAAACTTATAGAGTATATAACAAACGTACCAAAATTGTTGAAGAAATCATTCAAATTATTTTTTATAAAAGCAATGATGGTACTTTGAGTAAAAGTTTTGCAGATCTAAATCTGCATCAACGAGAAGATCATAATTCGGATGAAGAGGAAGATACTAAAGATCGAGAAAAGAATGTTGGAAAAGATTCAAGATACCGTAGAAAATCCTCAAGACCTTGAAACACACCTTCAAGACCTTGAAACAGAAAACTGTGATAACAGAACTCTGCTTCAAGGGCTTGAAACCCAACTTCAAGGCCTTGAGATTGGATCAACAGGTAATATACCAACGGTACCTTAATCTAGACAAACATATCAAGCTCAACCTTCGGGATCTGCTCCATCTGTCAAAAGAAGAAAAGTTAAACACTCCTCATATCATCCACAAGAGAATGCAATCTCAGATCCAAATGCTGGAGTTCAAACTAGATCTAAAGTGAACAATCTATTTGCCTTCTCCGCTTTTGTATCCCTTGTCGAGCCAAAGAATTACGTTCAAGCTCTTCAAGAACGTAATTGGATCATTGCCATGCAAAATGAATTGAATGAATTCGAGAGAAACAAGGTATGTACTCTTACTTCAAGACCAAAACATCAATCAGTTATTGGTACGAAATGGGTCTTTCGAAACAAATTGGATGAAAGTGGCAAAGTCATACGAAATAAAGCACGACTAGTAGCACAAGGCTATAACCAAGAAGAAGGTATAGATTATGAGGAGACTTTTGCTCCAGTTATCTGGTTAGAAGCTATACGTATGCTACTTGCATTTGCATCTTTTATGAGCATAAAACATTTTCAAATGGATGTAAAATGTGCTTTTCTAAACGGCTTCTTAGATAAAGAAGTCTACATTGCTCAACCTCCAAGTTTCACAAGCAAAGAGAGGAATTTTTCTCAATCAAAGCAAGTATATTAAATACTTGCTTAAGAAGTACAAAATGGATCAATCTAAGGTAACAAAGACTACTATGAGTTCAACAATTTCGCTAGATCATGACAAGAATGGAAAAAGTGTAGTTCAAAAGGAGTATCGAGGTATGATCGGTTCATTGTTGTATCTCACTACTAGTCGTCGTGACATTATGTTTAGCGTGTGCATGTGTGCAAGATTTCAAGTTGATCCTAAAGAGTCACACTTGATAGCTGTGAAAAGGATTTTTCGGTATCTCATTGGCACTAAGGATCTAGGGTTATGGTACCCACATCAAAGCTCGTTCCATCTTCTTGGCTACTCAGATGCAGACTTTGCACATTATAAGGTCGACAAAAAAAGTACTTCTGGTCTGACGCTATCCCGCTGATACTGCTAGGCTCATCCCAGCATAAAGGTGTACGACACCTACGTCCATCCAGTGCCTCATAAGGAGTCATCCCAATAGATGCATGTCAGTTGTTGTTGTATGAGAACTCAACAAGTGGGAGGTAATCAGACCATCCATGTCCCCAATCCAACACACAAGCTCGCAGCATATCCTCCAAATTCTGGATGGTCCTCTCTGACTGTCCGTCTGTTTGGGGGTGAAACGCAGTCGTGAAGTGTAGACTCATCCCCAAAGTAGTCTGAATCTGCTGCCAAAACCTCGAGGTGGATCGTCCATCTCGATCAGAGACAATCGTCCTCGGTACACCATGGAGCCTCACTATGTGCCTAGTGTACTCCCCAGCCAAGCTACTTACTGGCCACGTCTCTTTGATAGGGATGGAACATGCCGTCTTTGTCAGTCTATCAACAACAACCCATATGGCATCAAAACTCCTACTGGGTCTCAAACCAGTAAAAAAATCCATGGAGACGTCCTCCCACTTTTTACTGCGACACTAGCAGTGGATGGAGCTCATCTCTACGTCTACAATGCTCTATCTTGACCTGCTGACAGGTCGCACACTGAGCCACAAATCTGGCTACATCGGGCTTCAACCCTCCCCACCAATATGAACGTCTCACATCATGGTACATCTTACTTGTACCTGGATGTACAGAGTAAGGTGTACAATGAGCCTCCTGTAAGATCCTTTGTCTTAACTCTCCATCAGCAAGAACACAAATGCGATCATGTCGCTTCATCAGTCCATCAGCTCCAATGGAAGACTGTGGTGCCACTTCACGAGACATCTTCTCTCTGATCCTCATCAAGGTCGGGCAGGTCCTCTACTTCTCTTGGATCTCATCTAACATACTAGGTAAAACCTCTAAAGCATACAATTGGGCATCCTCATCAGGAAACTAGATGTCCATCTCTATCCAAGCTAGATCCCTCTGAATGTGAGGCTGTACAGTCAATCTCGAAATCGCCTTCTCTCGAGACGTCTTCCTGCTCAAGGCGTCAACGACCATGTTCGCCTTTCCAGGATGATACAAAATCTCAAGGTCAAAGTCCTTGATCAACTCAAGCCATCGACGCAAACGATTGTTCAACTCCCGCTGCGTAAAAATATACTTCAGACTCTTATGGTTTGTGAAGATCTAACATGTAGCACCATACAGGTAATGTCTCCAGATCTTCAAAGCATGAACTACCGCTGCCAACTCCAGATCATGAGTTGGGTAGTTCTCCTCATACGTCTTTAGCTGTCTAGACGCATAAGCAATCACTCTACCTCTCTGCATCAACACACGTCCCAAGCCTAGCTTGGATGCATCACTGTATACCACAAAATCATCTGAACCCTCTAGCTGTGACAGGACAAGAGTAGAAGTCAAACGCCTCTTCAACTCCTCAAAGCTCTGAGCACACTGGTCGGTCCATGCAAACCGAGTAGGCTTCCTCAGAAGACTCATAAGTGGACGGGCAATCACAGAAAACCGGGTAGTCACCAGCTAGGCCAAGAAAGCTACGCACTTCCTTGACGATTGTTGGTGTCGTCCATGTAGCAACATACTCGATCTTCACCGGGTCAACCATAAACCCATTGGCGGAGACAATGCGTCCAAGGAAAGAAACCTCAAACATCCAAAACTCACACTTAGAGAGCTTAGCATACAGCTCTCTATCCCTCAAAATCTGCAAAACCGTCCTCAAATGACCGGCATGCTCCTCTCTACTACGAGAGTATACCAAAATATCATCAATAAAGGCCACCAAAATCTGATCAAGGAAGTCGATGAATATACTGTTCATCAACTCCATAAAGACTGTTGGGGCATTCGTCAGCCCGAATGACATCACCACAAACTCGTAGTGTCCATAACGGGTACGAAATGCCGTCCTGTGTACATCCTGCTCTCTCACTCTCAGCTGGTGATATCCTCAGCGCAAATCAATCCGGGAGAAAATTGTAGCTCCCTGAAGCTGATCAAGTAGATCATCAATACAAGGCAATAGATACATGTTCTTGATGGTCACCTTGTTCAGCTCTCTGTAATCTATGCATAACCTCAAAGATCTGTCTTTCTTCCGCACGAAGAGGACAGGTGCACCCCATGGTGAAACGCAAGACCTATGAAGCCCTTCTCAGCCAACTGCTTGAGTTGCTTCTTCAGCTCCAACATCTCGACAGGTGCCATACGGTATGGTGCCAGGCTTTAACTCTATGCTGAAGTTCAGACTCCGTTGAGGCGTCAAACTCGACGGCTCAGCAAATACATCTGTAAACTCGTAGACCACTAGAATATCCTCCAGACCTGGACTCTCTCCCTCCTTCATGACGTAGCACCAGAAGGCATCACAACCCTGTGCAATCAATATAGCTGCTCGTACGGCACTAATAACCGAACCTGTCTTCCCAAGGTCCCAACCCTGGAAGACCTCAATCTGACCAACCTCGGTAGAGACTATAATAGTCCATCTACCAACATCCAAAACTGCATGGTGTCTACGCATCCAGTCCATACCTAATATGACTTCTTCATGCATCAATGGCATGACTAAGAAGTCAACAAGTAAAACACGAGTCCCTAAACGAAGGGGACAACTACGCGGGGTACCTCTGACCCGACTACCATCAAGTAACCCTATAGTAAAGGGTATACCCTCTATGGTATCTAAACTCAGATGCTCAACACATGTATGAGAAATAAATGAATACATAGCACCAGTATCAAACATAACTCTAACAGGTAAACCATGAAGCAGAATGGTACCTATAGTAGCCGGTGTAGGTGGATCCTCTACACTCCTCAACTCAAAAGCTCGCCCTCAGGCTCCTCTAGCATCAATGGTGCCAACATCTCTACCTCTACCTCTACTCGGTCCTGGAGCAGAACCCTGAGTAGATGGACACTTTGGGACCCTCTACTGTCCCTGTTTCTGTTGTTGAGGTGTCCTCTAACCACCTCCTGCTACACTGGCAGGGGAAGAACCCTGCTGAGATGCTACTCCACCCTGCCTATAGAAGGCAGCTCGATGTCCCTGTCTACCACAGGTAAAGCAAGTCACAACTGGTCTGGGACACGCTGACCTCAGATGACCAGGGTCACCACAGTTGTAACACTGACGTCCCTTATCTGTAGTATGTGCAGACGAGGGGTAACTCTGACGCCTCTGGTCTCATCTAGACCCAGATGCTCCTCCAACTCCACTGGTTTGCCTAGTGCGCTGCCTTTTCAGACCGTCCCGTGTGAGAAGCTCTCCTCTGACTGGCTCGCTCCCTCTCAAAAGCAAAAGCCCGGTCTTGGTAATCAGCTAGGGACTCACAATGGAATCCTTCCACGTATGAACGTGTGCTCTCTCTCAAAGGACGAGAGAACAAATACACATGCTGGTCCTCAGATGGTGCAGCTGGACCTAACAAAGCTAACTAGGTTTGGAAGCGGTGTTCGCCCCTAGAGGTGTGTGCAAATAAGCTTTAAATTTATGAAACTAGAATCAAGCAAGCGAACCCGCAGTGTACGGATCGACGTAGTTAAGCAAGAATTCCAGAGTATCGAACACAGGGATTTGGGTGGGAACAAATTCGATTTCAGGTTATCAAGCAATAAATATGAGAGTTTTGCAAATATTGGGAAAACAACAATCCTAAAGATCCGGGTATTCAGTTGTGGCAATAGATTCAAGATATACTAATGATGTAAAGACAGAGTAGAGGTATGCAAAGGTATACTAGTGTAAGATAATCGTACGGTTGAGGTTCCAAAAACCTTATGTAACTCACCTAAAGAATACCTCCTATACAGGTTGTTGAGGCTCAATATAGAGAGATTCTAAAGACAAGGATTAGCATCAAATACCCAAACCTATAATCTAAAGGTCAAGACTAACTTATCCGATTGAGGTTGTTGAGGCTCACAATCGGGGTAGAGGTTGTTGAGGCTTCACTACCACCTAGAAAAGACAAGTCTAAACTAAGCTAAAGCAAATCTTTAACTTTGGATTAAGGTAAAAGCAAGCTCGTAGCCTCAGGGAAATTACGGTTGGATCTTGAGATTCCACGGCCGTGGAACTCAAGAACAGCCCGTAATTTAGGGTTGTCGGCGACAATTCTCTAACTCTCAGGGTCTAATCTGTTTGCGATCGATCTATCATCATCTAGGCCACAACTATCAACCCTTCACCTTAGAATTGTTAAGGGTTTTTAGCCAATAACAGTCATTTGATATTAATTCAAGATTTAAAAGATAAAAGATGGAAACTTTCAAGAACTATCAATAATCTTCAAACGAATCTCAGAATCACAATCAAGAACAAGTGTTTATCAAAAGATTCAAATCGGAATAAACAATCACAATCTTAGGAAAGAAAGGAAACGGGATGTCAATCCGATCCTAATTCAAACCTAAGCAAGAAGAGAAATCTTCTTGCAAAATCCTCCAAGAACTTCGATCTTGCACAAACGCAAAGATCGCTAGCAACAATTCTTCAATTCCCAACTTTGATCTTCAATGAGATCTCCAAAATCACCTCCAAGAATGAGGGTTTGTGCGTTCCTAAGCTTGCGTTTTTGCCGCTAAACTTAGGGTTGAAAGGTCGTAAGTTAGGTAGCGAGATCCTCGAATCTTGCTTCATCCGTCCTTTTTATAATGCAGGGCAAAAATGTCGGCCCGGCCCGATCTTCAAGAGATCATGGCTTCGAAACGTGGCGAAAGGATTCGCCAAGATCACGGTCGTGGAAGATTCCACGACCGTAATTTTGAGGCGTGTAAACAAACACGGGTAACTTCCACGGCCGTAATATCCCCTGGAATGAACATCGAATTCTGACTCACAATCCACGGCCGTAATTTAGGGTAAAACCGTGATTCTTGCCTTCATTCGTGCATTCCTCAATCTAATACTCCAAATTGCTTCCAAAAGGTGTCCTTAATCTAGAGGTACATCAACTCAACTTCCCTTTGCTCGATTTCGTTCGGAAATAGCTCCAAATCACCTATAATCAACATAGAACTCGTGTAGACATCCATATCGACAGTATAGGCAACACTAGCTCATATATGCATAAAGCTTAATCAAAGACTATCAATATGAATCAAATACGTTTAGAAAACGTGCCTAGAATATCACAATATTTCATGCTAACAAGCGGCGGATGGCATCAATAATAGGCACATCTTCAAAGCCAGCCTCCACGAAATCCTACAACTTCTCCCTCCTCAATGAGGCAGGGCAGAACTGCTCTCTAATCATGTGCCTCATGTGGTCATAGTTGGTAGCTCTGGTCCGGATAGTCCTCCACCACTAGTGTGTGAGGTCACGGAATAGAAACTGGACTAGCTCTATCCGTCTGTCCTCAGGAAATCTGATAGACTCCAAAGTTGAGTCTACATGTCCAATCCACACCTCAATCTCCAACCCAATCTCTCCTGAGAAGTATGGCACTCCTTGGTGATGAAATGCCTTCAACCAGACATCTGGTTGAGGCCCTCTGGTATCCACTGGAACTCGAACTGGATCAGTAACACGTGCAGCTGCAACTGGCACCTGTGTTGCTCCCCGAGATCTCTCAAAAGATCCTCAGGCACTAGTAGATCTAGGGCACGCCTACCAGCCCTAATATCCTCCTCAAAACGTCGGAGGTACTCTCTCAACTCTAGTCCTCCCATGGAGACACGGTCAGCGTCATCAGACTGAGCTTGATGTGAATGATGTCTCACAGATCCACCACTCCTCGTCTTTGGGACGACGCTCTCTACAACTTCCTCATGTATCTCCTCCACTATTGGTGGGTCAGCAGCGGGAACTGGTCCCTCACCTACCACACCCGGAGGACTGGGTGGCCTACCTTTACCTTTGCCTACAACGGCAGTAGCTTTAGTCCGAGCCATCTGCTAGGTATGCACACCTAACTTATAAGGCTCTATATAGGCCATAAGTATCGATATATATATATATATACTCAACACAAACACATACATAATTCATAATACATATATACATATCTATATTGTAGAGATCCATAGCAGGAGTGGTGGCTTCTCGTACATCTAACCCAAAACCACATTTAAAACCAAAACCTTTAAAAACGTCAGATCCCATGTGGGTTCTGCTTATTTTACCTATCAGACCTCATTGTAGGTAGCAAGTTCCATTGTTGTCAACCTAGGCTCTGATACCAACTCTGTAACACCCCGAATCCGCAGGACTCGGAGTGTCACACTGGGCTAGGATCTCACAATGGATCCTGACCCTAGCCTGACAACAAGTTCACTGGACCTTACAACATGGCACCGACAGATATAAAAACAAATACATAAAACTGTATAAAACTGTACAACCCAAAAAGTTAAGACTACATAGCCGAGTATGAAACATAGGACCCTCACACAGGAGGTAACAAAAGACCATCCTCATGCACGATGGAAAGATAACAAACCCAAAAGCCCACACAACCTATGTACGAGACGTCCTCGGCCTGCCACTCTGCTAGATAACCCAGCAGCATGCCTATCCTGTGGGGCATCTACAACATGGTAATAAACCATTAGCTATCCATACATATATATAGAGTAATGCATAAGCACAATCATAAGTAAGGGAATATAAACACATCAACATGCTTCCACTCATTTACCCATTTAAACATCTCAATATAATGGTCATTCACTCCAAATGTATATATATAATATAAATAAAAATATGTGAAACGAGGACCGATACATCCTCGCCTTTGAGCCTGCTAGTCAGCCGTACTAGTATCGGTCACACAATCCGTGTACCCTATGGGAGGGGATTGCGCCCTTCCTGTAAACCGGTCTGGCCTGACCCAAGAGAACTTCCCAGACTCCATGGCGGGATGAAAGGGAAAGGTTATCACATCCACGCATACGGGGCAATCAATAAAACATAGGTCGGTATATACGACATCACATGCTATCATAGAAAACATACAAAGTACACACCACTCATGCAAACACCCAATATAAGGATGGCAACTAAGTAAGTCCTACGGACTTACCTCAACCTCGATCACAACTCAACCACGATCACCTCTACACTAGAGGGACAACACAGCCTATAAACAAGGCATAAGGAGATATATCAAACTCCTAACAACACAAGGGTCATACCTAGACACAATGGGATCCTAAGGATCAACCTCAACCTCACTCACAACCTAAAGAACCTAAAAAGCCATACAAGGCATAAACTGATCATAACCTCATCAAAACTCAACCTTACAGATCTAGCATGATCTTAAGTACTCACACTAGGAAAGGAGGGAACAAGGGCACCCTAAGGAAGGCCTAAAAGCAACACACACCTGCAGAACCAAGGGAAACACCAAGCTGGTGCAGGTGGGCGCAGGGGCGGCTCATGGATGGTGCAGGGGCGGTGCACTGGCCGGCGGAAGGGCGGTTGTATGGTGGCGCAGGGGCGGCTGGTGTGCAGAAGACACCACCTTAGCTCTTTCTTCACTTCTTCCTTCGATTCTCTACCCTTCTTCACTCCAGTATCAACATATACACAGAACATACACATATATACATCAACATAAGCCAAACTTGGCTAAAACAAGATCCAATCCTAAGGAGTTTATGCTAGACTAAGGAAAGGAAGGAAAAAGAGACAAGAAGATGAAAAGAAGAAGAAGAAGGAGATGGAAGCCATGAAAGCTTACCAAGCTGGAGATCCAGAAGCTCACAAACTCCCCAAATGTCCTCCAACTAGCTCTCAAGGCTCAACAACCATTAACATCATCAAAGCCAAGCAAAAACTCACTATCTCACACACAAAATCAAAGAAGATCAAGCAAAGTGATCCAAGGAGAAGAGAGAAGAAGATGTGGGTATGGAGAGAGAGAGAGAGAGAAGTCTGAGAATGGTAACCCTCATCAAAGAGGAGAAGAAGAAGTATAAATAGGAGGTAAAAGGGTAAAGCACGGGTCAAAGGGTCAAATAATATGGCTGCAGCACATAAAGCCGCAGGGGCGGACCCTATGAGCCGCAAGGGCGGTCCAGGCTAGGCGCAGGGGCGCCCTCTGAGTCACGTAGGGGCGGCTCAGGCATAATCCTGGCCCTCTACACACTCTTTCAACAACTCAGCAACTAGGCTCTTACACTTACTCTGACTACTATGGGAAGTATTTTGCCCATGCATGAAGATGTAGCTCAACATACTCAAGAGAAAGTTGAAAATTTGCTAATGAATTGCAAATGACGTGTACAAAAAAAAACTATTTTGTATCCAATACATGTTGAGCCAACCTTTCTGTCAGTAGTTGAATATGAAGTGGTAAAGCAACGAAGAGCTGAAGAAAAGAAACGACGTTAAGCAGTTGAAATGGATGATTAGAGCCATAAGAAATCTTCGTCTAAGGGAAGAAGGCAGTTTTATCAGGAATTTTTAGCTTGATCTTTGAGGGAATTGACTTGATTTGTGGTTTTGTGGAAATACTTTTGGGTTGTAATGTTTTTAAAACTCTCGTGCTTTAACTATTTTTCTCCCTTGTTGAAAGACAAAGGGAAACAAATGAATGTGATCCGTCAATTGATATTCTGCATTCTGCATTTTAGGTTTTGATATTCATATATCCATCGCTAACCTTACAAATGCAGGTACGAAAACATTTGTGTTGTCTTCCATCAAGGGGGAGATTAAAAACTCCACCTTGTTTACAAAGTTTTACAGGTGTTGATGATGGAAGAGTTAAACACAAATGAAGTAGTTTGATACACTAACCAATGAATTGATTATATATTAAGTTGCTTGGTTTGGTATGGTGGTTTGGATTAAATAAAGTGCAGGTTTTGCAAGAGACTTCAAAAAACATTGGAAGATTGGAGTTCAAAGGCCTTGAAATGAGTTCCAAAGAAACGAAGAAGTCAAGGGCGCACGTTCAAAGATTTCAAATTACTAAGAAGATCTTCCACGAGAGATTTGCTCAAACAAGAAGATTTGAGAAGATATGATCAAGTGAAGATCTTAACCGGCCATCAAAGAAGATCTTACAAAGATCCTTAACCAAAAAGCACGAAGATTCTCTCATCTAGATTTGAAGATTTTTACAACATATATGAGAAGATCAAGGAGCGAGAGATCAACGTGTTCTCAGGAGATGAAGATCCACAACGTCTATCTCATCTCAACCAAGAAGTGATTTTCATGGAGAAGAAGAGTGATCTCCAAACGGTCATCTTTCCAACGGCTAGAAGACATCTCCATAGAAGGTTATAAATGAAGATGGCGATTGAAGAACAAGTACACAAGCTTACACGGAAACATTCTTAGTCTTCAAGCGATACAAAATCATCTTCAATCGATCAATAGTTTTTCTTTCTCTCTTTTTCTAAAAAGCTTTATCCCCTATAGACAGATAAAACTCAAGAGCTCCATTGGCATATCTAAAGAGTGTTATACTAGAGTGTGTGTTACTCTACGAAGTAATTAGACTATTATAGCAAGGTGAAGAGTTGGAGCTAGATCGTAGCATTGACTACAGTGAGAGAAGAAGGAGAATTCTTCTTGTTTGTATCTAGGAACTCTTTGAAGCTGATAATAGATTGTTAGATCCTAAGGCTATACCCAGGGACAGAGAGTAGGCTATTTAGAGCCCAACTTCGTAAACATATTATTGTGTCGATATTTTACATTCCGCACTATGTCTTGTTTTATTGTGACTAACTTAGTTTTGCAGGAGTTCAAAGTCAAGGCCCTTGAAGTTGTTTCAAAGCCCTTGAATCAATGTTTCATAAAGAACTCAGATTAACATCAAAGCCCTTGAAATTGGTTTCAAGGCCTTGAGATTATTTTTGCGAAATGTTCCCATAATCTATTCAACCCCCTTCTAGAGTATCTTTATCCTTTATATTCATCTAACGATTCTTCAGTTCTAAAATCTCTAAACCGCTCACTAATCTTTTGAATAAGGATGTTATTTTTGAGTTTTCGCAGGAAGGCCTTGATGCTTTTTACAGGAGAAAAGAATCGTTGATTACCGCCCCCATCATGCAAACTCCGGATTGGACCTTGCCATTTGAGATCATGTGTGATGCTAGTGATGTGGCCGTAGGAGCGGTACTTGAACAAAAGAAGGATGGCCGGACCAACGCCATTTACTACGCTAGCAAGACGCTAGATGAAGCTCAACTGAACTACGGCACCACCAAAAAGGAGCTTTTGGCAATTGTTTATGCTTTTGAGAAGTTTCGCTCTTACTTAGTGGGAGCGAAAGTTATTGTTTACACTGACCATGCAGCTATTCGTTGGATTCTCTTTTTGATAGCATGTATTATAGTCTATATTTTGGGATTGGTTTAGACGTTTTATCTTCATAAATCTGCATGTATGGATGTATATTCATTGATTATATTGTTGTTTTATCTACCTTTGCGAGAATCGAGGTCTACACCTAGTTTCGTTGTGATTGTAGGGAAAATGGCACGTTTTGGACCGAAATAGAGCTAAAGGAGCTAAAGAGTCATTGGAGCTACATTTTAGAGCATTGAGGAGTTATAAGAAGAGCACACTCTCAACTGAGATTCACCTCGGTCAGTTATAGTACCACCTCTACCGAGGTGATCTTCAGGAGCGTCTGGACCGAGGCGAACTGATGACGGGTCATAAGATCTTTATTTTTGGGTGAGATCTTCTATTTTTGGAAAGTGAATATCACATATTTTTGGATGGATTTCTGGAAGGAAGAATATCTTATTGGCTTATATATTTTGGAAGCAAGGAAGATATGAAGATATTTTAAAGAACGAATTTATCTTTTTAAGATATTTTATCTTTGGAAGATAATTCTCCTATATATATGGGCTGATTTTCTGGAATTCAGCCATCTTCGGATAACAGGATTTTTGGAGAGTTTAGAAGAAAGTTTTTAAGGTTGAAGATCAAGGAAGGAAGGAATCTAGTTTGAAGTTGGCTTTGAAGGAAGTTTGTAAGACTTTCTTAGTTAGTTTTGTTTGTTCTGATTTGTGATTGAGGAACGCTGATTGTTTGATTGATTGTTTAATTCAGTTATTGAGACCTTTGTGTTAAGGTTTTCTTGTTTGAATATTGATTTCTTTCTCACATATTTGATTATTGTTATCATGATGATTGTTGGCTAAGTTCTTTATGCGATTCTAGGGTGATTGGCTGAAATATGTGGGAAAGACGATGAAAGAATGAGCCTTTACCCTAGTGGACTGATAACACGATTTATGACTTAGGTTTAGGTAATCATTTAGATAGATTTCTCACTCATCCATGCATGGTTTAGCACTAGTTCACGACGTTTGCACTCAATTTACGTATCTTGTCGAGATAGACGTCTACACGGGCTTTTGCGTTGCTTTGTAGGTATTTTGGGATATTTAGGAGCTTAATCGATACGTTTGAGGATCGTTCATCAAGATGACACACCCTCGGACTCATTAGGATGCAAGCTAGAGGCTAAGGAGGATTCATAGAACCTTGTCAACACAAGCCATGCACCAAATCATAACTTAACGATCCAAGGCAAAGTTGAAGCACCAAACCACGGTTGCTGGCACTTCCACGGCCGTGGAACCAACTGTGGTTTTTTCCAGAAGGTTGTGATAACTGTGCCACGATCTCATGGCCAACACTAGCAAGATTGTAGTATAAAAGTGGTCCTGCAAGGCTGAGAGAAGAACATCCTCTATCATCCAATCAAATCCACATTCTCTCCCACTCTCTCAACAAGAAGATTCTCTCAAGAGGAGAGCTACCATTGGAGGTGGAAAAAAAGCTCCATTGGAGAAGAAGAGAAGAACACACCATAGCTAGACTTTGATAAGTTTTGTAGAGAAGATTTTCGGAATCGATTTCTAGAGTTGCAAGAATCGTTTAAACCTTCTTTTGGAAGGGTTGTGAGTCTTTCTAATCTTACTTTCAGCTTGGTTTTGTTTGCTTCACTTGTTCATCTCTTTCTCTTCATTATCTTGCAAATGTAAGCTATGATCTTATGTTTGATGATTTCGTTAGCATGAATGTTGTAGGCTAAGTAGATGCGATTCTAGGGTAAGGAAAAGATGGTTATGGCTAGCACTATGATAGGATGGACTTAGATTTGCCCTTGGATGATTCAATTGCTTGAACGAAGTCACTGCTATAGTCCACGGTTTGTTCTTGCCCTTCCACGGCCGTGGAGGTGGTAGAACAGCCCGTGGTTTCCCTGGTTCAATGGATCTAAGTTTTAGAATGTTAGAATGTTATAATCCTAGTGTTTGTTGAGTTAAATCTATCCTAGGGTGACCTAGTGTTAGCAACTAAGTGTTAGAAGATACCTACCCGGTGATTCTTACTCTTAGATTTCAAAGATGACGAACTCTAGGTAGTGGTGAGCCTCATAAGCCGCCACTGGACTAAGTATGCTAGGATAGTTGTTTAGGACTAACCCTTTCGAGACTTACCCGGTGAGGATAGGTTAGATCCCTAGGTGACAATCCGGTTTGTGTAGAACTCCATCCCTTAGGCTCTTTGAGACTTACCCGGTGATGAGACCTTAGGAACGGACTAGTGGACTATGAGACCTACCCGGTGATTGATCCCAATCTAGAAACACTTACACCCAACATATCATAGTTAACCCAAGGAATGATTAGAAAGCTTGAGTCCTAACCATAACCGGAACTTTCCAACCCCTAGAATCCGCTCTTCTCTCTTTGATTCATATCTCGTGTTTAGTTGGTTTGTGTGTGTTGATTTGTTAGCTTAGTTGATTGTTTATTTCGCATGATTTGTGATCCTTGATTGATCACCTAATAACCCACAAAAAAACATTGAGATTTTCATTTCTTTATTTCCTTCTCTTTTCTTAGGCTTAGATCTTCACTAAACTTAATCACTAATCGAATCAATCTCACATTAGTCTTTGTGTTCAACCTCGGAATACTATCCCTACTACAAACGTCCCGTACACTGCGGGTTCGCTAGGAGTTAGGAGAAATATAACGAGTTTATAAATTGTAAGACTTTGCACATCTATTCCTAGACGTAACAAGTTTTTGGCGTCGTTGCCGGGGACTAGGTCTAGATTGAGTCTATTTTGTGATTGTTTATAGTGTAGATCTTTCTTGTTGCTTTTGATCTCTCTTTGTGTTGTGTCTTTGCTTTTCAGGACATCTCTTACTCTTTAGGTGTATGCGAAGATCTCGTGGCAAGGATTTAGCTCCATTCGATCCCGAACCGGAGAAAACCCTTAGATCTAGATCCAAGAGCATTCGAAAAGGAAAAGAGATGGCCGGAAGAGATCTCCAAGCTGAATTAGATGAGGCTTTAGAGCAAATTAGGATAAGGGATGAAGCTTTGGAGAATGAAAGGAGACTTGCCAATGAGAGGCACGAGGCAACTAGGAGAGAGATTGAGGAGATTAGGCAAGCTCTTGTGCAAAGAGAGCTTAACCGTCAATAACCTCCTCCACCTCCACCACAACCGCAGCCGGCGGTTAATATTCGGATTGTGCCCATTGCTATGGAAGAGCCACAAACGTTAGGGCAACGTATGGATCCGGCACAAAGAGCACACCATCCAGGTGTGAACTTAGGAGATCCCGCAGCCCATGATTACGAGCTCCGCCCTCAAGTTCTACAAATGATTTGGCATAATCAATTTGGAGGGATGGAAGGACAATCTCCTCATCAACACTTGATGAACTATGAAATCTTGATGGAGACTCTTAGACCGCCTAGATTGGAGAGCAACAACCATAAGCTTAGGTCTTTCTCCTTCTCTCTTAAGGATAAAGCCTTGGCTTGGTATCAATCTATTCCACAAGGGCGAGTTGGTACTTGGGAGGAGATGACAACCGAGTTTTTGACTAAGTTCTTCCCACCTTCCAAGACTACCGAGTTAAGAGGGAAGATCAATGCCTTCGTGATGAAGGATAGAGAGAGCTTGTTCAAGTCTTGGGAGAGGTTCAAAGATCTTCTCCTAAATTGTCCACACCATGGTATACCAAAAATTGAGCTATTGGAGATCTACTTCAAAGGACTTGATGAAGATAGCCAATTCAAGCTCCAATCTCTTTCCGGTGGGACTTTCATGGAGAAAAATGTTGGATGATGCTTGGAAGTTTGTAGAGAAACAAGCTCTAGTGATTAAGAAATACTCCCATAGGAAGAGTGAAGGGAGAAAGGCGGGAGCATATGAGGTGAGTGAAGCCACCATGAGCAATTTCAAGCTTGACGCCATCAACAACGAGCTAAAGTCTTTGAGGGAGTTGTGTGCTACAACTTTGAAGAACCAAGCAACTCCTCAAGTGCAAGTGCGAGCAAACTTGTCTTCCAAGGAGGAAGATGTGAACTACATGGGAAGGGGCAATTATAACAACTATCAAGGCCCAAGGAACTTCAACAACCGGCAATTCAACAATTACTGGCCCAACCATAACCATCCCGGGTTTTCCTATTTTAACCCGGATGGAGCCTTGAACCCTCCCGCTTCCACAAGCGCAGCTCCACCACCAAAAGCTTCACAAGAACCTCCACCCGGATTTACTCAACGTCCAAAGGATAGAACCGAAATGATGTTTGAGCAATTGCTTGGAAGGTTGAGTGGTCTTGAGAGCACGGTGACTTCCATTTCTAAGGCTCAAAAAGTGTTGGAAGCACAAGTATTCCAAAAGGCGGGTGAAGCCCATAAAGATCCGGGAAAGCTTCCCGGAAGAACCGAACACAACCCAAGAGGCCAAGTATTGGCCATTACAACGAGGAGTGGGTTGAGTATGAAGGATCCCTTGCCCAAGGAAAATGCTAAGGGAAAGCAAGTAGCGGTAGAAGAAGAGATATTGCAAGAAGATGGAGGCAAGAGCAAGGATGTTGAGCCAACATACGTGGCACCGCCTCCATACAAACCACCACTACCGTTCCCACAATCACGAGCAAGAGCTCGCTTGGACAAGCACTTTGGTAAATTCCTTGAACTTATGTCTAAATTGCATATTAACATTCCGTTCATGGATGCTATCTTAGGTATGCCGGCATATGGCAAGTTCTTGAAGGAAATACTCTCCAACAAAAGGAAGTTGGAGGAGTATGGGGAAGTAAGAATGACAAAGAGGTCCTCGGAATTGATCCAAACGATGAAGGAGGAGATGCCTCCTAAGCTAAGGGATCCCGGATCCTTTTGTTTGCCAATCGGAGTGGGAGAAGTGAAGTATGAAGCCCTTTGTGATCTTGGTGCAAGTGTAAGCATCATACCGCTTGCACTTTGCAACAAGGTTGGGCTAGGAGAGCCAAAGCCGGTCAAGATGACCCTCTACATGGCGGACCGTTCGATCACTCACCCGGTTGGGATCTTAGAAGACATTCCGGTGCAACTAGGGAAGTTCTATGTGCCGATTGATTTTGTTGTCTTGGACATCCCGACGGACTATCCGGTTCCCATCATCTTAGGAAGACCCTTCCTAGCCACTTCCGGATGCCTAGTGGATTGCAAGAATGGGATTATCTCCTTCAACATTGGAGAAGAGATTATCAAGTTCAAGTTGTCCACAATGATGAAAGGGCCAACCCTTGATGAAGATGTATTTAACATTGTCGAGCAAGAGGAGTCTAGAGAAGTTGTGAGCTCGATCTTGATCAAGGACCCCTTGGAGAAGGTTCTTAGCTTAATCTTGATGGAGGAAGGTGTTGAGGAGGCTTGCGATGAAGAAATCAAGGCCTTAGAAGCATTAGAAAAGGAGACAAGAGCTGAAATTGAAGACCACGAGAGTGTGCTGAGTTCCTGTAGGAACCACGGTCGTGGAAGGTGTTCCACGGCCGTAGAACTCTCTGGAAAGCTCCGACGAGCAAGCTTGGCAACTTCCACGGCCGTGGATGTGCCAGGATTCGTGGAACCAACCGTGGTTTCCCCAGAAGCAGCTCTTGTTGTTGATCAAGCTTCAAGGAACCTTGGAGAGTCTTCATTTGCTTTGGATTCATCTCAACCAACGTTATTTGGATCGTCTCCACTCGATAAAGGTCCTCCTAAATTTGAACTCAAACCCCTCCCCTCTCATTTGAAGTATGCTTTTCTTGGAGATAACTCTACTGATAACACGATTTATGACTTAGGTTTAGGTATTCATTTAGATAGATTTCTCACTCATTCATGCATGGTTTAGCACTAGTTCACGACGTTTGCACTCAATTCACGTATTTTGTCGAGATAGACGTCTACACGGACTCTTGCATTGCTTTGTAGGTATTTTGGGAGATTTAGGAGCTTAAACGATACATTTGAGGATCGTTCATCGAGATGACACACCCTCGGACTCATTGGAATGCAAGCTAAAGGCTAAGGAGAGCTCATGGAACCTTGCCAACACAAGCCATGCACCAAATCAAAGCTTAATGAACCAAGGCAACGCTGAAGCACCAAACCACGGTTCACTGGCACTTTCAGGTCCGTGGAACCAACCGTGGTTTTTGCCAGAAGGTTGTGATAGCTGTGCAACGATCTCATGGCCAGCTCTTGCAAAGTTGTAGTATAAAAGTGGTCCTACAAGGCTGAGAGAAGCATCTTCCATTCCACCATCCAATTCCACATTCTCTCCCACTCTCACAACAAGAAGATTCTCTCAAGAAGGAGAGCTACCATTGGAAGGAGAAGAGCTCCATTGAAGGAGAAGAGAAGAAGAACACACCATTGATAAACTTTGAGAGCTTTTGTAGTGAAGAATTTCGGAATCGATTTCTAGAGTTGTATGAACCATTTAAACCTTCTTTTGGAAGGGTTGTGAGTCATTCTAATCTCATTTTCAGCTTGGTTTTCTTTGCTTCACTTTTACATCTCTTTCTCTTCATTGTCTTGCAAATGGAAGCCATGGTTTATGTTTGATGATTTCGATTGTTATGATGAATGTTTTAGGCTAAATAGATGCAATTCTAGGGTATGGAAAGGATGGTTGTGGCTAGGACTATGATAGGATGGACTTAGATTGCCCTTGGATGAGTCACCCACTTGAACGAACCCTCTGTTAGGATCCACGGTTTGTTCTTGCCGATCCACGGCCGTGGACTTGGTAGAACAACCCGTGGTTCTCCCTGGTTCGATGGATCTAGCTTTAGATTGTTAGAATGTTGAAATCCTTAGTGTTTGTTGAGTTAAATCTACCCTAGGGTGACCTAGTGTTACAACTAAGTGTTAGAAGAAACCTACCCGGTGATTCTTACTCTTAGATTTCAAAGATGATAAACTTAGGTAGTGGTGAGCCTCATAAGCCGCCATTGGCCCAAGTGTGCTAAGATAGTTATTTAGGACTAACCTTTTCGAGACTTACCCGGTGAGGATAGGTTAGATCCCTAGGTGACAATCCGGTTTGTGTAGAATTCCATTCCATAGGTTCTTAGAGACTTACCCGGTGATGAGACCTTAGGGACGGACTAGTGGACCATGAGACCTACCCGGTGATTGATTCCAATCTAGAAACACTCAATCTCAACATGTCATAGTTAATCCAAGGGATTTTAGATAGCTTGAGTCCTATGCCATAACCGGAACTTCCAACCCCTAGAATCCGCTTTTCTCTCTTTGATCTATATCTCGTTTTAGCTTGTTTGTTTGTGTTGATTTGTTAGTTTAGTTGATTGTTCATTTTGCATGATTTGTGATCTTTGATTGATCACCTAAAAACCCACCAAAAACATTTTAGATTTTTATTTCTTTATTTCTTTTCCTTTTCTTAGACTAGATCTTCACTAAACTTGATCACTAATCGATACAATCTCACCTTAGTCTTTGTGTTCGACCTCGGAATACTATCCTTACTACAAACGTCCCGTACACTGCGGGTTCGCTAGGAGTTAGGAGAAATATAACGAGTATAAATTTAAAACCTATTGCGTATCACACACACATCCTGAGCGTAACAAGTTTTTGGCGCCGTTGCCGGGGACTAGGTCTAGATTGAGTCTATTTGTGATTGTTTATAGTGTAGATCTTTCTTGTTGCTTTTGATCTCTCTTTGGTTTGTGTCTTTTCTTTTCAGGACATCTCTTACTCTTTAGGTGTATGCGTAGATCTCGTGGCAAGGATTTGGCTCCATTCGATCCCGAACCGGAGAAAACCCTTAGATCTAGATCCAAGAGCATTAAAAAGGGAAAAGAGATGGCCGGAAGAGATCTCCAAGCTGAATTGGATGAGGCCTTAGAGCAAATAAGGCTAAGAGATGAACTCTTGGAGGAAGAAAGGAGACTTGCCAATGAGAGGCTAGAAGCAACTAGGAGGGAGATTGATGAGATTAGGCAAGCCCTTGTACAAGGAGAGCTTAATCGTCAACAACCTCCACCTCCTCCACCACCACAACCGCAACCGGCGGTGAATGTTAGGGTTGTGCCCATTACTATTGAAGAGCCACAAACTTTGGGGAGGCTTATGGATCCGGCACAAAGAGCACACTGTCCGGGTGTGAACTTAGGAGATCCCGCAACCCACAACTACGAGCTCCGCCCTCAAGTTCTACAAATGATCCGGCATAATCAATTTGGAGGTATGGAAGGAGAGTCTCCTCATCAACACTTGATGAACTATGAGATTTTGATGGAGACTCTTAGACCGCCTAGATTGGAGAGCAACAACCATAAGCTTAGGGCTTTCTCCTTCTCTCTCATGGATAAAGCCTTGGCTTGGTATCAATCTATTCCACAAGGGCGAGTGATTACTTGGGAGGAAATGACAACCGAGTTAAGAGGGAAGATCAATGCCTTCGTGATGAAGGATAGAGAGAGTTTGTTCAAGTCTTGGGAGAGGTTCAAAGATCTTCTCCTAGATTGTCCACACCATGGTATACCAAAAATTGAGCTATTGGAGATCTACTTCAAAGGACATGATGAAGATAGCCAATTCAAGCTTCAATCTCTTTCCGGTGGGACTTTCATGGAGAAAAATGTTGGATGATGCTTGGAAGTTTGTAGAGAAACAAGCTCTAGTGATTGAGAAACACTCCCATAGGAAGAGTGAAGGGAGAAAGGCGGGAGCATATGAGGTGAGTGAAGCCACCATGAGCAATTTCAAGCTTGACGCCATCAACAACGAGCTAAAGTCTTTGAGGGAGTTGTGTGCTACAATTTTGAAGAACCAAGCAATTCCTCAAGTGCTTCCACAAGCTAACTTATCTTCCAAGGAGGAAGATGTGAACTACATGGGAAGGGGCAACTACAACAACTATCAAGGCCAAAGGAACTTCAACAATTACCGGCCCAACCATAACCATCCCGGGTTCTCTTATTCTAACCCGGATGGAGCCTTGAACCCTCCCGCTTCCACAAGCACAACTCCACCACCAAAAGCTTCACAAGAACCTCCACCCGGATTTTCTCAACCTCCAAAGGATAGAACCGAAATGATGTTTGAGCAATAGCTTGGAAGGTTGAGTGGTTTTGAGAGCACGGTGACTTCCATTTCCAAGGCTCAAAAAGTATTGGAAGCACAAGTGTTCCAAAAAGCGGGTGAAGCCCATAGAGATCCAGGAAAGCTTCCCGGAAGGACCGAGGACAACCCAAGAGGCCAAGTGTTGGCCATCACAACGAGGAGCGGGTTGAGTATGAAGGATCCTTTGCCCAAGGAAAATGCTAAGGGAAAGCAAGTAGTGGTAGAAGAAGAAATATTGCAAGAAGATGGGGGCAAGAGCAAGGAGGTTGAGCCAACATATGTGGCGCCGCCTCCCTACAAGCCACCGCTACCGTTCCCACAATCACGAGCAAGAGCTCGTTTGGACAATCACTTTGGTAAATTCCTTGAACTAATGTCTAAATTGCATATTAATATTCCGTTCATGGATGCTATTTTAGGAATGCCAGCATATGACAAGTTCTTGAAGGAGATACTCTCCAACAAAAGGAAGTTGGAGGAGTATGGGGAAATAAGAATGACAAAGAGGTCCTCGGAATTGATCCAAACAATGAAGGAGGAGATGCCTCCTAAGCTAAGAGATCCGGGTTCCTTTTGTGTCCCAATTGGAGTGGGAGATGCGAAGTATGAAGCCCTTTGTGATCTTGGGGCAAGTGTAAGCATCATACCGCTTGCACTTTGCAACAAGGTTGGGCTAGGAGAGCCGAAACCGGTCAATATGACCCTCTACATGGCGGACCGTTCTATCACTCATCCGGTTGGGATCTTAGAAGACATTCTGGTGCAACTAGGAAGGTTCTATGTGCCGATTGATTTTGTTGTCTTGGATATTCCGGCGGATTATCCGGTTCCAATCATCTTAGGAAGGCCTTTCCTAGCCACTTCCGGATGCCTAGTGGATTGCAAGAATGGGACTCTCTCCTTCAACATTGGAGAAAAGAACATCAAGTTCAAGCTATCCACAATGATGAAAGGGCCAACCCTTGATGAGGATGTCTTCAACATAGTCGAGCAAGAGGAGTCTAGAGAAGTTGTAAGCTCGATCTTGATCAAGGACCCCTTGGAGAAGGTTCTTACCTTAAGTTTAATGGAGGAAGGTGTTGAGGAGGCTTGCAATGAAGAAATCAAGGCCTTGGAAGCACTAAAAAAGGAGACAAGAGCTGGATTTGAAGATCACGAAAGCATGCTGAACACCTGTAGGTTCCACGGGCGTGGAATGTGTTCCACGGCCGTAGAACTTTCTGGAAAGCTCCAACAAGCTAGCTTGGCAACTTCCACGGCCGTGGATGTGCCAGGAACCGTGGAGTTGGCCGTGATTTCCCCAGAAGCTGCTCTTGATGATGATCAAGCTTCAAGGAGCCTTGGAGGGTCTTCATTTGCTTTGGATTCATCTCATCCAACATTATTTGGATCGTCTCCACTCGATAAAGGTCCTCCTAAACTTGAACTCAAACCCCTCCCATCTCATTTGAAGTATGCTTTTCTTGGTGATAATTCTACATATCCAGTGATTGTGAATGCATGCTTGAGTGATGATGAACTTGCTAAGTTGTTGCATGAGCTAAGATTGCATAGGAAAGCCATTGGCTATACCATTGATGACCTTGTCGGCATAAAACCTTCTTTGTGCATGCATAAGATATTGATGAAAGATAATCATAACCCCTTTATTGAACATCAAAGAAGATTGAATCCTATAATGAAAGAGGTAGTCAAGAAAGAGATCATTAAGTTGCTAGATGCGGGAATTATCTACCCTATCTCGGATAGTAAGTTGGTTAGTCCCGTTCATGTAGTACCTAAGAAGGGTGGGATGACCGTAGTGACCAATGAGAACAATGAACTAATCCCGACTAGGACGGTTACGGGGTGGAGGATGTGTATTGACTATAGGAAGCTTAACATGGCCTCTAGAAAAGATCACTTCCCTCTCCCTTTCATTGACCAAATGCTAGAGAGGTTAGCTCAACATTCTCATTTTTGCTATTTAGATGGCTATAGTGGATTCTTCCAAATCCCTATCCACCCCGATGACCAAGAGAAAACCACATTTACATGTCCATGGGGTACCTTTGCATATAGGAGAATGCCATTTGGGTTGTGTAATGCACCCGCCACCTTCCAAAGGTGTATGGTGGCTATCTTTTCGGAATACATTGAAAATATCATGGAAGTGTTTATGGATGATTTTTCCGTTTATGGTTCTTCCTTTGATAATTGCTTGGCTAACTTGTCATTAGTGTTGAAAAGATGTGAGGAGACAAATCTTGTCTTAAATTGGGAAAAATGCCACTTCATGGTAAGTGAAGGTATTGTGTTGGGACACTTGGTGTCCAACCGTGGCATTGAGGTTGATAGGGCCAAAATTGAAACAATAGAGAAGTTGCCACCACCTACCTCGGTGAAAGGGGTAAGGAGTTTCTTAAGGCATGCCGGTTTTTACCGGAGGTTTATTAAAGACTTCTCTAAAATTTCTAAGCCTCTTACTAACCTACTAATGAAAGATGTTGAGTTTTTTTTCTCCAAAGATTGCCTTGAGGCTTTTTGTAGGTTGAAGAACGCCTTGATCTCCGCACCTATCATGCAACCTCCGGATTGGAGTTTACCGTTTGAGATCATGTGTGATGCAAGTGATGTAGCCGTTAGGGCTGTTTTGGGGCAAAGGAAAGATGGGCGCACACATGCTATTTATTATGCTAGTAAGACGCTAGATGATGCCCAACTCAATTATGCTACCACCGAGAAAGAGTTGCTAGCGGTGGTATATGCTTTTGAGAATTTCCGCTCATATCTTGTTGGAGCGAAGGTCATTGTTTATACGGATCATGCTGCGATCCGTTATCTCCTTACCAAGAAGGATGCAAAGCCTAGATTGATTCGGTGGATCCTTCTTCTTCAAGAGTTTGATTTGGAAATCCAGGACAAAAAGGGATCCGAGAACTCCGTGGCGGATCACCTTAGTAGACTCCCACCATTGGACTTGAAAGAGATGACATCCCGATTGATGACTCATTCCGGGATGAGCAATTGCAAATGGTGGAAGAATGCTTGTTTCAAGTGTCTAGAGGAAGTGAGCCATGGTATGCCGACATTGTGAACTATCTTGTGTGTGAGGAAATGCCTCCCGGATTGACATATGCCCAAAGAAAGAAGTTCTTCAAAGATGTGAGGCACTACTATAGGAGTGAACCACTTTTGTTCAAGAAAGGGCCGAATGGAATGTTTAGAAGATGCATACCGGAGGATGAGGTGGAGAGTGTGATCCGCCATTGTCATTCATTGCCATGTGGAGGGCATGCTATCTCACACAAGACATGTGCGAAGGTGTTGCAATCGGGCTTCTTTTGGCCAAGATTGTTCAAGGATGTGCAAAGCTTTGTGGTAGCTTGTGATGCTTGCCAAAGGACGGGCAACATCTCAAGGAGGAATGAGATGCCCTTGAACAACATACAACAAGTGGAAATATTTGATGTGTGGGGTGTGGACTTCATGGGACCATTCCCTTCTTCATGTGGCAACCTCTACATCCTATTGGCGGTAGACTATGTTTCAAGATGGGTGGAGGCAATCGCCTCTCCTACAAATGATGCCAAAGTGGTGGTGCGATTCTTCAACCGAGTGATCTTTCCTAGGTTTGGAACACCAAGGGTGATCGTAAGTGATGGAGGGAAGCACTTCACAAATAGGAACTTTGGGGCACTTTTGGCTAAGTATGGGGTGACTCATAAGGTGGCAACACCTTACCATCCCCAAACTAGTGGCCAAGTGGAGATCTCTAACCGGAAGATAAAGGGAATTCTTGAGAAGACGGTCTCTAGGACAAGAAAGGATTGGGCTATGAAGCTCGAAGATGCCTTGTGGGCATATAGAACCGCCTTCAAAACACCCATTGCTACCACTCCCTACAAGTTAGTCAATGGCAAGTCTTGCCACCTTCCGGTAGAAATGGAGCATAGAGCTTATTGGGTCATTAAGTGGCTAAATTTTGACCTCAAGGAGGCGGGAGAGAAGAGGTTGCTTGATATGAACGCTCTTGAGGAGATCCGGTTGGATGCTTATGAGAATGCCCGGATCAACAAGGAGAGAATCAAACGTTGGCATGACAAGCGCCTCATCCCGAAGGAGTTGAGTGAAGGTGACCTTGTCCTTCTCTTCAACTCAAGGCTGCGGCTCTTCCCCGGAAAGCTAAAATCAAGATGGACCGGGCCATATGTGGTGAAGAAGATTTTCCCCCATGGAGCTATTGAGATAGGAGGGGAGCATTGTGGAGATTTCAAGGTGAATGGGCACCGTTTGAAGAAGTATATCCCGGGAGCTCAGGTGGACATGATTGCCCCACATCACCTTGAATGAGACGCCCCCGAGTTTGGTCAAGCTAATGACCTTAAAGAGCTTGATGGGAGGCAACCCATTGGTAACGTTTTCCCTTTTTCGTTTGTTTTTTGTTTTGGATTTTTCTATTTTTGTGTGTTTGGTGTGTTTTGTGTGTGTGCTAGAGTCTTGGTAGCATTGGAAGCCTTGCATGGCATGTGGATGATGATGATGAACCCCTCATCAATTATGGGTGGAGCGGACGCGGAACTTGGACGGCTAGCGGTGCCTAGCGCGGGTCCCGATGCCTTGATGAACACTTAGAGCTCTCTACCATTGTTGATAGGATCATCCACCATCAATCCACTTGAGAAATCCCAAATACCATGGCAAACCATTTTTACATTGTGAGAACCTTCTTTCACTCTTCTTTACTTCATTTACACATTGGGGACAATGTGTTTCTAAGTATGGGGTGGGGTTTGCATGATCCTTTGCATGATGAGCATCTAAGATAGTTTAATATTTTCACATATCTTGGATTGTATATACTCATTTCGAAAATCCCATAAAAATCAGAAAATTTAAAAATTTTTGTGCTCTCTAGGCTTGGATATGACCCTAATGATGAATCTTGTCTTGTGGATTAGCTATGGATGGCCTTATGTGTTAAATCTATGAATGGCATATGTGGACTTGAAGTATTTCTCTTGAATCCCATGAATGATTTGTGATCATGATGTTTGTCTAGAATGGATTGGGTATTGAAAGTCGAAATTACATGCTAGTTCTTGCACACCATCTAGGAATGAATGAGGCAATTCATTTTTCTCTTCTTCTCGTCTTGACCATAATGTTGAGCACCTCAATTGATATAAATTTGACCTCTTTTGACCCATCCGGGAATAGGAGCATATTAGTGTGTTGATGTGTGTGAAAAGCAAGTGTGGGGTGAAGATGTTGATGAAAGAATGTCATGAATAAAATG